>CAUYUJ010018167.1:102500-212519 GCA_963575745.1 Prorocentrum cordatum | reverse complement strand
GCGTCGCGACGCGGAATAAAGTGGTCGGGGCGGAGGGCGACGGGGCGGGGGTCCCACTGGGGCGCTGGGGATGCAAGGGGGGTTGGAGGGGCCACGTGGCGGGGGTCCCACTGGGGCGCTGGGGATGCGGGGGGAAGAGGGGGGGCAGGTGGTGTGCGTCGCGACGCGGAATAAACTGCTCGGGGCGGAGGGGGCCGTGGGCGTGTGCGTCGCGACGCGGAATAAAATGCTCGGGCCGGAGGGGGCTGTGGGCGGGGCTCCCACGGGGGAGGAGGGGGAGGTGGGTGTGCGTCGCGACGCGGAATAAGATGGTCGGAGCTCTGGACACCTTGTGCAAGAGGGTTAGAAAGTAGTCTGGGGACGACGTTCCGACGACTTTTCTGATTGTTGAGCACTTGTTGACTTCATTGTTTATTAATCGTTTCGCTCATTCCGCTGGCCCGTATTATGCCATCGTTTGCGGTTCGGTGGTTTGGTCTTTCGAGAGTTTACAATTAATCCAGGATTGTTGCTTCCTGGGGTTTTCTTGACACGCTTCTTGGTAGCGTCATGGAGGCGCCTGGGCGTCAGCATTCTCGACGTGTAGAAGGCGTCACCCTGGGCGATCTCCAGCGTGTTGAAGGTGTGGCGACGGACGGTTTTTGGCAGTTGTCCTGTTCATCGAATCATCAAGTGGCCCCGGGACCGTCAAACCGTAAGGGCGGAATGCCAGTCCTCGGGGAGTAGTCGAGGCATCCATGATCCGCGTCATGCAACATTCATGACGTCGGAGATTGGGGGGGTCCGCATCGTCTCTTGTCGGGTAGAGCCAGGATCCCAGATAAGGAGACCCGGTTAGTGGAAGGGCCCCAGAGCCCTTGAACTGGCCAGAATCACTAAACCAGGTCTGCCGTAGTTGGTGTTTTTCGGGTGACGGCAGCTCCGGTTAGTGGGACAGGGCGGGGGGGGCGTCCCCCAGTACACATCATCAAACCAGGTTCCAGTAAACCCAGTTCTGCCAACGCCCAATACTGGTTTCTGCCTTCCTCCCTCCTCCTCCTCCTGAGCCTTTTTCCTCCCTTCCTCCTTCCTCCCTGGCCCCTTGCAACACGGTCTTCTCACTCCTTGTCCTCAGCCGCCTCGTCCGTCTCCCTCTCTTGCATCGTCGTCTTCGATGGACCCGCTCATAGTTCGCATCTCGGAACCTTGTTGGCGCGCCCCTGGTCGACCGAGAGTCAAACGGGAGTGGGCCGGGACGTAGCTGAAATATCCAGTTGCTTTCGCCGTATCCCGCCAGGATGGCCTCTGTAGGACCTTTGGGATGCAAATTTGAAGGTTCGACCGAGAGTCGGACGGGAGTGGGCCGGTCCGTAGCTGAAATATGCAGTTGTCTTCGGAGTATCCCGCCAAGTTGGCCTTTGCAGGAGCTCTGGGATGCATCTTTGAAGCTTAGACCGAGAGTCACACGGGAGTAGGCCGGGACGTAGCTGAAATATCCAGTTTCCTTCGGAGTATCCCGCCAGGTTGACCTCTGTAGGACCTCTGGGATGCAGGTTTGAAGGTTCGACCGAAAGTCGGACGGGAGTGGGCCGGGGCGTAGCTGAAATATGCAGTTGTCTTCGGCGTATCCCGCCAGGTTGGCCTCTGTAGGACCTCTGGGATGCAGGTTTGAAGCTTCAAGAAGCGTCTAGGAGGTACTTTCTTCGGAACCTCCGGGAGCCTTTTGGGGCCCTCTGGAGGTCTTTTGGAACAAGTGTTCTAGTTCCTTGGAGCGTCTTGTGGCGTCTGTGGGGCTTCTTCGAAGCCTCCTAGGAGCCTCTTTTGGGCCTTTGGTGGCCTCTTGAGGGCCTCTTGGAGGCCTTTGGCGACGTCTTGGGTGCCTCTGGGGCCTGTTTGGGGGCTCTTGGGGAGCTCTTGGGGCGGGAGTCGGAGGTAGTTGATTGCGGCTCCTCCCTCCGAGGCCACGAGGAGTGTCGAAAATGGCCCTCCCCTGGAGTGCTCTGGGGGGACCTGACCGGGACCTGGCTGGGGTACTGTTCGTCCGGGGGCCCCCAGGGGCCGCCCCGCGCGCGCGAACTAGAAATATTGTTAACCAGTTACCGGAGATCTTAGCACGCCTCTGGCCCGTTGGGCCGGCGAATTGTTCCCCTTAAATCCGCCTGTAGGAAAGCATGCCCGACCTAATAGTTGGACGACGACTGCAGCCTCCCCCGTAGAGAGCACGCCAGGTTGGGCGGGGCCAGGACGAGGATAAATTCGTTACTGAGCACTTGGAGTTCGCAGAGCGTTCCAGGACGCTCTGAGGAGGCCGCGGCGCCCGAGACATCCTCCAGAGCCGCCAGATCTCAGAGCTTCTCGACTTATCCTCACCCGAATTCATCCTCGCCCTGGCTCCGTCTTAGCACAAGGTGTTGAAGCTGCACTGCAGCGAGTGCCGCTACATCATCCGCCGCTGGCACGTGCCGATCCTCGCCGTAGACTGCAACGCCAACCCCAGGCACAAGCAGGCCCTGACGAGCACGCCGCCCCGGTCCAGGCGGCGGGAGGGGGGGACCCTGCGCTGCAGGGCGCGCGCACCAGGCGAGAGGAAGGGAGCAGCCCTCGTGGCCAGAACTTTATCCTGCCTCATCTTTCTCCTGCCTCCTCCTCCCACTCCGCTCCCTCCTCCTCCTCCCCCTGCCCTTCCTCTCCATCCTCCTCCTTCTCCTCCTCCTCCTCCTCCTCCTCCTCCTCCTCCTCCTCCTCCTCTTCTTTTCCCTCCTCCTCCTCCTCCTCCTCCTCCTCTTTTCCCTCCATCTCCTCCTCCCCCTCCCCACTCCTCCGCCGTCTCCATCTCTTCTCCTCTACTCCTCTCCATCCTCCTCCTCCTCCTCCTCCTCCTCCTCCTCCTCCTCCATCTCCTCCTCCTCGTCCTCCTCCTCAGTCTCTCGCTCCCTCCTCCTCCTCCTCCTCCTCCTCCTCCTCCTCCTCCTCCTCCTCCTCCTCCTCCTCCTCCTCCTCCTCCTTCTCTTCCTCCTCCTACTCCTCCCCCTCTTCCAGTCGCATTCTCCTCCGCCTGCTCCTCCTCCTCCTGCCTTCCGAGGAGCAAGAATCGAGGAGAACGTTTGCTGTTGGCCAGCGCTGGCAGTCGCGAGCGCGTCTGTACAGAGCCGGTAGGCCGCGCTGGGCGCTGTGCATTCTAAGACAGGTGTCGATCAAACGTAAGAGTGGCCTTTCGCCGGAGTGACCTTTGGTGCGGGCCCAATGGGGTCCCCCGATCGCCGAGCGAGATGCGGCAGCAGCGTCTCGCGCGCTCGTGTTCGGCCCGCCCGCGGCCCCCAGAGAGCCGCGCACCAAGGGTCACTCTTACCCAGGGTCACTCTTGCGTGTAGCCGAAGGTGGACAAGAGGAGGGCGGCCGCGGAGGGAGAGGAGGGGAAGGAGCCCGAAGTGCCGAGGGTCGGCGGGGCGGGAGCGAGCAAGCCGCCTCATCGAAGAAGAAAAACGCCGTAAACATAAACCTTGGGCGTTCCGCGCGGGTTTCTAGGATCCGCGCTGGGCCCCCCCCAGCGGCGCCTTCGGCGCCGCCCCTGGCGCGCTCCGCTCGCCAAGGAGGGGGTTCCAGCGCGGATCCACGAAATCCTTCTGGAGCGCCGAAAGCCTATGTTTATAGCAGTTTTTCCTCTTCTACCTCAGGCATCGGGAACCGGTGTGCTGCCAGTTTGGAGCGGTCAGAGCAGAATCGAAGAACAGCAGATCACATGAGGATTCATTATTCGGAGGCCCGTGCGGACTGTTGGATCAGCGTGGCGCTCCCCTCCCTGACGCGCAGAGCGCGCCAGTGCAGCGCCACGGGCGGCGGCCGCCAGCGGGGTCAGCGCCTTTCTTTGTGTTTCTCAACAAGTCATGATAATCGTAAAGTGGAGACCATTGCCAAGAACCCTGCTTGCCTCCAGGGTGCCTGGGGGTTTCTTGGGTTTCTTATGACCTTGTTGTAGAAAGCGCGACGTTGCACACCAAAAGACAATGGACGTCCTGGGGTCTCAGGGTTGGGCTTCTTGTGTAAGTTTTCTTTTGGACTGACCTCTTCTGTACGTTTCATTCCAAGTTCTCGTGTCGTCCCGAGCAGCCAGAAGCGAATAGCAGAGTACGAACGGCCCCAAGACCACGACAATCTCCAGAATTCCCGGAACGTGTCCTGCGCCAATCCTTTCACGAAAGAGGGGTTTCGAGGGTTGTTGTCGTGAGTTTCGTGATGGTGCAGTTTTTCCACGACGCTGGATCTTACCAGCTTGGATCAGATCCCAATCCTCATGATCGGCATCACCTTACCCTGGGTTTCTTAATGAGCGTGGGGGGGAGCCCCCGACGGGGGTCAACCTCGCCTAGTCGTCGCGCCGCGACGCGAATCGGAGCGCCTTCGGCGCGCGGTGGCTGCCCGCGACGGGGGTCGATGTGGGGCTGTCGGCGGGGGCGACGCCCCCCCCTGACGCTTATTCGGAGTCGCGGAGTGTCGCGATGCCGATCTCGGGGATTCCCCGCCGCCTCCGTGTCCGGCTGCCGCCGAGCATGCTCCGCCGCCGTGCCAGCGCAGCGCTTTGGGGCGGCAGCGGCTCGAGAAGGCATGGGGGGGCATGCCTGGGGCCTCTGTGGGCAGGAGGCCCGGGTGCTGGGCTCGTGTTCCCACTCGTGGGCACTTCTCGGGGCCGTCTTGGGGCCGTCGCGTGGGCAGCCCTGGGCGCCGCCTGGGCCGTCTTGGAGACCTCTTCGGGCCCTCCTGGAGCTCTTTTGGTTGCCTCGCGAGCCGTCTCGGGGGAGTCCTGGGGGCCTCTCGGGTCATCGTGGAGCGTCGACAGTTCGAAGAGGCGAGAGCCCCAGAAACATAGACAAAAACAGAGGAGCATCAATGAATGTTGCCTCTCGGGGCCCTCTTGGGCGCCTCCTGGGGGCTTCATTTCGCCTTCTCTTGGGGCGCCCTCTTGGGGCGGAAGGCTCGAATTGTGATTCGTGTTCGACCTCTTGGGCAACCTGGGGCCGTCTTGGAGCCCTCTAGGGAGGCGGTCTTGGTGGCCCCTTGGGTCGGCTTGGGGCGTCGGAAGCTCGAAAGGGCGAGAACTCGAAAACAGTGAAAACCTTTCTAGACAATGAATGATGTTTGCCCCTCGCGGCGACTCGCGGCCCTCTTGGGAGGACTCGTGGGGCTCTCCTGGGACGCCTCGAAGGCCTCTTGGGCCGTCTTGACGCCATCTTGGGCCGTCCTGAGGCCAAAGTGGCCCGTCTTGGAGCGACACTCGGCCGTATTGGAAGCATTTGGGCCTCGGGACGAGGGGGCGATGCACGCGAGTGGGTGCTTCGAGAGGGAGGGTCCTTGATTAGAAGATTACGGGAGCCCTGCCACACAGCATTTGGCATTCTAGCACGCATCAACGTGCCAGGGGGCACGGTGACGGAGCCCTCGGGTTGCCATCGCATCTGAGCATGTCAACCTCAGGGGTCGGGATCACAAAAGCCTGCGCCAGACCACTGCCCCCGGCCCAGGCCCTTCCCGAGTTGACCGACCCGTCCCCCTCATCGCGCCCCAGAGATCCGATGTCGTGATTTCTTCGATACGCGGTCCCCGGAAGTCTCGACCCGTTCCCCAGGACCGGTTTCTCGTCCTGAGTCGTTTTTTGACGGTCCCGAGGCCCGGCGAGGGCCCCTATAGGGGCCGAAATTTGCGAAACACCTCCGTCCTGATTTTTGTCACTGCGTCGGATCTCCGGCGCCCACGCGGCCTTGGCGTGGGCGAGCTCGGGCCGGGCGGGGCTCTCGGGGCCCCCCCGGCGCCTCGAGGGCTCCGGCAGCCCCTCGGCCGCCTCGGCGCCTGGCCCCCGAGGCCGCGGGCCCGCCCGCGGCACCGCGGGGAGGCCGGGGGGAGGCGGGGGCGCGCCCCGGGGGCCCTCGCCGAGGGGGCCCTCGCCGAGGGGGCCCAGGATCGGGGGCGGAAAAGACACAGACCCCCTCGAGTAATGAAAAAATCATGACGGGGGGGTTTTCCTAATTTTCGGCCTCGGGAGGCCCTCACCGGGCCTCGGGAGCGTCAAAAAACGACCCAGGATGCAAAGCCGGTCATGGGGAAAGGGTCGGGACCTCTGGGGGTCGACGTAATGAAAAAATCATTACGTCGGGGGTCTGGGAGGGGGCCCAGGATCGGGGGCGGAAAAGAGGGGGTCGATGACCAGGGGTGGGTAGTGACTTAGGGGGTGGATATCATGGCGGGGGCCATGATATCCACCCCCTAGGTCACTATGGCGGGGGCCATGATAGTTCCCCAGGTTTCAGGGCGCCTCTTCTATATTTGATTACGTTCCCGGCCCCCCCGCTGGGCCGCGCACGTGCCGCCAGCCATGATCTGCACACCCCCCCTCTTGGACGCCCCCCTCTTGGCCGCTCCCGACAGGAGACACAAGCAGGTAGACGCAAATCCCAGGATCCTCCGTGTCTTCCCCTCAGTTCTGGGTTCTCGTCCCTCCCTCCCCTTCCCCATCGGTTTCCAGGTCCTCTCGGAGACCGGCGTTCCTGTGCGTCTGTGCCCACCCGGGCCTGCAGCAGCCCACGCCATCCAGTCTTGGTGAGGCTTCGGGCTGCGCACAGACCACCCCCAGGTAGTCCCGGCTGGTCTCAACAGGCCCCCGAGCAGTTTGGTGCAGTCGCAGCACCTTTCAGAGCGTGAATTGCCTGCCCCGCCTCTCGCTTCCGGGCGGCACCAAGTCATAATTGCCACGCGCCTCCTGGTCGAGCGGCCTGACCAGTGCAGGCCGTAGTGCGGCATCGCTTAGTACCTCTTGGAAGCGAGGGTGGTCAAAAGCGAGGTACACCACGCGAAATGGTTAAGAAATCATGGGTTAAGAAATTCATGGTCTCAGAACTTGAATAAAAACCCAACATGTCTATCAAAATCTTAGGATTTACATTGAAACGTTAAGAATAATCGAGACTCTGGCCGAAAACTTAGGTTTTCTTAAGCATCGCCTAAGGTGTAGGCTTGTTTGCCCCCCAGCCTCGGCGCCGCCTCCGGCCGCGCCCCCACGGTGCGCCCCGCGGCCCCCCCGGGTCGAGGTGCTGAGGCCGCCCCCGGGCTGCTCGGGGGGGCTCCTCGGGGGGCCTGCGGAGGCCAGCCGGGGCTGCCCGGAGGAGCCGTCTGCGGCAGCCCGAGGCCCCACCGTCCGGTATCCTCTCAGGAGGGAAAGGAACACACAGACACAATTAATCGTCGACCCCCAGGAAAATATGCAAAAATATGGGAAGTGGTGGGGAAGACAAAAACCCAGAAAATATGGGAAAATATGGGGGATATTTTTATTTGTGTGTATTTATTTGTGTGTTCAAGTTCCCCTTCATCCTCTCTCCTCCGCCCCTCCTCGCAGACGTGCGGTTGGCAGGACGGGCCCGGCCTCTCGCCGGAAAACGGAGTGTTTCACGCCTGCAAGCACCCTTTGGTGGCAGCATTTCAAGACGGGGCTCTCGCCTGAGTGCCGCGCACACTGATCGTAAAAGCTTCCAGGAGATAGATGGATTAGGGGAACAGAAAGTGGCATAAACATAAAAACCCGGAGGTCCGCGCCTGATTTCTCGGATCGGCGCTGGGGCCCCCGGCGGCGCCTCCCGCGCCGCTCCTGGCGCGCTCCGCGCGCCAGGGAGGGGGGTCCAGCGCCGATCCGAGAAATCCGCGCGGACCTCCGAGTGTTTTATGCTCATGCCACTTTTTGTTCCCCCAGTCCAGGAGCCAGAGGGCTGGAGGGCGGCACGGTTCCAGAACGGGGCATCCCGCCACGCGCCGCAGACGTCGTCTTCTGAAAACTCCAGCGGGGGCACGCGTGGAGGGCGGTCCGCACGCAAAAGGGGCCCATCGATGTTACGCCGCGCACGCTCGCTTTCGAAGCTCCGAGCAGTCACAAAGGAAAGAGTCAGGAGGGAAAGAAAGAGACTTCTCCGAAATGAAGGACTTGAGATTGAACAGATGCAACGCACGGATGGAGGACAGCTCCTTGCCAAAATGGTGCGATCGGCCGAGTCCTCCTCCGAACTGGGCCATCCGATGCTCCTAACACGTGGCGTAGTCGCTCTTTCTCCAGCCTGGGCTCTCGCCGGAGTGGCGGCTCCATGGGGCGATCGTCCTTCGAGGGGTGGCGCTTCTTGCAGTGCAACGGAGGGCTCGCAGGGATGCGTGAGAAGGGGATTTGCCGCGCATCGCTGGTGCGTCCTGGGTCTGCTCTGCTGCTCCTCCTCCTCCTCCTCCTCCTCCTTCTCCTTCTCCTCCTCCTCCTCCTCCTCCTCCTCCTCCTCCTCCTCCTCCTCCTCCTCCTTCCTCCCCCTCCCCCCCCTCGTCCTCCATCATGCCCCTCCCTCCTCCTGCCTCATCGCATTCATCCTTGTCCTGCACACCTCCCCCTCCTCCTCCTCCTCCTCCTCCTCCTCCTCCTCCTCCTCCTCCTCCTCATCGTGCAGGCCTCCTCGGCCCAGCGCTGGCGTTGAGCCTGAGGTTGCTGGCCCGATCCAGCCGTTTGTTATCCTTCTGCTCTCGAGGTCGTGGGGATCCCGTATTGAGTTCCACAACCAATTGGGAAGCAATGCCAACTTAGCAAATGGGTAGCAGGAGGAGTAGCACAAAATTTGAGTTTGCAGCCAGCAACACCTCTCCTTGCGCGGGCGGGTGGGATGACATGTAGGAAGTCGGCATTAGATCACCTCAGGAGGAGGAACAGCAGCAGCAGGATAAGGAGAATTCAGGAGGATCAAGAGGTGGAGAAGCAGGAGGAGCTGGCACCAGCAGCAGCGAGAGGAGCAGGAAGACAGGGCAGCGGGCGAACGCGATGCTGCGGTGTCGCCCGCCGCCAATCCCAGCAGGTGGTCGGTGCAGTTTCCAGATGACCTTGCGCCGTGGATTGAGGGGAAGCAGTACCCGCGACACCCGCAGCGCGCTCAGCTGCGCTGGTCCTGCGGATCTCGAGGCGCAAACAACGCCATGAACATAAACTGCCCACGGTCCGCGCGGATTTTTGGGATCTGCGTTGGTTGACTCCCTTTGGTGGCGCCTCCGGCGCCCCCCCTGGCGCGCTCCGCGCGCCAGAGAGGGTTCAGCGCGGATTCGAGGTTTTCGCGCGGACCTCAGAAAACGTGTATTCATGTTGCTTCCTTCTGTTAGCCGAGCCCCTAGTCGTCGTCGTCGTCGTCGTCGTCGTTGTCGTCGTCGTCGCCCGACTTCTGATGTAAAGAAGTCTCGAGAAGGAGCCCCCTTTTGGGACCCGTACTTCACGTTAGTAATCCGAGGCGGCCATCCTCAAATTTGTAGCAAGCTAGCAAGAGACTGCGTGCACCAGACGGCACATTAGTATGGGAAAAGAGGACCGCCATCTTGGCAGTACGCCTCAACAACAGCTTCCCACTCACTCTGTGGTCTAAGGCTCAACAATGTGTTCAACCTCCCTACGCCGCCAGCCGCTGCCAGCGCATGTTCGAAGACACCCTTCGCCCAACTCGTTTTGGGTCTTCCGCGGCGTCTTGGGCCCGCCGGTTCCCTTGGCTGGACTGACAAACTTGTGGGGTCGAATACGCTTTGTCTTACTATGTCAGTCGTGCTTCCCCTAGCCAATGTCCCCATCCATTTAAGCTGTCTATCTGACAACATGCTGCTCGTAGGTTTGGCGCCAGTTTGCCGTAGAACCGAGGCGTTGGTGACAAGGCTGTGATAAGAAAGCGACATGTTCATAATCCTTCTCAAGCACCTGTTCTGGAACCCGTCGCTTTTCCGGATCGCCGCGGTGGACAGCCACAACGAGTGCAGGTTGTCCAGGAGTTCGTTGACAACCCCAGTGTTGAAAATCTCCCACTCTCTGGCGCCGGATATTCCGGAGCGGGACCAGACGCGACGTAGCTTTTCGATTTGCTTCCGTGCGGCTCCCAGTCGGCGATCGAGCTCTGACCCAGCGGTCCCATCTGACGTGATCGTGCACCCCAGGTAAACAATTTGGTTTTTAAGCTTGATTGCGTCGCCGGTCGGCGCAGTGATGCGAGCGACGACTGTTGAATAAACGAGCTCCAGTTTCTTCCCGTTGAAGCTTTAGCCGCAGATGCTGCCCTCTCGTCGAGTGCAGTGCATGTACTTTTCTACCCTACCAATGTCGACGTCGATCGACAGAGTGTCATCTGCATATGGGATCTCGTCGGCCTGCGTGTTCGTAGAATGTTGCGTTCCTGATGGTCTCAGAAGATCTTCAGCGTCGGCCATGAGCACCGCCATGACCATGCTGGAAAGGTACGGGGACAACGGACAACCCTGGCTGGTCCGTAATGTTGACTGCGTTGCCTTGATTGTTTGCCAGCACTTTTTAAGAGAAAAGCAACGATTCGTATACATCGCCTCGATGCATCGCAGGAGCCGTGTTGGCAGGCCGAATCTTCTCAAAGATTCACATAGCATCTGGCGCGACCGAGTCGAAAGCCTCGGCCCAATCAAAGGCTACAAGCACCAACCGCTTATCCTTCAACGCGCTCGCCTCTTCCAACGACCCTGCGGACGAGGAAGAGTGCGTCGAGGGTGCCGCGGCCAGGGCGAAATCCAAATTGAGTGTCCCAAATGCGCTTGTCAGAACCAGTCTTGACCAACCGTTGCAACAAAATCGACGCAAAAATATTGCACCCAATCTGTATAAGCGAATAGGCTTGTAATTTCCGCTGTCGGCAACGTCGCCCTTCTTAAAAATCATAGCGGCACGCGCCTCGTGCCATTTCTCTGGCACTGTTCCGCGTGGTCAGCGTTGGGCTCCTGAGGTTTGAATATTGAGGGCGTTTCGAGCTGGCGCCTCGTCTGCAAGTGGCACTGCGGCACCGAGTTGCCTGACTCCGCTGGCTCGCACACCCTCTGCTGCAGCAGAGCCGAGGCCGCGAAGGGACACCACGCTCTTGCCTGGCAGGTGCACGACGCCGCCAAAAGCTGCGACCCCGTCACCGAGCTGGAGGCGCAGAACCTGATCAGGGGGGCGCCGGGGCAAGGGCCCACCGCGTTCGACATTGGGATTGCCTTTCCCGACGCGCGCAATGCTGACCCGGCGGACTGCGCGCCCAGCGTGTACGAGCGCAAGATCGCCTACAACGCCCCCCGCAGTGACGCTCTGGACCGTGAGAACGTCGCGCGCCACCCCCATGTTCGGTCAGCCCACGCCCGACCCCACCCCCGGACGACACGCACCCCCCGCACACTCACGACCCGCCTTTCCCGGCGGAGGGGATGCTCGGACAAGGCGCGGCGGCGCTGCCGCCTGGCCAGCGCGGCCAGCGCAGCCCCCTGGGAGCGGGCGGCCGCCCGCGTCAGGGCGCGCCGGGGCGCTGGCGACTTAGCGCCCCTTCTCCCCCGCCCAGCCCGCGCGCGCCGTGCCCTCCGCTCCGCCCCCCGCCCGCCCATCGCAGGCTGCCCCGCTGTCCCGGCCGGAACTTCGGCGCAGCATCCCCGCCTCGTTGAATGCATTAATTGGCCCGCGGCCGGCGCGGGCGGAGGTGTTTTTTTTTTATCGTTCTGCAGCCCCGCGCGGTTCTGCGCCGCCCGGCCCGCCGCATCCCTTGCCATCCTCGCTCTTCGCCTGCATCCCCTGCACCACGATGCCAAGGCAACAATTTTCACGGGCTGCCCTTGGCGCCATCTCTTGACTTCGGCTTCGGGTGCGCGGCGGCACTCGCGCTTTGAAGCATGTTCTCGCGGCTCGCGGTCGGCCCCGCCGGCGCGCGCCCGAATGCGCCACGACTGGCGCACGGGGAGAAGCGCGCGTTCCATGACCCCACGCTCACGGCCACTCGGCATCCCATGCCTCGCCCGTCCCCCGCTGGTTCTCCCGCTGGGTCTGCCGCGCGGCCCCTCAAATGTTCAGGTTGCCCTGTTTGGCCTGCAGCATGCACAGCGCAGCGCAATGCTGCATTTCCTATACGATGGCGTTGTGTGGTATAGTTGGGACGGGGTGGCCACGGCGCTCTCTGCGCCTCGAGCGCCGCGCGTCAGCCGCCGCGGCCGGCGCGCTCCACGGCAGCCATCATCCCGCCCTGGCCCTTCCCATTCTTTTCTTGCAACATGGAGGAAACATTTTATATTCATATATAGGATCAAAGAAGGGCCCTCCCTGCGGGGCCCACACGTCATGTTAGTAGTCCGAGGCGGCAATCTTGACACCCGTAAATGTCGCCAGTGATGTTGGGCTCCGGAGGCTTGATTCTTAGGAGAGATTCGAGCGGGAATCTCGTCTGTGAGTGGGTCGCAGTGAAGTCTCGATCGGGGTGGGCCCCCCTCCGGGGCCCGCGCGACGAATTTGTGCTGGCGCGGTTTTCACTGGCGCAATCCGCCGCCATTCGGGTGCTCCAGGCGCAAAGGCTGGCCGGGGGCCGGAAGTTCCCTCCGCGGCCGGGGCGGGTCAGCTACCCCCCGCGCGCTGCCCACCCTGCCCAGCGCCCCCAGCGGCGGCGGGGTGCAACGTGAGCCTGGTCTGCCCCAGCACCCCCCCCTGTCTTGGGCCGCCTGCCGCGCTGGGTGGCGCGCAGCGGCAGCGGGCGGCTTTCCGAGGGGCCCTTGTCGCAGTGGGCGTGGTGGTCGGAACTGTCGCGACGAGCGGGTGTCGCGCGCCGTTCGGAGTGCGCCTCGGGCTTCGGGTCACTTCGCGACCGCGCAGCGGGTGCACGTCTGGCGCCAGGGAGAAGAAGTGGCACCAGGACCACACTTTGAGTCGGATCGCGCTGAGCAGAAGTGACCGCGTGATCTACGCGGCCGACGCGGATCTGCACCTCATATTGTTGCGAGACAACCTTGACATCCAGGCGTCGAGTTTCGGGGCGCACGCCGCGCCGCACATCGGGATCCGCCGGGCCGACGCCCATGGCTTCCGCGCCGAGCCCACGCCAGCGGAGATCCGCCAGTTGATCTCGGAAGTTGAGGAGGTGGCGGGTCAGGGGTGCCGCAGGCGGGCCGAGCTCATCGGCGATCTCCAGGTGCCGCATGGGCTGCAGGTGCTGGTCGCTCCTGGCGGGGCCGCGGCCGCGGGCTCAGCGGCCCCGCCCCTTGGCGCGGCCGTGGGGCTGCTCCGTGGCCGCGCCCCTGCGGCCGGCGCCGCAGCGGCCGCGGGTCGCGGCGCCGCGGCCGCCGACCCTGCCGACCCTGCCGACGGCGTTTGGCGCGTAGCGGCCTGCCTGGGCGAGAATCGCGCGGGCGACGAGGTCGTCGAGCACGCGCCGACGGCGTCGCGGGTCGGCTCCACGTGCTGCCGTCTGGGGGCGCTCTCTTCCTTGAGTTCTTGACGGCGGCCAGTCTCCCTGGGTCATTGCAGCGCGCTGTTGGCGCGGATGCTCGGATTCTTCCGGTCACCCGCAACAAGTGCGGCAGGCGTGAGCTCACTTGGTCGGCGATGGTCGAACTGACGAATCGCGACGAGCTTGACGCCGCGAACTGGGGCCGCCCAGGTCCGCGCACCTCGGACAGGCGCATGGGCTACATCCTGAACGAGGGCCTCGGCATCGAGGGCCATCACGAGCACTTCCGCTCGATCTGCAAGCTGGCGGCGTCGGACTGGGGCGCGCAGGAGCATTGCCAGTTCAACCTCCAGCTCCTCGTTTCTTCCCTCCTACTAGTCCCCCCCGATGAATTCGCGCCAACTTCGCGCCAGGCGTCGCGCAATGGGGGGGCGAATTAAGAGGGGGCGAGAGAGGGGGGGGGCGGGGGGGGCACTTCTCGAGGCCCCATGGGGCCCCAAAGGGCCCCAAAAGGTTCACTTGCTGCAGCCCTCGGTGTCCCCCCATGTATCGCCCTCCATCACGCGAAGCCCAGCGCGTCGCGTCGACCGGCAGCGACCCCGCCGCGGGCGTTCAACCTCGAACACCGCCCGCGACCCGGAATAGGTCGATGTTAAGCGATCCGAAATTCTTCACGCTTCGCGTATCCCCACCAGCCCATCTCAAAACAGCAACTCTAGCGAAGCATGCCGACAGTCGTGTTTTTCAGGCGTGTTTCCGCCTGCCCCCGCATATCTCCCCTGTTCCTCCTTCCTCCCGCCTCCTTGTACATCCTCCTTGTGGTGGGAGCGGGAGAAGGACGAGGCGGAGGAGGAGGGAGAGAAAGCGCTCCTCGTGGTTTGAGTCGTTTGGGGTTTCTCGTCCTGGTGTGAGTCGTTCGGGCCCTTCTTCCTGGTGTGAGTCGTTCGGGCTCTTCGTGGTGTGAGTCGTTCGGGCTCTTCGTCCTGGTGTGAGTCGTTCGGGCTTCTCGTGGTGTGAGTTGTTCGGGCCCCTCGTCCTGGTGTGAGTCGTTCGGGCCCCTCCTCCTGCCCGTCCAGAAACGACGCCCAGGCGAGTAGAGGGTCGTCTTGATGGGCTTTTCGGCGTCTTGGGTGCCTCGGGGGGGCCTCTTTGGGCCGTTTGGGATCCTCTTGGGGGCCTCCTGGGGGCCTCTTATCTTGGGGCCTCTTGGTGTCTCCTGGGCGCTTCTTGGGGCCATCTTGGAGGAAATCGATCAAAGAAGAGGGGGGCTTTAATTAGCGCTGCCCCCTCAGAAGGCCAAAATGGGGCCAAAACCTTTTTGTAAAATCAATGATTTTGGCTTGAAAGAAGAGGGGAACTTTAATTAGCGCTGCCCCCTCAGAAGGCCAAAATGGGGCCAAAACCGTAGTAAAATCAACGATTCAGGCTTCAAAGAAGAGGAGCACTTTTCTGCCTCCCCCCGTCGGGGCCAGAATCCTCGTGAGGGGTGTCGTTTTTTAGCCCTCCCAGGAGTCGACAAAGACCCCCCGGCGACCCGCGGAGGGACCTCTCCAGGCCCAGGGGGAGGGGGTAGGGGGAGGGGTAAACCCCTCCCCGAAGGGGAAGAAGGGGGGTTGAGACCAGAGAGAGCTCGCTAAACCACTCACGCCCAAAGGGCTGGTGGGATTCCGGAAGTGGCCGATCGTTTCAACGTCGACGACCCCCGGGGTGTCAGGAGACAAAGGCGGGGTCGACACGACGCGAGCTTGCTGCAAGGGGGGGGCGGGACTCAGCCTGTAGGACCGAAGGGGGGGGCGCGCGCGAGAGCCACCCCGCGCCCCCCATGCCCCCGTCCTTGATGCCCTCCCGCTTCTTCAGGGGCACAGGGAGGACCGAGGCGGATTCCGTGCCCCCGAATGGCCCAAGCCACCAGTAAGAGCCGCCCGCCGCGATGTTGGCCGCGGCGCCTGCGCGGAGGGTCTGGGCCAGCCCTTCCCGAGGAGAGTCGTGGGTTTCCCCGTTGGGAGGGGGAGAAGGCGGGGGCAATTAATCTCAGGGGCTATGTACGCATGGACCCCCAATCGCCCACTGATAGCCGATAAGGGCTTGATAGCCCACTCCGCCCAGGACCGTGCGGATTTGCTATCGGGGGCCTATCGGCAATCTATCGCGGATGTATCGTCGATTCCGGGTCGATGTGTCCCCCCCTGAGTTGTTTTTTTGTTTCACCGTTGCCTCTCATGTGGGGTGGGGCGGGGGCGGAGGGGGGGGTGGCGGCGGGAGGAGTTCGGCAGAGTTTGGGAGAGGATCGCGCGGGAGCCGCCTTGCGCCCTCGTGCCTCCTAAATGTTTCCCCCCCCCGGGGGGGAAGCCGAGGTTGGCCACGAGGATCGAGGACAGGGAGGGCGGATCGAAGGAGGCAAGATCTCTACTTGTCTGCCGATCCCCTTGCGTTGGGCTCCCATGTGGGATGAGGGCACTGCTGTCTTCTCCTCCTTTCTTCCTCCCGCCCTCCTCTTGCTTCCTCCTCCTGCTCCTCCTCCGCATCAGCATCCGCATCCTCCTCCTCCTCATCCTCATCCTGTCTCCACCTCCTACCCGCCTCCTCCCTCGCCGTCCCAGGGGGGCTGCGAAGTGCGAAAAGCTGCGTCCACTTGCGTGGCCCCGCGGGAGAGCCAGGCGCAGTGCGGTCCTGCGCGGACTTGAACGAGACCTCGGCGTCCCCGGGGCTGCGAAGTGCAAAATTGTTGTTGTTCTCGCAGGCTCCTCGGAGATGCAGCGTCGTGGGTCCTGAGCGGAACTGAACGAGACCTCGCCGTGCCTGGGGGTTGCTAAGTGCGACGTTGTTGCCACGTTCGCGGGCCAGTAGGGGGTGCAGCGTAGTGTGGTGCTGCGCGGAGCTGAAAGAGGCTTCGCCGTCCCTGAGGGCTGTTAAGTCCGAAGCTGTCGCCACGTTCGCGGGCCAGTAGGGGGTCCAGCGTAGTCCAGTCCTGCGCAGACTTGAATGAGACCTCGCCGTCCCTGGGGCTGTTAAGTGCGAAGTTGTCGCCATGTTCGCGGGCCAGTGGGGGGTCCAGCCTAGTGTTATATGGCACGGCATGGCCTCACTCTGTAGATCCAGGATAACGCCTATAATACTCCAAAAATACTCCTCCTGGGATTTTTATCTTCGGGTAATGGATACTCCAAAAGAGCTAGCGCCAAAAAAAAAGGTGCGCCGTCGTTAGGCACGTCGGGCTCTCGGTGGGCCGCGCTAGCGGAACGAAAGCGCGCGTGATCCCCCCCCCCCCTCCTCCTCCTTTCCCTCCTCCGCTCCTCCTACCTCTTCTCCTCCTCCTCCTCCTCTTCCTTCTCCTCCTCCCCCTCCTCTTCCTCCCCCTCCTCCCCCTCTTCCCCCGCCTCATTATCCTCCCTTTCTCGCCCAGGAGGCTTCAGACTCTGGAGGATTCCTCATCTGATGAGGGCGGAGGCGATACCCGCGGCCGATCCACAATTGGAGTTCCACCAGCTCCCAGACCCTGGAATCCTTACCCAAGGTTTCCTTATCCAAGGCCCCCGCCGTGATGTCACAGTGACACCTCCCTCCTCAGTGCTGCATCATTTTCCTCCGCCCTTGCTGTTGCACCCCCTCCTCCTTACCCGATTGCGACGTCGACGGTCGACGACGACGACGAGCAACGACGGATTCGGTAATGGCGTTCGACAGCGAGCGACGAGCGACGAGCGCGACGACGATTGCGACGAGCGACATCGACGACGACGAAGACGACGACGACCGATGACGCCCGCAACGACGGCGACGACGGCGTATCATAGAGCATGGTTTCAACCCTGATGTGTTTGGTTGCTAACGCTGCGATCTGCGTGAGAGGTGCGCCCGATTTCCATTATCGCGAGGATGTCTTGAGCAAAGTGTTCGGTTGCCCAGCACGGGGCGCAAATCATCGCACCTGAGCCCTTGCCCCGCCGCAAGGGTTCGACTGTTATATTTTTGTTCCGTGGGTGGCCGTTTTGGTTCGGGCTCCACGTCCGCCGAACGCGGGCTTCCCTTTTCCTCCCGCTCCCCTCTTCCTTCATGACCTCCCCTCCGCCTCCGCCCCCTCCTCCGCGTCCTCATTCCTCCTCCTAGTTCCCCTCGTACTCCCTTTCTCATCCCCCGGCGCCGCCTCGCGCATGGCGGAGGCGGCCGCGCCCTGTGTCCGTCGGCGCGGCGATCTCGTGGTCGCCCGCGAGGCGGCGATCCAGGCCGCCAAGAGGAGGCGGGATACCAGAGAGGAGGAAGCCCGTTTTCGGGCTCGTTTGTTGGTGCCGCGGGAAATGGTGAAGGATACTCTTCGCGCTGGATCGTTCGTGGAGGTGCCGCCGTTGGTTGACCGATTCATGGATTGCATTAAGTTGTGTCGGGCACGAGGCGTGCTAGACGATTACGAGGACGAGGCTGCAGTTGCCGTTGGCGAGTTGCTTTTCACGGATGCTGGCGTGGATCTGGCGTTTGCGTCGGAGCGGGCGAGAAGTGCGTGGTCGGGCGTGGGCCGCAATGTTGCTCATCAGGTGGGTCCTGCGCTGGCGGCTGCGACGTGGCTGGGCGATCGCGGCAGGCGCCGCATTCTCGCCCGCGTCGCGGCGACATGCCGCGGCGTCGAAGCTTTGCAGTTCGTGGACTCTGTTGGCTACGACGAGACGCCGCTGAAGATCAGGGGCAACTCCGATCGCGTCAGGAGAGTGGTAGACTCCACGGTGGCGCTTCCAGAAAGCATATTGTCTTTGCTACCGATGAACCGTGGTGCCCTACCGACTAAGCTGTTCCAGACGCAGCAGCAGTTCGCCATGCTCGTCGCCCGTAGGTTGCCGTGCGGCACGAAGCAGTACGTCATAGTCACGGGCACCACGGCATGCCACGTACAGGCGCTATCTAGGAACACACCTGGGTCCATCATGCAGGCGTTGAAAGAGACGTCGCCCATGTCACTGCCAGAAGTGAGGTTCAAGGCATTTTCGAGGATTGCGAGCGTTGACAGGCATCCGTCCAATTTGGTGGTAGAGAGGCGAATTGCCAGGAGAATGGTGAGACGTTTCCCGCAGTTTCGCGCGTTGCTTTTCCCTTGTGAGCAGCACATCCTTCAGACAGTGAGGGTTCTCGCGACGTGGAGGTTTTCGAAGTGCATGACTGGCATGATCAACCTCACGCTGTCTTTGAACTTCCAGGGCCACATGGACGTGTTCCGAGACTCCCTCAAGGATATCATAAGGCATCGGTGTGAGATCATATCGACGCCGCCGCCGCCGCTTGCCAGAGTTCGGAAGGCCTTGATTCTCAAGTGGTTCATTTCTGCCAAGGGCGAGAGCCACGTCATTGTGCGAGCTCTTCTAGATATGTTGGCGACTGGTGATTGGGATAGCGACAATATTCAGATATACGTGCCACCTGGCGTAGCACATGACAGGGACCGCTTGTTCGACACCACTGCCGAGGGCATCACACAGGCCATTGCCCATAAGAACTTCACACTCTACCAGCGGAAGAAGTGGATGGGTGCCGATGAGGCGTGCTGCGAGTTCGCTGTCCCGCTCCTTCTGGGGAACACTCTCGTTCATGCGCACAGGCTCTTTTGTCGCCGCGTTCGGAAGGGCACGACTCACGGCGACGTGGCGCTTGTGCTGGACCAGGCCGCCCACCAAGCCCCTGCCCATCCTGGCATGCTGGCTATCGCCGACGGGGAGGACGACGAGGCGCGCGTGCAGCGCGAGGAGGACGACGGGGATCCTCGAGGACAGGCGCCCATCGCGATATGGGCCCGAGAAGTCGCCAGGAAGCGGAAGATAGCCTTGGACTGGCTGCGCGGCTGCTCGGGAACGCCGCCGTGTGCGGAGGTGGTTGTTCTGAAGATGATCGTCAGCGTGGTCCAGAGTATGCAGTCGGAAGAGTTGTGGATTGGGTCCAAGAGGTGGGAGCGCAAGCAGAATGCAATCGCAGCCAGGCGCTACGCCAGCGGCGACAACGGCAGCCTTCTTAGGGACTACAGCATCCTCATCCACGCTCGTGGACAGCTCGAGCTCAAGGCCTTCATGCGCATGCGAACGCTCTTCTTCGACAGCAGGTTGTGGTGCTTAGTGCGCGAGGCCGAGATGAACAACGCATTGAAGGCCGACGTCTTTACTGGCATCTCTGCTGCGGGTGCCTTGGTCCAGAAGTTGATCGCGACGCCCCATGAGCTGGCCCCATTCAAGCTGTTTCTCGTGCTGTTGCAGCCCGAGCTTGCGCCAGACATCCAGAACACCCCTCGGTGTATGCTGGATTCGTGGTCGTCCAAGTTCCTCCAGGAGAACGATCTCACCACCGAGGACGCCAGGATGCGGCTCTTAGTTCATGCGATGGTTATTTACACCAACACTGACCGATTGGAGGTATCGAACAGCCACATCAGGCGCATGGTCGCGCAGCACGTGCAGTGCCCGCAGCCCGACGGCATCGACATCAGCAGCAGATGGGTATCCTCGACAGTTCGAGCTCATCGGTTCGAGTTTTCGCAGGCTGCCGATTCTGTCGGTCGCGATGCCGATGGCGGCGGCGACGGTGACCCTCAACCAGACCTTCGAGGTGGCGGCGGTGGCGCATGGAGGGCATTCGTTCGGCATCACGGGTCGCAGGACTTGGCTGAGGCAGGGAGGTTGTACAGGGCACTGAAGAACACCGTCGGGTCGGAGCTTCTGGACGAGTGCGTGCGCCTCGGCCAGCTGGCGACGCAGGCGAGGAGACAGGGCCGCAAGGGGAACTCGTTCGGGCCGTCTCGCGCAGAGGTGGAGCGGGCAAAGTTCAAGAAGAGCTTGCAGTTGAGAATGGCAGCCAATCCAGGTGGTGACGCCAGAGCTGCCGTTGACAAGGTCACTGCGGACGCCCACCTCCACGGCTACACGGCGGAGGAGACACTCGGCATGATTAAGAGGATCAAGCAGAGCTCGAGCGCATTGAGGCGCGAGGCCGAAAAGAAGGACGGTCGTGACATTGAGGAGTTCGCGCGCACGCACACCAACGACTGGGTTGGTGACCTCGCATCTGGCAGTAGCGATTTTCGGGCAGCATCGGGCCTCGTTGCAGTTCCTGGCCCTGCGGGTGGCGTCCGAGCACTACAGCTGGATAACGCTGCTTCTTCGCGCGACGCCGTCGACATGGTTGCGTATCTCAGGGACATTGGTGCCAAGAGCTCGAACCTGATGAAGAGTATTTCGGACCACTGGAAGTATCTGCATCGCAGCATGGCTGACGCGGCGGAGGACGCGTGTATATCTTCTGATGATGACCCAGAGACGGCACACGGATGTTGTTGGAAAGTTGGTTATTGTTGTTGCGGCGAGCGTGGCAGGGCGACGAAGCAGTTCAAGAATTCTATCCTCTTGGCTATCAAGATGGCCTGTCCGAGGGACCTCGACCGCCAGAAGCGCCAGGCCTTGAAGGACGGCGAGATCATCATTCGCTTCGAGTGCGATGTCATCGGCGACGGCGACAGCGCTGAGTTGGCAGAGTTCTGGGGCCTCGACATCGACATTCGGTGGTGGCACGTGTCGTACATGTCGCTGAGCCCGTTCGAGCCGATGGCGCAGCTGATGCACGTTCCAGATGCCGACGAGGCCATGACGGCCAACCCTCAGGGCGACGAGGTGGCGCTGAAGGCATCAGCGGGACGCCGCGCGGGCAACCCAGACGGACTGGCTCGATCGGTGCCCGTTCTCGCCCCAACCCAGCCATCAATTGACGCGCAGCCGTTCCTGCCCACAGTCGGCGCGGGTTCGGTGGGGGGGCTGCCCTCGGGGGGGAGGGGGGGGAGGAGGGGGGGGGGAGACGGCGGAGGAAGAGGAGGAGGATGAGGGGGGGGAGGAGGGGGAGGAGGGGGAGGAGGCGTGCGGGGGGCTCCTCCTCCTCCTCCTCCCCCCCCTCCTCCTCCTCCGTCTGGGGGGTTTTCAGTTGAGGTCAATTTGGAGGGCGGGGTGAGAGCGTGAACCGATTGGACCAATCAGTTCGGTATGCCCGCGATGCGCGTTCGCTGCAGGCATCTGGTGAGTGGCTCTCTGGGGAGAAGTGGGCGGCCACCTTTGAGGGAAACGTGAAGTGGCGCGCGAGCTTCTACGAGCTCTGTCGGCACAGGAGGCCCCTCGCCATCTTCGTGCCAGGAGTTGTGCTCGTGAAGGAGTTGGTCGCCGAGGTGAACTCCTTCGACGTTTGGCCGCCCGCGCCCCGCCCACCGCGTCGCCGCGGGCGGGGCCGCGGAGGAGGGCGCGGCGGCGACGACGACGCCGCTGGCGGCGGTGGGCGGGGCCGAGGGCGAGGCGCTCCAGGGGGCCGCTGCGGGCGAGGGCGCGGCGGCGGCGGCTGCGACGGCGGCGGTGCTCGCGGCCGCGGGCGAGGCGCTGCAGGAGGCCGTCGCGGGCGAGGGCGCGGCGGCGACGGTTGCGATGGCGGCGGTGCTCGCGGCCGCGGGCGAGGCGCTGCCGACGCCGCCGCTATCTTGGACGAGGTCGGCGATGGCGTCTCGGAAGGCTCCGAGCGCGACGAGGCCGACACCGACGACGGCAGCTCGGACAGCTCGGACAGAGCCGACCGCACCGACGAAGACCGCTGCACCACGGACGAGGATTGGGGCGGGGTCCTCCTCCTCCTCCTCCTCCCCCGCCTCCTCCTCCTCCTCCTCCTCCTCCCCCTCCCCCCCTCCTTCTCCTCCTTCTTCCTCCTCCTCCCCCTCCTCCTCCCATCTGTGCCCTCGTCATCCGCCGCCTCCTCCTCATACTCCTCCTTCTCCTCATTCCTGCCATCCCTGCCCCACCCATCCTTATCCTTATCCTCCGATCAACCCTCCTTCTGAGCCCTATCCCCTATCCCTATCCATACCCCTGCCCTTTCTATCACTATCCCTCCTGTCCCTACCCTTATCCATGTCACCGACCCCCATATCATCAAGTTTCCTTCCTTCTCGTAACCCTATCCCTCCATTGGTCCCTCCCTGTCCTATCCTCCAGTTTCCCTTCTCCTTCTCCGTTTCCCCCTCCCTCCGATCCCTGCCCCTACCCCTCCTATCCATATCCCCTCGCCCCATGCCCTTCTCATATCCATATCCCTACCCCTCCTTCCTATATGATATCCTTTCCCTCTCGCCCTCGGCGCTTGCATTTAATAGCGTCCTGGGCCCGATGGGGGCCCACGGCCCACGATTGCTTTCGAGGGCCCCAAGAGGGCCCCAAGGCCCATGGGGGCCCCAGGATCCTGTGGGCGCTTGGGTGCCAAGGGGCATTGCGGATCGGGGATATTGGGGCATTAGGGGCCAAAAAGGAAACCAACTGTTTGGGGATCGTGGGCCTTTGAAGGCCAAGGGTGCCCGATGACAGAAGACAGGACGACGACGGATCGGGAGGATGAGGAGGGTTGTCATCCGCGGCAGCCCGCGCCCCAGGATTCCATGTCTCACGAGAGCTGGCTCGGCAAGTCGTCTACCAGCGAGGACGAGGTCCCATCGCATTGCCTGTCGGCAGTCACCGCATGCACCCAGCCGTTGCCACGTGGTAAGTTGAGTATAATGCCCACCAATGCACGCTCTGCCACGAGATGAGTAGAGTATAATTCTCATCACTGTGTCGCATACGCATAAGCTGGCACCACAGTCGCAAACATCCACATAATCGCTGCATTCACGTTGACCGTCGGCTGCATATAGTCGATGGGGAACTGGGCAGCAAAATCTGGCACAGAATGAATCTTCTCCCACAGTCCATTCATGAGCTTTTCAACCTGCTTATCGTGCGCGTGGTGCCAAAAGTCTGCGTACGTGCCCACCTGCCCGCCCATGGATCGAAGCTCTGCCTGCCTGAGCGCGCGCGGCCTTGGACCCCTAGGAATGTCACTTGACTCCAGATTGGCAAGAACGCCAAGTGCGCAGCCGTGGCACAAACCGCCATCCCATTGACAAGGGAACAGAACTTTACATCCACGCACCGTGGCAGCCTGACAAAGGCTGATCAAGTCGAAACTTCCATCGCTGCTCTCGAATTCCGAAGGGTTGAACGGCCCGTTCGTGTTGAGTCTCACCACCAAGTCCTTTCCACCATGTAATGGTTGAAGCGCATCGGGCGCGGTAAACCCACTTGCTGGGACGTAGCCTGGTACCGCTTTCAAAGTTGCCATGTATAGCGGCTGGTGAGTTGCTCGGACACAATCACTGCGTCTGTTAATCGATGCCACAGTTGCGTGCGGCAATTGCCCAATCACCGAATCGCATGCCATACTGTCGAACAAAATTCGTTGCTGAGTGTTGTCCACCCAGTGTTTGACGCATCTCCAAGCCAGGCGTTTGAAGTCACTCATCAATCCGACCCGCCCTCTGGGCGTAGGAAGTCGTGGGCGTTCCCTCTTCCAACGCACTTCCTCTCTCCATCGGGCGTGGGTGTGCCCCTTCCCCCCCCCCCCCCCTCCACTGGGCCTGGGCGGGGCCGCTCGCGGGTAGTTAGAGCGCCCGAGATGGCCCAAGACGGATCCAAGATGGCCTTAGGGAGTGCAATATGACTTCCAAGATGGCCCGAGATAGCGTAAGATGCTTTAAGATGCCCCCCACGATGGCCCAACAGCTCCCAAGAATGTTCCAAGACGGCCCCCAATGGCCAACGAGCCCCTCAAGGGGGCCCGAAGAGGCCAGACCCCGTCAAACGCTCAAGGTGATCAATGCTGTTTGCTTTCTAGACCTTTCGCTTCCGATCGCCATCCGAGGCTGCAAGATGGCCACAAGATGGCCAAAGAGGGCCCCAACACGATGTCCAATTGAGCCCCACGACGGCCCCAAGAGCGCCCCACGAGCGCCCCGAGAGCGCCTCAAGAGGCGACCCTCAGCACTGCCGAGGGGCAACGCTAGGTAAGGACCACCTCCTTCTTATCGGTGACATCCAACATGGCCCAATATTGCACGTAAAGCCGCCAAGAGCGCCCCAAGAGCGCCCAAAGAGCGCCCCGAGGGGCGTGCCCCCCCCCCCCCCGCTTCCCAGATCACCTCAACTCCCCTGGGCAGCGTTTCTGTATGGGCTGGTGGGGATAGGCGAAGCGTCATCAATTCATTTGGTGGATATATGCACGCAATGATGATAACCAACGGCTCGTTCACCAATTCTGGGTCTTGGAACAGTTCGAAAATGTCGCGGGCCCGCGTTTGGATCCCAATTTGACGGAGCACGGGCCCGAGGTTGTATTCCAAGGTTGTCGTGTCGATGTCTGATGCCTCCCACTTATGAAGGAGCGGCGCCATCGCGGGGCTACCCGTGTCCCGAGATCGCAGAGCAGCGACTGAGCAGAAGCGCACCCTCAGATGAGCCCAACGCACCTCCTGCTTTGAGCCAGGAGTGATGCGGAGGCCGTACACAAGCTACACTGCAAAGATTGCACAACGTATGTTGCACAACGTTGATTGCACCACATAGACTGCACTACATTGACTGCGTCACCTAGGTCGCACCACATAGATTGTGCCACGTAGATTGCACAGCATAGACTGCACCACATATATTGCACCGCATGGGTTGTACCACATAGATTGCACCACGTATATTGCACCACATATATTGCGTCATATATATATACATTGCACAGCTCCCATGAAATCCCCATACAGCCCCCATCCATTCCTATACAGTTCCTACAAAGTCCCGAACAGCCACAATGCGCCATACAGTTCCTAACGCTTCCGAAACAGTCCTGAACCGTTCTCATACATGCCATATTCAAGAACAGTTGTCAGACACTTCCTACACATACTTTGTCAATGCTTATCCATGTCCTATAAACATCCCAGGGCCCCCCATCAGTTCTCATGCACTTCCTATGCAGCCCCTGTCAGTTCCTGCACGCTTCGTATACAGTCTCCTATCAGCTCCTAGTCCCGCCCTCTTGAATTCTCCTCAGTTTATACAGGCTTCCTACACTGCCCATGTTAGTCCCTATGCATGTCATATACAGCACCGATCAGTTCCTAAACGCTTCCTGCGCGACCCCGATCAATCCCTATGTCGTTTTTCATACAGCCCCCAATGAAGTCCATGACGCTTCCTGCGCAGCCCCGAGCAGTACGTTTACTCTGCTCATACACTTCATATACAGTCCCTATCACTTCTCATACATTGCCTATACAGCCCCCATCGTTCATTCATACACATCCTACGCGTTCCCCATCAGTCACGATTAGAAACCTCTGCGTTCCCTGACGCATACCAGTTTCCATGCACTTGCAATACTTCCTCCAGCACTCCCTACACACTTCTTAGACAGCCACAATTACTTGTCACGCACCTCCTACACAGCCCACGCCTGTCCCTAGTCGCTTCCTAAACAGTTCCCGTAAATCCCCTATCTGGTTCTTTGCACACCGTATTCAGCCCCTATCAGCCCCTGTAGACATTCTTTTACTGCCCCTATCAGCTCGTGTCCAATTCATGTACACCCCCTATTCGTTTCCATGCGTTTCCTAGGCTGCCCCTGTCAGTTACTCTGCACTTCCTATACATCACCCGCCAACTCCCATACACTTCCTTACAGTACATTCGCACAGCGGAGTCAACATACAATCGTCGAATCATTCCTGAATTCTCTCGACGCAACATGCACTAACTTTATCTGACATTGCTTACAGGGAGTAACATTGCTTACAGTCTCAATAAGTCCTTACACGCTGCACACACACACTTCCTATACAGTCCCTATCAGTTCCCATACATGTCCTATGCGGCCCCATCATTCATTCATCGACTTCCTACGCCGTCCCTGTTAGCCCCTATGTGAAACCTACGCAGTCCCTAACACCTAACAGTTCTAAACCACGTCCTATGCATTCTCTATCACTTCCGATGCATTTCTTTTACAGCTACAATTTTCACACGCTTCCTACACAGCCAACAACAGTCCCTAGCACTTCCTATCCAGTTCCCGTACAGTCCCTATCAGACCTTACACAATCAATATTTAGTCCTTATCAGTTCCTATTAAAGTTCTCTACCGCCCCTTCAGCTCCTATTCACTCCATGTACAGTCTCTATTAGTTCCTATGCATTTCCTATACAGAACCTATCAGTTACTATGCACTGCCTATACATCCCCTCCAACTCCTATATTCTTCTTTACAGTACCTTCACAGGGGGTTGACATACACTCGTGTACCCAAACAGGAGCCTACCCCCGACGCAACATGCACTAACATGATCTTACACTGTCTAACATTGTAACATTGCACCGCTTACTGTAAGTGTCCGAAAAGCTTTGTTTGTTTTTGCGTTCCCTTGGGGTGTTCTCGGAAGCCGATTGGAGATTGGAGCCGTTTTGGGCCGGCCCTGGAAGCTTACGGAGTATCTTGGAAGCCACTTTGCAAATCGTGAGCGCATATTGGGCTTCTTGGGATCTTGGACGTCATCTTTGGCCCACCTGAAACCGTTTGGGGCCGTCTTGGGCCATCTTGGGCGTGCCGACGACCCGACGGGCGTCCTGGCCAGGTCCGCTGGGGGGAGGTGCGGGGGAGGGGTAGCTTGCAAAGTTGCCCCCGAAAAGTTAAGAATTTGGTTTGGAGGCGTAGCGCCCTAGACCCTGGACCCTAGACCACATAGGTTGCACCACATAGATTGCACTACATAGGTTGCACCACATAGATTGCACCTAGTATATCGCACCGCGTAGATTGCACCACGTAGGTTGCACCGCATAGATTGACGACGTATATTGCACAACAAGACTGCACCACATAGGTTGCATCACATAGATTTCACAACGTAGACTGCACAGCATAGATCGTACCACATATATTTCACCACATAGATTGCACCTCATAGACTGCCCCGCATAGACTGCACCGCATAGTTTGCACCACATAGGTTGCACCACATAGATTGCAGTGCATAGACTGCACCACATTGGTTGCGCCACATGAATTGCACAACATAGACTGCTCCACACAGATTGCACAACACAGATTGCACCGCATAGACTGCACCACACAGATCGCGCAACCTAGATTGCGCCACATAGATTGCACCGCATATATTGCGCCATATTGATTGTACCACATGGCTGCACCAAATATGTTGCACCACATAGGTTGCGCCTCGATGGTTGCACCACATAGAACATATATTGCACCGTGTAGACTGCGCCACAAAGGTTGCCCCTCATATATTGTACCATTCATATTGCGCCACGTAGATTGCACCGCATATACTGCACCACATAGAATGCACCTCATATACTTCACCTCATAGACTGCGCCACATGGGTTGTGCCACATAGATTGTACGAGGGCTTCCGCTGCATGCAACGCACAGCATACGCAGTTGGCGAGGGGCAAGGACGATTGAGATAGGGGGTGCGTGGGGTGAGTGCGAGACAGGAACTGCACGTGAAGACGGGCCCACTGAGGGGGGCGAGCGAGAACGAGAACGGAGGAGCATGCGAATAGTTGGCGAGGGAAGGGGGGCGAGGGAGTTTTGTGTTTCTGGTCCAGGGGGAGAAAGGTACCGTGATCGAATTGGCTAAACATGATTTGGGCGGGCGGAGGAGGGTGGCTTGCGTTGCCTGTGTCATCTTCGGCACGACAACGCACCATCCGTGCTTTACGGCCCCTGGCTTAACGCCTAACGGCGGGCGCGGGAGAGGGAGATGCATGTCTCACGAACTTGGTGCCCGCGCAGTCGCGGGTGGCAGGTCGCACCCGCGTGTTCCTGACCATCTGCATGTTGGGCCCGACCTTCCGCCTGGTGGGGCAGATCCGCATCCTGTGCCACTTGTTCCACCAGGCCCGTTGCCCCCTCGGCCGCCTGTCGCGGCAGGGGCGCCCCGTGCGGATGGAGGGGGCGGCGCCGCCGCCCCTGTCGCGCCAGCGCCTGCGGTTCAAATAGGGGACCCGCCGCCTCCCGACCCTGGTGTCCCTGTTGCACCTGGGCCCCAGGGCAAAGCAGATTTCGTTTATGTGATGCCCGATGGCACGGGAAAGGTCGCGTTTTATGTTTGATGCCTGCGGCAGTTCCGATTGCTGCAATCGTTCGAACGATGCTAGCATCGCAGCGTTTATTCGATCGGGTATCAGATGCAATGCTATGCGTGATCTCGGCGCGCCCAGCGGCAGAAGCATGTAGCATCGGCCATGGCATCGGTTATGATTCGGCGTGTGCCGTGGCATCGGTGGTCATATAACATCGGCCGCGTCGTCGGTGATCATATAACCTCGGCCGTGTCATATAACATCGGCCGTGCTGTCAATGTTCCTTCGGCCATGACATCCTTGTCATATAACGGCAAGTGCTCCGATAACGAAGCAATGCCTGGTGCACCCCTCAGCGGGGGGCTGGCGGACAAGCAGGGCTTTTTCGAGGCAACTTGCAGTAAGCATCCAGGGTGCAGGAAGACTCGGAAAGCAACGTCCCCGAAGCGGGGTAGGATGCTAACTCACCCTGGGCAGGGGCGACCAGGAGCATATTTGGTAAGCTGGCTCGCGGCAGCCTCTCAGCCAGGCTGGGGCAAGGCACCCAAAGGCAGGCACATGAGTTTCTCGCCGCCTCGTAAGGATCGGTGCGATACGAGGGATGCCCTCAAGCTGACTGAGAGCGGCCGCGGTCTCCTCAGCAGGGAGAGGGATAAGAAAGACCACGAGTCGTCTGAGCCAGATGGTAAGATTTGAAACTGTCTACAGGCGACTGCGTTTTGCATTGCGCCGAGCTCCCTCGCCTCTGCGACGGCAGCCGCGAGAACCGCCCGCCGCTGCGCTCGCCCCGCGCAGCAGATCGGAGGAGGAGGAGGTCGGAGGAGGAGGCGGTGGAGGGGAGGAGGTCGGGGGAGGTCGGAGGGGGAGGAGGTCGGAGGGGGGGGGCGGGGTCGGAGGAGGAGGCAAAAGCCAAACTTGCGACGGAGGAGGTCGGAGGACGGGGAGGGGGCAGGAGGAGGAGGTTGGGGGGCGGCGGGACGGGCTGCGGGGGCGCGGGCGAGGCGCGGGGAACGGGGCCGAGGGGCCAGGGAGGGTTACATGTTCGTGCACTCGGGCGGGCGTCGGCAATGGGGGGTAACACCATTAAGAGCTGTTTCCGATAATGTTGGGAAAGGTGCAACACCATTGTGGTCTAGCTCAGTTTTTGGGGCGAGTATTTTTGGATTACTTTTTTATAACTTTTTGATAATAAAAAGCTCCAAAAATACTCCGAAAATACTCCGTGGGATTACAGCACCATGACGCAATCGACTAAACGTTCACGAGAATGGTGCTGCACCCTCGTGGCGTGGTCAGTTTCGCAGCGTGAGTGGTGCGCGCGCTTACTTTCGTTTGTGCGTGCGCCTTACAGTTTGGTCGTCGCGGGTAGTCAAACATCGACAACACCATCACCAAAAGAGCCCCAAAAGAGCTCAAAAAAAACTCCAAAAGAGCTCCAAAAGAACTCCAAAAGAGCTCCAAAATAGCTCCAAAAGAACTCCAAAAGAGCTCCAAAAGAGCTTCAACAGATGTCCAAACGATGTCCACAATAACCCCACAACAACTCCAAACAACGTCAAACTGGTGTGCCTATCGCGTTGTGTGTGCGCTTTCTTAGATATTGTGTTCATAGCTTTTCTCATTTAAACATCAATAAATGATGCGTTCTAGATTTGCTGACGCGTTAGGACGTTAGGAGTTAGGAGCCTCTGCGCGTACAATCTACCCCTCCTCAACCGCCCGCGCGCGCTGCACCTTCGTCGCGATGGGTTTTGAACGTTTCCAATTAGGGCAAGCGTCCGCTGTGGTAAAATTGAAAGGCGCGACGGCGGTCGCGCGCCATCGACATTGCTGCCTCCTCACCTATGTTTTTTGTTTGGTTTTCAACCGCGCGCACTTTGAACCGACCGTTGCTCTGCCCTGTCCTTCGAGCCCGCGCCCTCCCTCCCCCCCCCGCGGCTCCGCGCGGCTTCCGTCGCCGAATGCGACAAGTTCTGTATGTTTCATGCGTTTCCGCATACATGTTAAACATGCGCGGCGTCTCGGCCTTCACGGCGTCCAAGGCGGCCTGCGCCACCGCGAAGACCACCCCAAGACGGCCCAAGGTCCTCACGACGGGCCCTGAGGGCACCGATGCGGCCCAAGAGGAGCACAAAACCGCCCAAAAGAGCCCCAAGACGGCCCCAAGAAGGGTTGTGCGAACCGAGAAGTCGAACACCCCGCCCCAAGATGCACCCAAAGGCCCCAACGGCGCCCCCAAGACGCTCCCGAGACGCCCCCCAGAGGCCCCCAAACGGCGCCCAGTGCACAGTAAGCTTCAAACCTGCTTCCAAGAAGCCCCCGAGAGCCCTCCCACGACACCTCGCGAACACCCAAGATGCCGATTGTCACCAGGAAGCCCCAAGAAGAGCACCCCAAATATACACCCAAGCAGCCGCCAAGACGCCCCTTGAGGCATCGGCCCGCCGCGGTGCGCGCGCAGCGACTGGGCCGCGGCGGCGCCCGCCATGGCCGATCGGCAGGGCGACGGCTGGGTTCTGTGCGGCGACAATATGCCAATTCCCCCTTGCCCGCCGCTCATCAATCCCTCCCGTGCATGCCTCGTCGCTCTCCCCCTCGGGCCGTTCTGTCGATCCCCTCGCGACTACCCTCGCCACCGCCCTGTTCTCCCAATGCAAACAAAATAAAAAGCCCCACTTGAACAATTAAACCCAATCCTTCATTTGGAAGCAAGCTCTTTATTGTTTGATATGGGGATTGTGTTTTTGTTAAGTATGTAACGTTAATTATTCGAGCAATGAGTTGGAGAAAGTATGCGTTTTTTTGATGCTGTCTGCCCCTCCCCGCCACGCCCCCTCGCGACGTCTGCCCCTTCACCGCCGCGCCCCCTCCACCCTCCCCTCTGGCGGGGCCCCCTCCCTCGCCGCCCGCCGTCGCAATGCCTTCGCCCTCCCACGTCGCCGCCGTTCGCGGCGTTTGAAATTTGTTGGGCTTCGTCGCGTTCAAGCTATAGTTTCTTCACTCTTCAGCGAGCGATCCCAGCGCAAGCGGCGCCGTCGATGGCAGCGCGGGCGGCGGCAGTGGCCGCCATGGTCGCCAACGCCGCCGCTGCCGCCCGCGGCACTGGGGCGGCCAACAGCAGTGCGGCCGCGGGCGCAGTGCCGCAATTGGGGGCCGTGGCGCAGCGGGGCAGCAGCGCGGCCGCCATTGCAGGTCGCGCGCCTAGTACCTAGTACGCCAAGCGGCCGATCGGCGCTGGGCACCCCTGCGGGCCGCGCGCCAGACACGCCACGCGCCCACGTTTGCGGCGGCAGGCACGCCGATGCCGAGCACGCCTGGCACCCCTGCGGGCCGAGCGCACCTGGCGCCATCGCGCCGAGCGGTGGCGAGAGGCGCGCGGCAGGCGGTGGATAAGAAGGACTACATTGATGTCCATAGGCACAAAGAGGGCATTGGGTTCCTAAAGCGGAACGCGAGTTCATCTTAGAGCTAGAAGAACGAAAGGTTGCGACGCCGTGCAGCTTGCATCGCCGCCGCGGGCGGCGCCGACGCCGCATGCCGTTCCGCTGCCGCAAGCGTTGTGTAGTGGTTGGGTTTGGGTTGATGGAGTGGGGGGTTGCGTTGTGTGGAATAGTGGCGTTGTGTTGTAGGTGAGAGTGTTGTGCGCAAGCCAATGGTGCACCGTGGTGTCGTGCATAGCACGACCCAGCTGGTCGGCTACACCAACCTTGGCGGGCGGGCGGCGACGGCGCCATCAACGTGTTGGCTCTACAATTTTGGGGCGCGGTGTCCGTCGACGACTGGATTGCATTCGTCGACGAAGACACGCGCCATTGCACTGTGTGGGAGAACAGGTTGTCCATGTGGGGCCCTGTCCTCGCCGTGGACCGCAGTGGCCCGTGTGCGCCGCCCCGCGCCGTCGCCGCTGCCGCCCATGCCTTGCGTTTCAAGCTTCAGCGCTGTAGCCCAACACAAAAGCCCCGCGTCGGATCTTGAAGCCGCGCGCCGTGCGGCCTTACTAGTCGGCGATCTTAAGTCACCGCCCCTCTCCCTCCCCCTCCCCCTTCCCTCTCCCCCTCTCCCTCCTCTTCTCCCCCCCTCTCCCCCCCCTCCCCCATGCCCTTCTCCTTCTCCCCCCTCGCCCTCTCCCTCTGATCATCCCTCTTCATCCCTTCTCCATCTCTTCTCCTCCCTCCTCCTCCCCTTATGCCCCCTCATCCCCCCCCCTCCCTCCTCATCATTTTTGTTCATCCTCCCGACAGCGCCTGCTGCATTCAACGCGGCGCGTTTTCAAGGGGCCGCCACGGTGCACGGCGCGGCGCGCGCGCCGAACGCGTTCCGATCCGCGGCGGGCCACGGCCTTCAAGGGGCCCGCAACGACGACATCGACAGGGCGATGCGCGGATTCAAGGACGGGCGGCACGCGCGGCGCATAACGGCACTTTCCACAACTTTCAGTGCAGTTGGTGCCGCTTCGACGGATGGAAGCTGCACCGCACTGAAGCGGGGAGCACTGGCCAGCGTGCCTCAGTGGTGTTTTTTTTTTTTTTTCCACGCGGGGGCCAGCCCAACGACCTCGGCCCCGATGGTGCGCCAGCTTCCATATCATGCGCCGTTCGCCGCCGTTCGCCATAAGCTCCATTCGCGGCCCAGTCGGTCGCCAAGTGCGCCGCCCTCTCCAGTTGAGAGAATCAGTGCGAGACGGCAAGGGCGCCCTGCGTGTCGCGCGCGTTCGCGTGGGCACGGCGGACACAAGAGCTGATCGCATTCGGCGTTGGGGGAGCAGCGACCAAAGGGTTTAAGGATGATGTTCGCCTGGCTTCGCGGGGTGCACGCCCATCGGCGTGCGTGATCAGTGAGCAGCGACGCGGTCGGCAGCGCATCGTCCGCCAATGGGGGCTCGCATTGAGCCCCGGGGCGCCCTTGCCCGCCGCGCGGAGGCGCCCGCGGCGCCCGCGCCCGCCGCGCGGAGCCGCCCACGGCGTTTTGAGCAGTGGTGCCGTCAGCCGCGGGGTGCCCGAAAGCGGCGCGGAGGGTCCCCCCAGACACGCGGGGCGGCGCCAAGGAGAGGACTCGTCGTTGTGCACGACAGTGTGCTCGCGGATCTGCCGAGCGGCCAAGGAGATTTTCGGTGCGGGGGCATTGAACCACGCGCTGCTATCTCCGCGCGTTCCCCCATCTCCTGTCCCCCAAGCTGGCCTTCGATATGCAGCAGTGTTCAAGCGGCGCAGGCGGTCGACCGCCGCACGGCGCTCGCCGCGCGGACGGGGGGGGGTAGCGCGGATGCGTTCCCCGACGACATCGACGCGAAGATCGTCAGTTCGATGGCGGGTGCCGATCTCAAGAAGACGGGGGCGCACAAGGGCTTGAACTCGGCAGCGGCGGCAACGCGGCGCATCGGCGCTTCGCAACGGATGCGCAGTGTCCAAATGACACTGCAGCAGCAGTGCGCCCGTGTTTGGGATGCACAACGCGCGCAACCCGTTGCCCATTGCCAAGACAACGAGGCGCGGGCTCGTGGGCTGCGCGGGTGGGCATGGGCCAGGGTTGCCAGCATCATTCAAAAGCTTAATGGACATCAGTGTGTATTGTTTTGTTTGAGTTTTCGTTTCCGATGGCCATCCGATGCCTCAAGGTTGCTCCAAGATGGCCTAACGTGGCTACAATAGAGGCCCAGTATAACCCCAAGACGGCCCCCAAGAACGCCCACGAGCGCCCCGAGAACGCCCAAAGAGCGCCTCGCGAGGCGACTTTTCGCGCTCCCGAGGGGGCAACGTTTTTTAAGCATCTCCCCTCCCCTTTTATCGGTGTCCTCCAAGGTTGCATGAAGAGCGCCCCTAAAGCCCCCAAAAGCGTCCCAAGAGCGCCTTAAGAAGCGCACAGACGGCGCCCAGAGGCGCCCAAGATGCCCCCAAGAGGCTCCGAAGAGACCCCCAAGAGGCCCCAAGAGCCAAGAGGATCACCGATGCGCCCAAGACGCCCAAAGACAGCCTTGGGCCCGACACGATGCCCCCAATACGTTCCAAGAGGCCTTCAAACCGTTCCCCAAAGACATCCGAGGAGACTCCGAGGAGCATTTGAAAGGCTTTTGGTTCTTCTGTTCGCCGTCCTCTTCATCATCCTCATCTACAAATTCTTCTTCCTCTCTCATCCCTCCCCCCCGTCCCCTCCTTCTCCTGCTCCTCCTCCTTCTCATTCTCCTCCTTCTCGTCCTCCTTGCCCTCGCCCTACTCCATATCCTCCTCCTTCTCCCCCTCCTCCTCTTTCTCATCCTTTTCCTCTTCTTCCTTCTCCTCTTCCTTTTCCTTCTCCCTCCTCCTCCTTCTCCTCCTCGTCCTTCTTATCCGACAGCGGCGACGACGACGACTCCAACATCCTACCTTCTTCCCCTCTTGGGTATGGCGGCTCCCACCACCGTTTGTTCTTTTGCATGCTCCCCCGTTTCCATGTTCGCTTCGCTTTTGCATGCTCCCCCTGTAATTTTGTTTCCTCCCCCGAAGCGTCAGATTTTTTGTTCAAACACTTAAACATGTGTGATGCTTTTTGTAATGCGTGTGTGCGTTGCCATAGTTTTTCACAATGACTCGTTTTCGGATTTGGGTTACGGATTATCGGGTTAGAGTGAGGGCTATCGGGCTTGGGTTGGGTACGGGTTGGGTTATGGGGTTATCGGTGATGGGTGAAGAGTTAAGCGCCAACGGGTTATCGGGGCGGCGCACGGGGTAGAGGGAGGGGGAGAAAGGGGGCGGGGAGGGGGAGGGGGGGAGGGGGGGGGGAGGAGGAGGAGGGGGAGGAGGGGGAGGAGGAGAAGGGAGGATGATATTCTTCTGCACATTGTAAAGGTCGTTGCGAGTTGAATTTGTTGTTTTCTATTGGCACGTCAGTCGATGCACGGCCTTGCAGAGTGCCGCCTCGGACAAAAGAAAAACTTAGCCCTCGGTTCCCGAGCCCGGAGGATCGGTGACCCGGAAGACGGGCTGGCCCAGATGCCCGAACGGGCCGACGGCGACCTGGCGAAAGACCCAACCATATGCTGTTGCGAGGGGGTGCTTTGGGCGATCCCGACGACGACGACGTGGTCGTGGTCGTCGGGTCGTGGTCGTGTTCGTCGTCGTCCTCGTGGTCGTCGTCGTCCTCGTGGACGTCGTGGTCGTCCTCGTCGTCGTCGTCGTCGTCCTCGCGGTCGTCGCCGTGGTCGTTCTGGCCGTCGTCGTCGTCGCCGTCGTCGTCGTCGGGGACCCCTATAGTGCCCCTGCCCCTTTCGTTTGTCCCGCGCCCGCCCGCTGTTGCGGCCCAAGGCTTGCAAGCGCTACGGTTCAGTGCTGTTGCGCCGACGGGCGTCGCGCCCGCCCTTTCTTGCGGCCCGAGGCCGCGTGTTCGCGCCCCCCCTGGGGGGCTGGCCCTGGGGCCCTGGGGCCCCAGGGGGTGGCCCTGGGGCATTGGGGAGGGGGGGGGAAAGAGGAGGGAGGATGAGAGGACGAAGGGGGGGAGGAAGGAATGGAACGACCCTCCTTCTTTCCTCCACCTCCCGCTCGCCCTTCCGCCACTCCTTCGCCTCCCCCTTCGTCCACCCCCATCCGCCTTCTCCTCCTCCCCCTCCTCCTCCTCCTCCTCCTACCTACTCCTCCTCCTCCTCCCCCTCCCCCCCCTCCTCCTCCTTCCCATCCTGCTCCCAACCCTCCTCCTCCCCCTCCTCCTCCTAACCCTCCCCCCCTCCTCCTCCTCCACCCGCCTTTTTGGCGTTCCCCCCCGCTCGTTCCACCACCCCTTGCACCCTCCACTCGCCCATGCGTTCCAGGGGGGGGGGGGGGGGTGCGACCTCGCGGTGCGCGATCTTTGCAGATGTCCAGCCAAATCGTTGGCCACCTCGGGGATGACCTGGCAGTGGTTCATTCTGACTCAGGTGACGATGGAGGCGCCACGGATCCAGGCGGCGCTGCAGGTGGCAGTGCGGGTGGCGCGGCAAGTGGCCTTGCAGGTGGCACTCAGGGTGCTGCAGGTGGCAATGAGGGTGCAGGTGGCAGTGCAGGTGGTGCGGCAAGTGGCCTCGCAGTAAGCAGCGCGGTCCTGCCCGAGGGGATCCAGCGAGGCTCAGAGATTGCATCCTGACACTGAAGGCCACAATCAAAAAGCAGAAGAAGATGCACGCGAAGCTGGTGCGTTCGAAGGCCAAGACGAAGCGCAGCTTGAACAAGATTACAGATGCCGTCTTGAAAGTCGTAGAGGACATGGGCCAGGATTCAGAGTCAGACTAGAAGCGCATGGCATGGGCGGTTCTTCCTCATATTAGGCTTGGTGCAGTCTTCAGCGCGGACCGCTGACGAGAAAACATGCTGTTTGCACTGTTTGGGGTCCTCGTGTAGCATGCACTGTTTGGGGTCCTCGTTGGGGCCCACGTTGGCTGACGTGCCCGACGTGCGGGGTCCACGTTGGGAGTCCATGCTTGGCGTGCATGTCCGACGTTGTGCATTATCCCGACTTTTGGGGTCCAGAAGGGGGAGGAGGATGGGGGGGGGGAGGCGGAGGAGGTGGATGAGGAGGAGGGGGCGGCGGAGGAGGAGGAGGAGGGGAAGGAGGAGGAGGAGGAGGAGGGCGGCGGGGGAGGAGCCCACCACGGCTGCCGCCGCAAGACTTGCGCATTGCATTGCGTTGACGGCAGTTGCGTGATGGTTCCATAGCATTGCGTGGTCGGCCGTGGCAGGGCGTTTGCATTGCGTTGCGTTGCATGATCCACCAGCTCTTGGGAGCGCCTGGGGCTTCCAGGAGGCCCCGTAGGACCACCAGGAACTTGAGCAACATCTGGAGGGCGCCCGCTTTGTTCGAGTGTGCCCCGAGGGGCTTTATTGCACCGTCCCTTTTATTGCAATCGTGGTCCGCCGTAGCCTGCGTGGTCCAACTTCAGTATGCGAAGTGGGCTGGCCGCGCGCAGCCCACGCGCGGCGGCAACCTCGGCATGGCGAAGGCCGCTGCTGGTGGCAATTGTCGTGGGTCCAAGAGCGGGCCAGGCGGCGGTCGTGGTCGCGGCGGCGGCGCTCGCGCGCCGAAGGAGCCGAGACTTTCGGGGAGGCCGAAGGCCACCGCCATCTGCTGCGACATGTGCAACAAGACCGATCGGGACCTTCGGGCCACTTTCAAATTCGATGAGACGCCTATCCCGATGTTTTTTCTCCAGTGGCCAGGGGATGGGGCGGCCCCCCAGGGGTTCAAGGAGCTTCGAAGGGCAAGGAGGGTGCGGAGCTCGCCAACCCAGGGCTCCTAAGGGCCCCCCAGGGGTTACCAAGGGCCCCCAGGGCCCCCCTGGGGCAATCGGGGGCCTCCCGAGACCCCCAAGGTTTTCCAGGGCAACTCCGTGCTGGGTTTTTTCCTCCCAAGCTGTCAGGACGGCATCAAGATCTTCAAGAGCGGCGACGGCCAGGAGCACTTGGAGGCGATCCTCGTCGATGGGGACATTGCGTGCGAGCAGTGCGTCAACTTCGTCTTCGTGGAGATGCCTGGGTGGATGTTCAAGGCCGCGGTGGATGCCATGAACAACGGCATGATGGACTCGTTGTTCAACGACGGCACCGTGCCGAGCTCGGTGGCAGAGCAACCGCCAGAGGGCTCCAAGGGCCTCAGCATGTTGGAGTCCATGTCCGTCGGGCACGAGCTCTACATCAAGGTGTGCGCGCTGACCGCCAGTGACGTCGTCAAGGAGTTCGGCAAGTCCCCCAAGACGTTGAACATCAAAGGCATACAGGTTGCTCAGAGGCCTTCTTGCGTCATCGTGTACCCTTTCATGCCGACACCCGACAGGAAGTTGAAGTACCCGACGATGAAGATATTCCATCGGAGCAGCATCGGGACGCAGCTCAACCACTGCAAGGACGGGGCCAAGATGTTGTTTGATGGGCAGGCGGAGTTGCTCCTCGGGGCCGCGAGCGGCAGCTGCAGCTCCAGCTCCAAGGACGAGGACGGCGCCTTCACTCTCAATTTCGGCATCAACTCCAGCATCCCGACCTTCGCTGCCATCAAGGACCGCCGCGACGCGCTGAACGAGAAGGCGAGGAGGCGCTACGGCAAGGCTAGCTCTGGTCTGATCGACGGTGACGAGGCGGATGAGGCCGCCGCGGCCGCAGGCAGCGACGAAGCGCGCGGTGGCAGCGCACATGACATGACGGGTGCAGCTCCGAGCGATGGGGATGTGATTGACATTGACGGAGATCCCGAGCGGACTGGACGGCCTGAGCTTGCGCCGTCGTGCGGCTCGGCTGCCAAGGGGCCCTGCAAGCGACATCCGTCTGCGTCCCCGACGCCGTCCGCCAATCCGAGGGGCGGGGAGACCCCGAAACATTCGACGGATGATGATTTGCTCAACCCGCACACTTGCGGGACGGTCGACTACTGGGTGTTCGAGCTGAGGTTCGAGCGGGCCTTCAACGAGTACAAGAACGGACGCGCGGAGAACCAAGCGAGGTTATTGCATGGGAAGCTCTCGGGGGGCGAGCGCAAGAACTTGGGGATCCACTTAGACCTGTACTCCAAGGCGAAGAAGTTTTGCCCCTCCCAGTGCAAGGGCGAGGTAGACGAGGACCTCAGGAAGGACTGGAAGGAGTTGAAGAAGGCAGGCACGACGCTCACGAACGTCGCCCTGCGGGGCCTTGCCAAGAGGAACGTCGACGCAATATGGAAGAATCTCGTGGACCCTGAGACCAGCGACGAGAAGACTAAGGCCTACTTGCAGGCGTTCTTCCAGGCGACCGCCCCGTGGGCGAACCCTGGACAGCTGTCCAACGGTGCCAACATCGACCCCTGCAACGTGACGATGATCCAAGCGTGCGAGACCGACGACGACGTGACCGACCTTTTCCAGGAGTGGGTGTTCAGTCGTGCCCTCAGCGAGTGGCTCAGCCAAGGGAACTCCGCAGTATCGAAGGTGGCGGCCTTCGTCGAGCACGCCCTGGATTTCTGGGACCAGCTTCCCGAGGACGCGGTCTTGGGAGATATGGCCGCGGAGAGCCTCCTTCAGGGAAACATGGTGTGTAAGACCGTGCAGACGCTGCTCGCCAACACGCTGACGCACGACACCAACTTAGATACCTTCGGTCATCTCGAAGTGCTACACAGCGAGGCGTCGCGTACCACGGGCAACCAGAGCGTCACAAGGATCGCGGCCCAGGCGATGTTGACGAGCGCTGGCGACTTCTGGCAGAAGAAAATCGACTGGGCTAACGACCGCGCCAAGGCCATCCAGGAGCACGGTGGCTCGTTGCAGGGGTCGCACTCGAAGCTGATGGAGATGCCAGTGGGCGGTCCGCCCACCAAGGCGAACGGTGAGTTCATGTTGAAAGTTGCGAGGGACATCCCCTATTGGGACGCGAGGATCTACGATGGTGCGGCCGACGATGTCAGGGCAGCTTTGCTCGAGAAGGCGGTAAAGGCTTGCAGCATGTTGACGGACTCGGCGTCGGCGGCGGCTGGAGCAGGCGTCAGCCATGAGATTCACGAGAACCCCGCTGCCGTCCTGCGCGTGTTCAAGGACCTGTTCAGGGAGATGTCGGTCCTCTTCCCTGCGGACGAGGGCGTTGAGAAGGCGGCGCAGGCGATCCACTCCAAGCTCCTGGACCTGGACTTGGCGTCCAAGCACGACGTCGTCTGCTCGGCGATCACGGAGTGGGGCCCTCACCCCGAGAAGGCGCGCCGCCTCCGCGATGCGCTGCACGATTGCCGCGCCAAGGAGCTGCCTGATGATGTTCGCGAGTCGTGCTACAAGCTGTTCCAGGTAGTCGTCAAGGGGGCGATCGAAGACAGCACCTACGGCTTCATGCAGCAATCAGATGGGTCCTACTACGACACATTGGAGACGCTCTCGCCCCACGTGCCGCAAGCCTCTGTCGACACCTGCACGAAGGTTGGAAGCATGGTGAATGCGTCGTGGAGGGCCATGGTCGCGTTCAAGAGCCTGTCGGATGCCGTGGACCCCCCTGCGGAGAGTGCCCCGACAGACGGCGCCACCAAGGAGCGCTTGGCGAAGGAGCTCGTCAGGGCATTGCAGAAGCAGAAGCATAGCATGAAGCCAGCCTTGCTCGACTCGTTCGTCGCCGATGCGAGCCAGGTCGTCAACGACAAGATGGAGGTTGCCAGGGAGCTGACCAGCCGCGTCGGAACGAACGTCGTGGATAATCTCCATAAGGATCTGCTCATGAAGCTGAAGACGCTCGTGGACGGCGTGGCTGCGGTTCCAGGGTACAAGGACTACGACGAGAAGGCGTCGTCGTGCATAAACTTGGACGAGGTGCTGTCGTTGTGCAAGGCTGGCCTGTGCGACGCCAGCGTCGGTGCGTGGTCGGAGGACTGCGGGAAGGTCGACACTCACAAGGATGAGCTGATCAACAAGGCGGCGGAGTTCGGAGTGCAGATCGATAAGCAGAATATCATCGATGTGGAGACGACTCTGAAGGCCATTCGCGTGCAGGTCATCAGCGCGGAGCTCTGCGAGTGCTTCGTGGATAAGGACCTTGTCAAGAACAAGGTGGAGCTCCGTGGCAGGATGACGTCGATCCAGGCCAAGCTGCGCAAGGCCGAGGTGCAGCCTGGCGATCTCCCAGTACCTCTCGTGGATCGGTACCGTGCCGCGCTGAGGATGAAGTGAAGCCGAGCTCGACTCGGCACGACCGCGGGGTTGGCCGCTATAGCGGCATGATTGCAAGAGGGGTGCCTCGCTGTTGGCCAGCGAGGCAACGGGGAACGGAGCACCGCCCGCCGTTCGCGTGCCGTGCGGGCTGGTGTCGCACATGGGGAAAGGAAATGGGAACCCTCCACGTCATCCCCCTCCTCCCCTGCCTGACCCCTCCTCCCCACCTCCTCCCCCTCCCCCCCTGCCTGACCCCTCCTCCCCCTGCCCCCTCTAACCTCACTTGCCTGCCCCATCGCCTGCCCTCGCCTACCTGACCCTTCCACCCCACCTCCTCCGCCTCCTCCCCTCCACCGCCTCCCCCCCTCCACCCCTGACCCCTCCACCTCCACCTCCTCCGCCTCCTCCCCTCCACTCCTCCGCCTCCTCCCCTCCACCCCTCCACCTCCTCCGTCTCCTCCGCCTCCTCCCCTCCACCTCCTCCGCCTCCTCCCCTCCGCCTCCTCCACCTCCACCCCTCCGCCTCCTCCCCCCCCCACCTCCTCCGCCTCCTCCCCTCCTCCTTCCCTAGGGCAGAGTAGCGTAGAGTAGAGAGTAGGGCTGAGTGGGGCAGGGTAGAGTAGGTAGATTAAGGTAGAGTAGAATAGAGTAGGCCCAGGGTCATGTAGCGTAGGGTAGAGTAGGGCAGTGTAGGCTACTCGGCGCAAGCGGGCTTCCACTGGCTCTCCAGACCCTGGATCCCTTATCAAAGGCTTACTTAGTCAGGGCTTCTGCCCCTCCGACCTCCCCTTGAGCGCGCTCTGACCAGAATGCCGAGGCGAACCCAGCCGTGGCGAGGATGATCCCAAGAATGATGATGAGGAGAAGGAGAAAGAGGAGGAGGAGGAGGAGGAGGAGGAGGAGGATGGGGAGGAGGAGGGGGAGGGAGGATGAGGAGGACCGACCCCCTCCTTTCCGACGTCGTCGTCGTCGTCGTCGCCGCCGTCGTCGTCGTCGCCGCCCCCGCGCCGTCGTCGTCGTCGCCGCCGCCCCCTGCCGCGACCCCAACAAGTGCCAGGCCCTGCGTGCACCGCCGCCGCGCGCGAGGGTCGGGGGGGAGAGAGGGGTCGGGGGGGGAGGGGGGGGGGGGGGGAGGAGGAGGCGGGGAGGAGGAGATGGGGGGGAGGAGGATGGGGGGAGGAGGAGGAGGGGTGGGGGAGGGGGGGGGGGGGGGGATGGGAGGGGGGGAGGGGCGAGGGGGAAGGGGAGGGAGAGGGGGGGAGGGAGGAGAGGTGAGGGGGAGGAGGGGGACTCCTCCTCTCCCCCTCCCCCTCCATCCCCCTCCCCCCCCCCCCTCCTCCTCCTTTCCTCCTCCCCCTCCTCCTTTTCCTGCTCCTCCTTCTCCTCCTCCCCCTCCCCCTTTTCCTCCTCCTCCTCCTGGTCCTCTTCGTTCGTCCCCCCCAGGGTTTTTCCGCCCCCGCGTGCGGTTGCGTGTATATGCAAATTATGGTATCTCTATTATTCATTTTATTATCATAGTATGCATGCTATTATATATATTATTATATAATCAGCTGAGTTTTTTTCAATGTTTTTTCTAGTATCCGAACGTTGCTATCACAAATATGCCGTTTAGTATTTCTGGAGTATTTTCGGCCATGTTGCGCCCCTACAGAGTGTAGCGGATCTCGGGCGATATAAACATAGACGGTTACGGCGACGACCGACGGTGACACTACGCGCTATACGACCACGAACGTTCCAACATCTCCACCTACATATTACCCAATTACCTTCTACTGCTACCAGGGTGGTGCATGTATCTGGGCAAGTTCAACAACGAGCACTTCTTACACCAGGACGGGAAGTAATACCTGCCACATCCCCCACTGCGACTCACATTAAGATCTACACCACTCGACTTCCCGACTACCACCCACAACCGAAACCACATACCTCAAGATCAAGAGCCATGCATGGTGATACCTTCCTACTTCCGCCACAACCTTCAAACCGACTAACCTTGATCCGCTACAGCAGCGACATGGATGAATTTGCTGGTTACCACCGGACATCTGCGGCATTCCGCTTAGCAGTGATTACCACCAGTCAGCACTTCCAAACTCTGCTGACAGTAGCACAATGGCCCACCTCATGCCATGACGTTGACAATAACATTGAGAACGATTGGGTGGTCAATAGTTACGACACGTCAGCACGCTTACAACAACATCTGCAGCCCTTGTCCAAGGGGGCAGCTCTAGATCGTTGAGAAGAGAAGCGCTTACACCGTGGAAGTCTTTCAGAGTTGTCGTTATGTGCATCCTTCCATACCCAAGTATCTTCCCATCTTCATCTATCTTCACTCCCACATTGTCATCTATGATAGACCGCGCTCGTGGGGCCCGACAGACTAAAAGGGGGGCCCCAGCTTGAAGCTACCCCCCTCCCCCCTTCCTTGCTAAAGGGGGGGGGGCTTCGGAAGCCCCCCCCCCCTCCCCCCTTTTTCATTGTCCGGGGGGGGGGGCTTCCAAGCTACCCCCCTCCCCCTCCCTCCCTTTAATTGAGCCGGGGTGAACCCCCCCCCCTTTGAAATGGGGGGGGGCTTCGGAAGCTACCCCCCCCCCTCCCCCTCTTTTCGTGGCCGGAAAAGGGGGGGGGCTTTCAAGCTGCCCCCCCCCTCCCTCCTTTTAATAGAGCTGGGGTGAGCCACCCCCCCCATTTGAAGGGGGGGGGGGCTTTGGAAGCTCCCCCCCCCCTCCCTCCCTTGGTGCAAAAGGGGGGGGGGCTTGAAGCTCCCCCCCCCTCTCCTCTTTGGCTCGTGTGGGGGAGGTTTTTCATTAGAGTCGTTTCTTGGCGGTCCCGGGGCCCGCTGAGCGCCTCTGGAGGCCGAACATATCGAAAAGCTTCCGCCTTGATTTTTTTGCAAGACGTCGGAGGTCTGGGTCCCGGGGCCCGTCCCGGCCGATCTCTCCTCTCCCTGTATGGGGGACAGGCCCGACTTAACACTGGGTGCCCGGAGCTCCGTGCGGATTTCGCACATCGGCGCCGGACCCCAATGGCGGCGCCTCCGACGCCGCCCCCTGGCGCGCTCCGCGCGCCAGGCATTGGGGTCCAGCGCCGATCCAACACAGTCCGCGCGGACCTCCAAAAGTTTGTGCTTATGCTGTGAACCGCCGAGCGCGTTCCGCTGCTCGCAAAGTGCCTGCTCGCAAACGTGCGAACAACGGATGCCTGCTCCGGTGTAACTTCTCGTAGATCTCCCCCAGCGGATCCGGGCCATTTGCGAGTAGTCACCTTGCGAGTAGTGGAACGCGCTCGTCTAGTGAAGTTGTTCGATCCTCTGTTGCAGCGTGTCGCCGCCGCCGGCTCTGGCCCGCCACGCGGCGGCGCGGGGCGCCAGAGGCAGCTCCAGCCGTGCGATCTCTCTGCAGCCCGCCGCCCCCTTGGGGGCAGAGCGACACGCCGTCCGCGCGTCGCTGGGCCGCCAGGGCCGCCGCTGCGGCACGCTTGCAGCGGGCGTTCCTCGCCGCAGACATCGCCCCGTGCCTGGCCAGAGTTATCCTGGGCCCATACGTATATGCAATATATGTATAGATATATACACACATCTACATATTTACACATACTTATATACACATACAAATAGATTTACACATATGTATACATATGTACATATATACGTATAGCTGCACTGATGCACTGAAAACCTACCCCTCAGCCGTTGAAAGTAGGTAGTTTGGGATTCCCAGTGCCCAATCTGCTTTAGCCGCCTTCCTACTTCAATTCGAATGGTTTTCCCTCTTCCCTCTTCTACAGGAGGCAGGCGGAAACCCAATCTACTTCCAACGCCTTTCTACTTCATGGTTCTACCTACTTCTTTCGACCGATGGGTATACGCATACAGAACTAGTCCGGTACAACTTCGGGTGCGGCTGGGGAGGCTGATTCCAGAGCGCCGACGGCCCAACGGGCTCCCCAGATGGCCCAAGTGGGCCCGAAGACGACTCCCAAGAGGCGCCCAGGAGGCAACAGTCATGGGTTTTCCTTAATCAAGTTGCAGTGCTATTTTCGCGTACGCGGCTTCTCGGTCTCCAGAGCGCTCCAGACGGCCCAGGAGGGCCCTAAGACAGCCCCCGATTGGGCCCCGAGACCGCTTCAGAACAGCCCCAAGTGGTCCGCAAGATCGCCCTGACGGACCAAGACTTTCTCAGAGGGCTCCAGACAGCCCAGGTGGCCCCCAAGTCGGCCTGAAAACTGCCTCAAGAGACCCCGAAGAGAGCCCGCTCGGGACCCTGCATTAGTACGGCGACGGTCAGAACATCAATATAAACATATACATCTACATCAACATCTACATCAATATCTACATCTACATCTACATATACATATGCATATACATATACATATACACATACATACACATATGCATATACATATACATTTACATTTACATTTGCACTTACCTTTACAGTTACCTTTACAGTTACCTTTACATATCCATATACATATGCATATACATATACATACACATACACATACACATATACACAAACATACACCTACACCCATACACACATACACACATATACACATACACATACGTATACACATACATATACATTTACAGTTACATATACACATACATATACATATACACATACATACACATATGCAAATCCATATACATATACACGTACATATACATATACATGTACACATACTTATACATACACATACACATACACATATACATAGACATACACATACACACATACATATGCATATGCATGTGCACATACACATGCATGTACATATAAACACATATACATATACATTTACGTATGCATATACATATACATATACATAAACATATACATAAACATTCACTTATCATACACACATATATATATATATGTATATATCGCATACATACATACATACAATCACGCATGCATGTATACATACATGCATAGAAACATTCATGCATGCATACATACATGCATTCACGCATGCATGCAGGCATACAGACAGACCGACCGACCGACCGACAGACAGACAGACAGACAGACCTACGATCATGTATACATGCATGATATCCGTAAGGGCTTCGCCCCCTGCCGCCGGCCCCCTCTCTCGGAGAATGGGCCATGGAAGAGCTAAGTCATGAGGCCGTGGCGCTGTCGTGAAACAGTATCGAAACTTCATGCGAAGCCGAGTCGCAATCAGCAAAACCAACTGATCACAAGAGGGGTTACCACACCTGGCGATTGGTAAGACGTGTATGGTTTAAGGGCTTGGTTACCACACCTTGCGATGAAAGGGCCGAGGGAGTTCTCGCAGTTTGGGTTACCACGCCTTGCGATGGATGTGCGTGATGGGTTCGAATTTCAGAAATGTGGCAAATCCCTGTGTTTTTGGACCCTGACCCCGCGGATCTGCGTGAGGGGTGGCACCGAATTTCAGAAATGTGGCAAATCCCCTGTGTTTTTGGACCCTGACCCCGCGGATCTGCGTGAGGGGTGGCACCGAATTTCAGAAATGTGGCAAATCCCTGTGTTTTTGGACCCTGACCCCGCGGATCTGCGTGAGGGGTGGCACCGAATTTCAGAAATGTGGCAAATCCCATGTGTTTTTGGACCCTGACCCCGCGGATCTGCGTGAGGGGTGGCACCGAATTTCAGAAATGTGGCAAATCCCTGTGTTTTTGGACCCTGACCCCGCGGATCTGCGTGAGGGGTGGCACCGAATTTCAGAAATGTGGCAAATCCCCTGTGTTTTTGGACCCTGACCCCGCGGATCTGCGTGAGGGGTGGCACCGAATTTCAGAAATGTGGCAAATCCCTTGTGTTTTTGGACCCTGACCCCGCGGATCTGCGTGAGGGGTGGCACCGAATTTCAGAAATGTGGCAAATCCCATGTGTTTTTGGACCCTGACCCCGCGGATCTGCGTGAGGGGTGGCACCGAATTTCAGAAATGTGGCAAATCCCATGTGTTTTTGGACCCTGACCCCGCGGATCTGCGTGAGGGGTGGCACCGAATTTCAGAAATGTGGCAAATCCCGTGTGTTTTTGGACCCTGACCCCGCGGATCTGCGTGAGGGGTGTCGATTTCGAGCCCCCCCAGCAATTCAGACAACGCGCCCAGGGGACGCTGGAAAATCCTGTTTGGGCCTCCCCCCCCCTCGCGCGGTCAATCAACTAGTTACAGTAACCAGCAAGAAGCAGAACTGTAACACTGGAAACTAGAAACTACAACTGGTACAGGAAACTGCGAATCACGGGCCTACAGCCTGGTGGCCCCACAAGGGGGCCGGCGGATATATATATATATATATATATATATATATGTGTGTGTGTATATATATATATATATATATATATATATTCTCATACGCACCTCTCCGAGGGAGTAGAGCTCAGAGGGGATTAATGCGTCCGTGCGTGCGTCCGTCTTTGATTTTTCTGGCCGTTTCGCTCGGGACATCCTCGAAATTCTGAAAATCGGTGGCACCCCTCACGCAGATCAAAAACACATGGTAATTTCAATAATTTTGACCTCGATTCTCAGAGAATGGCGGTTTCGCCTGAGACATCCTCCCAAAATCGAACCCCAGACCCCTCCTCGGAGCCTCCTGGGGGCCTCCTGGAACCTCCTGGGGCCTCCTGGGGCTTTCTGGACCTTCTGGTACCCCAGACCCCGCCTCGGAGCCTCCTGGAGTTCTCCTGGGCCTGCTGAGGCCGCCTGGGGCCTCCTGGGGCCTCCTGGGGCTTCAGAACTACATGCACACACAGAGACACAAATCACGCCCAACACATCACACGCTAGACAAACATAACATACACACACACAACACCGACAACACACAAAAAGCACGCACCACACAAAGCACACATCACACACACAACACTCACAATCCTGGGGCCTCCTGGAGCCTCTTCTGGTATCCAAGTCGGGCCTCCTGAGGCTTCCTGGGGGGCCCTGGTACACACATCGCAAGGTGTGGCAACCCCACTTGCTCTCGAGTGCGACTTCGCTGTTGCATGTCACTCCTGCTTCAAACGCCCCTTCAGCTTGTTGTATGAGCCTGGGCACACACGTGCCACTTGTATATATATGTGTATATATATATATGTATATATATATGTATATATTTTGTGCTGGCCTCCGGCCAGTGCCGCCGATCTGGGGCGCTCCGGATAATGATGATGATGATGATGATGATGATGATGATGATGATGATGATGATGATGATGATGATGATGATGATGATGATGATGATGATGATGATGATGTTGATGTTGATGATGAGGATGAGGATGAGGATGAGGATGAAGATGAGGATGAGGATGAGGAAGAGGATGAGGATGAGGATGAGGATGAGGATGAGGATGAGGATGACGATGATGATGAGGAGGAGGAGGAGGAAGAGGAGGAGGAGGATGAGGAGGATGGTGGTAGTCCAGGTCGGATCGGCGGCCAAAGGGGGGAAGGGGGGGGGGGCTTCCAAGCCCCCCCCCCCTTTGGCACAAAGGGGGGGAGGGGGGGGGAGCTTCCAGCAGGGCGGCTCCAAGGGAGGGGGGGGTAGCTTAAGCACCCCCCCCCGGGGTGTAGGGGGGGGTAGCTTCCGGGGCGGCCAAAGGGGGGGGGGTAGCTTCCAAGAGGGGGGGGGGGGGCTTCCAGCATAGGGGGGGGGGGGTAGCTTAAGCACCCCCCCCTTTGGAAAGGGGGGGAGGGGGGGTAGCTTCCGGGGAGGGCTCAAGGGGGGAGGGGGGGGGTAGTTGTAAGCTCCCCCCACCCCTGCAAAAAAAAGGGGGGGAGGGGGGGGTGCTTCCAGCAGGGCGGCGCCAAGGGAAGGGGGGGGTAGCTTAAGCCTAGCCCCCCCTCCCCTTTGCTCGGGCCCTGTGGGCGCGCTCTCTCCTATGACTACATCATGAACGACACCATCAATATGTCAGCGCTCACGGAGGGCCTCTCCAGGGACAAGTGCTTCGAGCGTGCGTGTGGGCGACTAGCGCCCCCATTGTCTCATGAGGCAGCTCGGGGACTACCGACTCCGTGGCGTGGTGGATTACGGCCCAGCGCAAGGTGCCACGCCGCAAAATTTACGCCGCACTTGCTTCTGGCTCTCGCCGCGGCGCACGGGCTCGCGAGGCCCGCAGTGCGGCGGCACCTTTCATTGCATACCTCAAGGCCACCGCAGCACATGGCCGTCGACGAGATCGTCTTCGTCACCGCTGCCGGCGATGCCACCAGCGGTCATTGTCGGCCTCTTCTTGTGCGCACCTGATTCTCACCACCGCGAACGCCCAGGGCTGGTGCTGGACCAACAAGACGGATAGGCACATGCTGAAAGCTCAGTGTCTTCTACGCCTAGCCCGTCAACGTCGATGGGACGTTGCATGTTCATCTGATCTGCATTGCCCTGTCGGCTTCTCTGGGCCCGGAGCGCCCGCCGACTTGCGCGGCGCTGTCGTGGCACTGGAAGAGTTCACCATTATCTGTGGAACGCGAAGCGCCGTGTTGCTGAACCCAGCCGCCCAGCGGGCCTGCGGGGGGCATGGCTGCGACGCATATCGAAATCATAGTGGGCGCTTACTAACTATCTCCCTTCGCATTAAGGGCCTCTCGTTTGCGATTACTTCTGTGTGCGCACCAGGCCAGTCGCGCGGGGCGGAGCTGCGTGGGGACTTCTTCGAGACCTGCGATGGAGCGAGGCTTCCGTTCTCCAGCTCTGACTCCCAGATCTGGCCGGGTGATTGGAACGGCCCTGTGGGGGATGATGTCGCGACCCAGTGCCGCGGCCTCGGCCCCCGCGGCATGCGCGCGACGACGGGCGCCGCAGGAGAGGCATTCGTATCGTGGCTCGCTCGCGGCCCGCAGCTGGAACTGATGGATTCGCATTTCCGGGTGATGCCTCGGGGCGCTTGGTCTCGCCCCGCGGGCGGCCGCCGCGTGCGCTGCGAGCTAGATGCGCGCGCTGCTTCGGCGCCGCTGTTGCGCCTGCTCTCCCGCGCCCGGACCTTCCAGGCGCGGGGGGGTCTTCGACAGCGGGGTGCCGACGCCCAGAAACGACTTCTGGCACTTCATCGCGCGCAGGGCTCGCTTCCCGAGGCCGCCGCCCTGTGGGATAATCGCGAGCGCATCTGCGAGGCCCGAGCTCCATCTGGAGGGCGACTGCCCGCTGTCCACCATCCGAGATATCGCCGTCGCAGCTGCTGAGGAGGTGGTGGGGCGGGGGTCGAAACGCCGGCGCTCTCCGTATCTCGCCAGCCATGCAGATGAAATGCAGGCAGAACGGGGTGCCCTCCTTGACCTGCGTCGCCGCCGGCGCCCAGCGCGCGCCGCGGAGGAGTGCGCGGCGTTGCGCCGGCAACGCCGCGCCCGCTCTGAAGCCTATCGCGCTTTTCGCCAGCGAGGCCAGCGGGATGGACCTCTGTGGTGATGGAGGATCTAGAGCGTTCCATGCAGCGCCGCGACATGGGTCGTTTCTACGCGGCCCTGCGCGAGCTGGGCGTGAACCTGCAGGAATAGTTTCAGAGAGGGCGGCAGGGCCACGCGCACCAGAGGCCCTGCGGGCCCACTACAGCAAGCTGGGTGCCGAGTCCAGCGCGGTCCCCCAGAGCGCCCTGGACCGATTGCCGACGCCCCGCCCTGCCTGCGAGGCTCTTGGGGACACCCCGACGCACGCCGAAGTGCCGACCCAAATGAAGAAGATGCAGACTTTCGCGGGAGGCAGCGACGAGGTCACGATAAAAATGCTGCTGTGCGGTGGCGAGCGGGTCTTGGGCCACGTCACTATGGGCGCCCAACGTGCGTGGACGACGCCGTCACAGGAGTGGGGGGCCTTCATCCACGAGGCGGTCGTGATCTCCTTGTGAATGCAGAAGGGCAGCCCCCAGGATTTGGACAAGCACCGGGGCATCTGTCTGATCTGCATCTTCGCTCGGATTATCGCCCGTGTCCTCTCGGCTCGCTTGACGGCCTACTGCGAGAATCACCGCGCGCTGGCCAACGACCAGTGGGGCTTCCGACCGCTGCGGAGCAGGCAGGGTGCGATCTCGGTGGTCCGGCGGTTGGTGGATCTGGCGTGCCACTTCGGGGTGAACACATCGAGGACATCGTGTGCATCGAGCCGCTGGACATGCAGAAGGCGCGCCCTTCGGCTTCCAGAAACGTGGCCGAAGCAGTTGAGCGGAACGAGGGCATCCCAGAGTCGAGCATTCTTGTTGGAGCGGGGCCTGGCCGAGCTCGCGGAGTACGTCTGCAGTGACGAGCTAGGCTCTTCTCGGCCGTGCAAGCTGTTGCGCGACTTCAAGGAAGGATGCCCGGCTTCTCGTGTCCAATGCAACATCTTCCGCAACGCGGGACTTTCGCCGACGATCCGCTGAGGCCGGCCCGTCGGGCACCGCGCAGCTTTGACGTGCCCCAGAGTCGGGCCGCATTCGCCCCCCTAGTGGGGCCCGCGGCCCGAAGTGGCAGAAAAAGGCCGACACCTGGGAGCGCTTCGCGCTCGACCTCATCATTTCCGCGGATGACGCAAACTTGGTGCGCTGCGCCTCCGTGGCAGCGGCGCGTCGAGATCGCATCCGTTCCACTATGAAGGGATGGGGCGAAACGGTTCCAGACAAGTGGCAGCACCTGCAGGTCCGCAGGGCGGCGCCGCGACCAGAGGCCCCCGAGCTCCCAGCAGCGGCCTCGACAGAAACGTCGCCCCCAGCCGCTCCAGATGCGCCAGTCGCCGGGCGACGACCGGCGGCAGCGGCGCCTGCAGCTGCCCCAGCAGCGCCTGCGGCCATCAGACGGCCAGCAAGCCTTCGCCGCAGCACCGGGGGCCTCCGTGCCCATGGGGCTTCCAGCAACGGCCGCCGCGCCCCCCCAGGCCCGGCGATGCGTCGCGGGCAAGTGCTCGCCCGCGGCCCCTCCAGGACCACCTCGGGGAGCACCTCGACCGAGAATGGGCCGCTGGGGCCCGGCGATCGAGCTGCTCGGCTCGTAGATCTCAGAGGACGGCACTACGGGCCGCAACCTCTGCGAGAGACTCGCTCGTGCGCGCAAGCTGTGGTGCGCAGTGCATCGCCGGCTTCCGACTCTCGGTGTGGGCCCTCGGGAGAAGGGCGGAGTTGCCCAGGCGACGGCCATGGCTTTCTTGCTCTGCGGTTGCGAGGCCACTCCCTGCAACGCCAGGCAATTGGACACTTTGCAACGCTTCCAGAACCAGGTCGTCCAGGCGCTGACCATGAGCGAGACCCTGACCATCCGCGCCATGAAGGGCAAGCTCGCGCAGACCGACCTGCGACTCCGCGCGGGCATCGAAAGCACCAGTGTCCAGATCATCAAACGCACGCGGGGCTTGATTGGACACGTCTGCCGCCGAGGAGATTTTTGTCTGGAATTCCGTATGCTCCGAGGTTGGCTGGGCCCAGAATGCACTCGTATTGCGGCGGGGCGTGGCCTCGCGTGGAAGAAGCATGTGTGCGACTGGTTGAGGGGCGTTGAGGCACTCGACGCGCAGGAGCGACCATGGCAGGTGTCGGCAACCACGTGTGACGACAGCGGCCGGCACAGCACTTGGGACCGACTGGTCGGCGCATGCATCGAGGAGAAGCGGAAGAGCGCAGATCGCGACACCCACGCGAACCGCCACGCTGCCGACCGCCGACCGGCGCCTGAGCCCGACGGAGCTGGAGATGCAGGAGGGGGAGGAGGAGCAGGAGACGACGGAGGCGAAGGAGGGAGCGGCGAAATCCATAGATTGGCCCTGCCTTCTGTCAAAGCTGCGGCTAGGGCGAAGCCGCGCGTGGAACCGATGGTCACGTGCGAGTGTGGTGCCCGGATTCAGCGGCCTTTTCTCACCGCGCGCTAAAGATACTCCTGCGCCCTCCGACGAACGCGTCCGCGGGAACACCGCATCCCAGCGGCGAGGGGCCAGCAAGCGGACCGTTTGTGCTGGCAGCGAACCCCGTCAGCGCGCAGAGCGGCGGCCCGCAAAACGGCGGACCGTTGCGCGGCAGCTCTTTCTTCTTGTTCTTCAGCCAGGCCGTCATCAGCCTCAGGGAGTGTTTTTCCACAGCAGCCAGCGGCACCAGCAACCGAGCCAGCACCTTGCCCAGTGCCCCTCCCAGCACTACATCCACGCCGGCGTCCAGGTATGCCAGCGCAGCAGCCTTTGGCGGCCGCCGCGACCGCAGCAGAGCCACCACCACCGCCGGCGGGAGACCTTCGCCGCTCAGCAGCAACTGTTCGACAGCGACCTGCCCAGGCAGATGGCTTCAGGCCGTCCGATTCTTGGTCTCATACGTGCCCTTACTGCGGTAAGGATCGCAAGCAGTGCAAGTCGCGGTAGAACTGTCCCAGCATACCTTTCGAGACCTGGAGGGAGGCGACGCAATTGCGCACTTTCGCGGAGTACGGGGAGGAGACGGTGAACTCGTGGCCTTAGCAGTGCCCCCACTATGGTCTGTCCTTCCGCGACATCTTCGCGAAGCGCGTGCGCGTCGGGCACTGCAAGAAACGGCGGATGACCGCGAACCTGCCGTTGGACGGCTGCCCCAGCTTTCGGCAACTCTGAGCAGGTCGCGGACACGAGCCAGGGCATCTTCGAGCCAAACGGGCTGGTCTTGTCCTCTTTTACTTACGTCATCCTTCAGATTAGCATCGACGGGTTCGGCGGTGTCGTCTTTCTTGGCGTCCATAGTTGAAGGCTGAGGAGGCGGAGGCGGAGGAGGAGGAGGAAGGCTGCGGAGGCGGAGGAGGAGTACGAGGAAGAGCTGGCGCCCAGCACGCCGGCATCCACCCAGAGATGTCTAGCTGCGCAACACCACATCGAGGGGTTTAGCGGTGTCGTTTCTATCGCTGGGGCGTCAGAGGTTGAAGGCTGAGGAGGCCGAGGAGGCGGAGGCGGAGGGGGGGGACGAGGAAAAGCTGGCGCCCAGCACGCCGGCATCCACCCAGAGATGTCCAGCTGCGCAACACTACATCGAGGGGTTTAGCGGTGTCGTTTCTTTCGCTGGGGTGTCAGACGTTGATTGCTGAGGAGGCCGAGGAAGAGGAGGAGGAGGAGGAGGCGCTTGAGGATGAGGCCGAGCAGAGGAACCAGCTACGGGAGTTCCAGTGAGTACAGCCTGGAGACGCAGGCGTTCATCCTTGTCACGTTCTTGTATTCCCTTCCGCTTGTCAGTACGCGTCCCACATGATGTTACTTGTCAGATTTGTAGCTGTTGGCTTCCCAGGAACATCCATTTTTGCTTTGAGGAGTCCCAGGGCCAGGAGTAGTGCTCGATGGCGGAGGCCGCCCTGCAGGCACTGGCCTCAGCCGCCCCGGCGCCTGGGGCAGGGCCCGCACCCGCGGCGAGCCAAGTCAGGACCCCACCTAATTTGGAGGAGGTGGTGAATTTCATGGGCCGGATTTTGATAAGACATGATCGCTCCTTGCAGATGCTCCAGGATATGAATTCTGTGACGGTGCTGGCGTTCCACTCCGGCCCCGAGTCCAGCATCCAGAAGGTCTGGCAGGACTGGCGGAACAATTATCCAGAGCCCGGCCCGCATCCGTGCGGTTTCTCCCAGCGAGCGATGGTTTGGGCTTCTCTTATCACAGAGGTGAAGACGGCGCACGCGGCACACGTGGCGACTCTTTCGGGGCCCTCCGCAGATCAAACGGTTCTGGCCTAGGCAGTGGGGCAGGGGAAGGCGATGGAGGAGCTCAGCAAGGCGGACCTCCGGGACATCGAGAAGTGCTTCTTCAGGATCCAGGCGAAGCACGAAAAACCCCTCCAGGAGGACACCAGGCCTTGGGTGTGGACTCTCACGCTGAGCGCCAGGCCCTTTTTAAGTTCGTCGAGATATTGGCGATGGCAGCGGACTGTGGCTCCGAGTCCAAGGCCGTTCGCTTCGCCCACTGCAACAGCGAGCACGGCCCGCAGATTCAGGCCTTCAGAAGTCCATCGGAGGCAAGGGTGCAGGCAAGAGTGGTGGAGAACAGAGTGGTCACAAGCGCCGGCGGCGCGGCAGTGTGATGGTGGATGGTTGATCATTGAGGTCTGCATTGCATGCTTCGGGCCTTGCTTCCTCCCCTTCCTGGGCCCCACGGGGCCGGGGGGAGGGCCCACGTGCCCCTCCGGGGGCCCCGGGCGCCTCGGCGCCACGGAGCCGCCGCCGAGGGTCAATTCAGCACGGTATCTTCTTCGACTGGGACCTCAGTTGCATGGGCATATGACGGCTCTTCGAGATGAAACTTTACTCGGTCTTCCAGCCCACTCCCGGGTGCTGAATTAACAGTTGTTCTTGCATTTCTTCTTTTCTTTTTTCTATTCGTTGTTCTTCTTCTTTTTCTTCTTCCATCTCTCCATTTTGATTGCGTACCAGTGCGCTGCGCAGTCCAGAAGCTTTTGTGGGGCCTGGTCGCCCTGGCCGCTATGGGTCGCGACAAACTCTGCAGCCCGACGGCGGCTCGTCGCGCAGCCAGGCCCACGCAACCGACAGGCAATCACAGCACTAGCGGGGAAGACGCGCCGACAACCACCAACTCGTCGAACGACAGACTAGCGGCACCACCTGCACCACCTCCAACCACGCATTTCCCACCTGCCAAAAAACACCGCCACTGCCATCCAACCGCTTTGCCAAAAAAGCACCTCCACTACCGAAGACCACGCGCATCATCATTAACAGTTCGACCGCAAACGCACCTGCCGTACCAAGCACGAAGGCCGTCATAACATGGCCACCTACAGCCAGGGTCGCCATGCCCGTGCACCCATCACCTCCAACGCTCAAAATACCCAGTGTCTGCCCGCCTGACGAGGACGTTCTGACACAACGATGGCTGCAAGGGGTACCTATCCACCGCCTTGCGCCGCATACGCACACCACCTTGTATATATACTTCCCAACTCAAACACGCACGAAGTCCCCATACACACACCATGTACGTGCAACACAACGTGACCGACGGCCGCGGACGCATCTTTGCGCGCGACGCAGGGGGCCCACGCTTCCACGAGTACATTGACACAGTTCGCGCGCACCAGGCACGATCGGATCAGTACCCTGCCAACCTCCACATGCGCAGCAGCTAGCAATCCATACCCTTCAAGGAAGCTTCGCCGCACAAGGCACATCCGCGCATCTTCAAGGCATCACCGAAACCCATGCCGCAACCAGCCCGTGCGACAGCAACAACCACGCTTGACTGCCTATTCAGGGCGCAGCAACGCGTATCGCAGCAGTAGTCTGCGGCAGGAATACTACGACATCGGCCGCAAGTACCACCGATGCTTCAACTACCGCAGAAGAACATGGACAACACGACATAGTCGGCAGGCCAGGGGGCCAGCGACAAAGGAGACCATAACTGCCATCTCCCCTTCACAAGGCTGCGTGCGTCGACAGTGACTTCATCCCTGCAGGTTTGTCCTCCCATCCTAGGCTGTTGCCACTTTGGCGCGGCGGTATGGGAATGTCGTGACACTCCCAGTGTGGGCTACTGGCCACGCGCAGCCCAACTGCAGCTCTCCTTCTTTATCTCTTACACACATGTTCCTGTCTCCTACCACCTATACGTCTTGGCGTTAACCCAGAACATCCCGGGCAGCATCCCAAGAACTGCTACGCTTCGCTTGGATACCACCGCTTTCTATTCTATTCTTCGACGGCCAGCCGCGCCGTGCATCTGGGAGGGGGTCGTGCTTGCAGGGTGCGTTCGGTTGGAGATCTTGGCCTTCAGCGGACCTTCGACAGGCCGAAAGGCCTATGCAATCAGCTTTTCTTGCGTCTGAAACCTGACTGTATTTGCATATGCCTCGCTTCTGTTTCCATTTCCCTATCTTGCACGCCTGCTCTTGTCTCCTATGCCACTTGCCTGAAAATGCCGGACAACACCCCGAGAATTGTTACGTTTTGTTTAGAAGTCACCGCTTGTATTTTTTTTTCGCTGGCCAGCCGTGCTATGCATCTGGTGGGGGGATTTGGCATTGGGGACCGTCTGGTGGAAGCGGGCATTCAACAGGCCTCCAGCAGGCCGAAAGGCCAACGACCTTCAACGTACTCTCACGTTCTTTTTCTTGCGTCAGCAGCCTGATTGTATATGCATCTGCTTCGCTATGATGAAATCAGCGCAGGCTCGCCTGGAGAGCAGCCTACCACCTACAGCGGGCGCGCAGGGTTCGCGCCAAACCCCAGAAACATCTACGAAAAGCACGAGGGCCCAAGGGCCAAGGAAGTTTGGGGCAAACCCAACAAGCCTTGGGCAGCAACCCAAGAACTGCCACGCTATGTCGCAGTCGCTTGATTTGTTTGTTACCAGCACATCTGCGCAAGCAGCCTGCGCTACTCTGTTTCTATCCGGCCAGCCTAGCCAGACAAGCCTTTACCGTGCCCAGCATTATATCCCATATAATGCACAGCTTCTGACTTCTTGCATTCGCATCGCCACGTATTTTTGGCGACACCCTGCCACGTTTGTCCTGCTGTAAAAGTGACCTGCAGGATGCCTCACGACGAGTGCAAAGACGACGTCTTTATCCCACATTGCGCGCATCTTCTGACTTCTGCACTTCGCATCGCCACTTAATTTTGGCAGCTCCTTGCCACGTTTCTCCTGCAATATTGACCCGCAGGATGCTTAGGACAAATACGAATGACGACAGCTGAGGAGACATGAGGGATATTGGGGGTGGACTTCGGTGGTTTGGGGCTTACCCGAAAAACCTTAGACAGCAACGCAATAATTGATACATCTTGCATTACCGTGTTTTTGTCCAACCAGCCTTTTCTATGGACTACAGCACATAGGTTCTTCATTGCCTCAGACTACGTACTGTGGTTAGGGTTGCACCCAAGACACACGGGGCATCATGCAGTTAGCTGCTGCCCCAGACCTGCGCTCACCTACTCAGCCGTTCCTTCTCCACTAGGCAGCACGTGCCACTGTAACTAAGGGACCTTAGCTTATTATGGCCTAGTGGAGGTTGGGGACCTGTAGTACCAAGCTACGTGCTGTCCTTTTTGTCAGGCGGGCGCTTACTCTTTCCGCTACGCTCGTCGCCGCCTTCGCTTTTTTTTTTTTTTTTTTTTTTTTTTTTTTTTTTTTTTTTTTTTTTTTTTCTGCGGCTCCCGCCGGGTACGTTGTGAACCGAGCCGTGTACACGTTTAGCTTTTCAATGTCAAGCCCGCCACCTAAGGTTTGCTTGGCGTGAGGAGGAGGAAAGGGAGGACGAAGAGGAACAGGAGGAGGAGGATGAGGAAAAGGAGATGGCGATGATGATGATGATGATGATGATGATGATGATGATGATGATGATGATGATGGTGATGGTGATGATGATGATGATGATTATGATGCTGATGCTGATGATGATGATGATGATGATGATGATGATGATGGTGATGATGATGATGATGCTGATGAGGAGGATGGTGGTGGCGGTGGTGATGATGCTGATCATGATGATGATGCTCATGATGATGATTATGACGATGCTGATGATGCTGGTGATGATGATGATGATGCTGATGCTGATGCTGATGATGATGATGCTGATGATGATGATGCTGCTGCTGATGATGATGATAATGATGCTGATGATTATGACGATGATGCTGATGCTGATGATGATGATGTTGATTATGATGATGATGGTGATGATGATGATAATAATGATGATGCTGCTGATGATGATGATGATGACGACGATGATGATGCTGATGATGATGATGATAATGATGATGATGATGATGATGATGATGATGATGATGATGATGTTGTTGATGATGATGATGATGCTGGTTGTGGTGATGATGATGATGATGCTGATGATGATGCTGATAAGGAGGATGGTGATGACGATGCTGGTAAGGATGGTGATCATGATGGGGATGATGACCATGATCATGATTTATGATGATGAGGATGATGATGAAGAGGAGTGGGGGGGAGGAGGATGAGGAGGAGGAGGAGGGGGAGGAGGAGGAGGAGGAAAAGGAGGAGGAGGAAGACGAGCAGGAGGCGGAGGAGGAGGAAGAGGAGGAACAGGAGGAACAAGAGGAGGGAGAGGAGGAGGAGGAGGCCGAGGAGGCGGAAGAGGAAGAGGAAGAGAAAAAGGTGGAGGAGGAGGAACGATGATGATGATGATGATGATGATGATGATGATGATGATGATGATGATGATGATGATGATGATGATGATGATGATGATGATGATGATGATGATGATGATGATGATGATGATGATGATGATGATGATGATGATGATGATGATGATGATGATGATGATGCTGATGATGATGATGATGATGATGATGATGCTGATGATGCTGATGATGATGATGATGATGATGATGATGATGATGATGATGATGATGATGATGATGATGATGATGATGCTGATAATGAGGATGAGGATGAGGATGAGGATGACGAGAGGGAGGAGGAGGAGGAGGAGGAGGAGGAGGAGGAGGAGGAGGAGGAGGAGGGAGATGAGGAGGAGGAAGAGGAGGAGGAGGGACGTCGCTGCCGCACAGCAGGCCCTTCACCGCCGTTGCGCTCCCTGGCCTTCGGAGCAAGCTGGCCACCGTTTCGCTCCCCATACTCCTCCTCTTTCTTGTCCGTTTCCTCCGTTGCGACTTTGCCACGAGCTGTTTTGTGCTCAAGCCGTTGCGCGTTGCATGTGCAAGGATTCAAAACGGCACATCGTGCTTGCGAGTCAGTGTTTGCGGTTAAGGGCCGTCATCCCTCAAGCTTTCTTAACGATTCAGTTGCCGCCATGTTGTCTGGAGGCAAAGGTGGAGGCAAGCCCGGCGGGGCATCCGGTGCTGGTGGCAAGGGCAGCAAAGGGTGCAAGGACTTTCCATCGGCCGCTGATCTCGAGAAGGAACTCGCGCTTGCTGCTGTGGGCAGTGGCGTTCCTCCTCCTTGGGCTGCGCGTGCTTCTGGCCCCTGGACTTGTTCAGCATGTGGCTGCAAAAAGAATGCGCTGGTCGAGGTGCAAGCATTGCGGCAGCTCGTGGACTCCCTTCCAAGCTTGTGCACCGCCTTCTTTCGGCACGCCTGGTGGAGTCTGGAGCCATGGTGGGAGCTTCGGTGGTGGCGCCTGGCAGGGTTGCTCCTTGGCGTGCAGCCAGCCACCTGGGCAGTTGTCGCGTGTCTCTGGTGGAGGTCGCGGCAAAGGAGGCAACGGGCCTGCTGGCAAAGCTCCCGACGGGGCCTCTTAGCTCAGTCGTGTAGAGCATGCCTCCCTCGCCGAGCTGCTGGCCAAGTGTGGTGACGTTCTGGGGGCCGCCAAGCACCGCGAGCTGGCCAATGTCTCCACCTGCTGCCAAGGAGCCCAGCATGGAGCACAAGCTTTCGATGGCCCACAGCACGTTGCAAGGTATGGAACGTGAGTGGCAGGGTGCGGTCAAACGTTAACGAGGAGTGGAGTGCCCAGATGCTGGAGCAGCGCGCCCTGGTCACCAAGCTCGCGGAGGAGGTCGAGCAGGCGGCAGCAGAGCATCGTCGTCTCGTGTCGGCTCTGCACGCTCAGACTGCGCGCCCGTCCGGGGAGTACGCGGGGACTGACAAGGATGCCGCCGCGGCCAAGTGCGCGCTGACATCGATCATGGATGGTTTTTTTTTCTCGGAGCAGCTGTCCATCGACCCCCCGTTTGAGCTCCTGGAAGACTTTGATGACTTCGAGCTGTCGTCGGCCGACGAAGAGGAGATGGAGAAGCGCAGCAAGCAGCTGCGCGACGGTATCCAGGAGCCTGCCAAGTTCCTGTTCGCTCAGGCCGCTGACGCGGCTAACCAGATCAAGCAGGCGCACATGGCTCATCTGGAACGTCTCAGGAAGAACCGCAGGGTCGACGAAGCTGGCGACTCAGGCAGCGGCGAGGAATACGCGGCCCCTGCAGCAGGCTCGGCATTCAAGGCCTGTGATTCTGACGGTGAAACCCAAGCCGCAGCTGCTGACCTTGATGCGGGGGCTGCTGAGTCGGCCTCGCTGCGTGCTCGTGATGCCAAGGTCGTCCAGCAGCAGCCGCCTGAACAAGTGCATCCCGCTGCTAGTGCGTGAGTGCGGGCAGGGAGGTCGTCTTGCACGCGATGTTCATGCCGTCGGCCAGCCTGCTCCTCGTGCTGGCGCTGGAGGCGATCTCCTGGATCCTGTCCCATCAGCGAGCAGACTGCGGAGTAGGCTTCTGTTCTTTTTTTCTGCGCCTCGTTGTTCGAGGTCTCAGGTTGCCCAGGCCACGCGGTTGGGCATTTGTTTTCTTGGTTGATGGCACGGACGTCTATTCTTGTCTTGGGCCCCTCAGGGCGCGGCCGATGGCAGTTTTGCTTCCGTCGCCTGCCGGCGTGCCCGCCGAGCCCCTTCCGCGTGCAAATCACATGTCTCTAGGAGGTCTCGCGCGTCTCTGAGAGGAGCCGTCGTGCGCGCCTTCTGGAGAGCTAGGCGACCGTTGTCTTCGGGGGTCGCCACTTTCTCCAAGTTTGCGCGCGGCGCTGCCTCATGGCCATGTTTTTTTGGTTTTCGCCAGCCCGGGCGATGCTGGCCCTGCGCCCGTCGACTTGCGGCCGTGCAGCCCGGTCGAGTGCATCGGTGGCCCTTCGGATCCTCTGAGTTTTGTTTCCTTGGGTGTTCTGTCGGTCTCTGGGGCCCCCTGCTCGGCCCCTCTGGAGGCGTTGGGGCTTTCCTTTCGCTCGGTCAATTGCGACCGTTGGTAGACCATGGGAGAGCTCATAGCGAGGGCTCCTGCTCATGCCATCTTGCGTCGGGGGCGCAGGTTGCGGGATGCGGGGGAACTGGTGCAAGCGTCGGCTTGGTGTGCTCGCCGAGGGTGGGGGGGCATATTGAACGCGGCCCAAGGTGCTGCCGTGGGCCCCCCTTCGGCTGGCACTTGAATCCTTGTCAGAGATTATCTCGGCCTTCGCGAGCCCCCCGGGGGGCTGAGGTTGCCGCTGGCCGTGCGACAGCCGGTCTAGTTTACCTTCCTCATGGTGATCGCCTCGTGGCGTGCTCTGTCTACCTCCATCGCTCCGAGGAGATGTCGGGGCGCAATGTCGATCTCCAGGCCAGGATTGGAGAATGGATGTCGTCGCTCTCTCTTCCTTTCTGTGTTGGAGGGGCTACAACGTGGCCCCCGAGGCCCTTTTGAGCTCCAGGTTTGTCGAGAGGCTTGTCGGGTTGCAGGTTGTGGCTGCTGGGCGCGCGCACTTAGGATGGGGGTCCTCCGTCTGCGCTGGGCCACTTTTTTTTTTTTTTTTTTTTTTTTTTTTTTCCTTTTCGGGTGGCCCGGGGAAGACTGTTGCACGCTGTGAAGTTGCGCGCGACGCCGCCCTCGGCCCCCGCAGGCCCGTCCATGTGGCGTTGCGTGCGTCCTTCGGGAGGTCGAAAGGGCTCGGCTTCAGGCCCCCCCCCCCTGCCCGCCGCGGCCATGGTTGGCGCTCGTCCGCGCCCCCCCGGCTGGTCTCGCGTGCGAGGGCTGGCTGACCAGGCTTCCCAACGCGTCGCTTCGGGCGACGCCAGGGGCGCGTCGTTGCTGCCCTCGATTTGTTTTGCCGCCTGGGCCGCGAAGGCCGAGCTGGAGCTCGTTCCGATGTTGGGCCAGCCTGTCCCCGTCCTTGGCTCGGGGGCCACAGGGGCCTCAACTTGCCTGGGGGAAGCTCGCGGGGAGGGGCCTTCCCGCCGCTCCGTGCGGTGGCTTGGTGTCCAATGTCGTGCTTGTTTTTCGCCCTGTGGCTCGAACCGAGGCGGCGGTGCTCGGGCGGGGGCGCTGGCGAAGTTGCTGCGAGCACCGCCGGCCCGCGCTCAGGTTTCTGTTGCTCTCGGGCCTCTCCTTGGCGAGGTTGCTCGCGTTGTTGCCGAGCACAGTTTCGACTTTTTTGGAGACTCGCACGGCGGCGAAGACTTGTGAGCCAAGTTGGATGGAGCTCTTTGCGCCGCGCGCAGAGCAGTGAGGAAGCGCACTTTGCAGAGCTGGCAGGCCTGGATTCGAGAATGGGTTGGGTGGTGGGGCCAGACGTGCCCACATTTGTACTGGGGGCCCCTCCCATTGGAAGGCCGCCGCCACGCTCTCGGCGGACGGAGTTCTCACGTCGGACCTGCTTGCCTTGTTGGCGGCTGAAGGTTTCAATGTTTCGGCCTTCTGGGGTCCAGGTGTGGGGGCCTCTAGAGGCTCGCCGTTTTTTTTGGGGCCCCTGTTCCTGGAGTGTCTGCCGAAGACATCAGGCTGGTCTCTAAAAATACAAGAGAGGGTCGGCGGGCGCCCATGGCGGCTTCAGTTGTCGTCATTATCAGTGCCTGTGCGACGAAGCCGTATACGCCCTTGCTGCCATTTTCGAAGTGATGGAGGCGCCTGGGGAATTGCTTGCCTGAGCAGATGTCTGCCGTGCTTCTTGTCCTCTTCTCGAAGCCCATGGGCGGCTACAGATCGATGGGGGTGTTCTGCTCCTGGCACAGGGTGCGGGGGAGGCTTCGCCGACCCTGTGCCCTGGCATGGGAGCAAGGACGCCCTCGTCGGTACTGGGCTGCCGGTGGGGATCGAGGGGCTGCCGATGTTGCGCGGAGACAGTCCGTTCGCGCGGAGCATGGCGCGGCCTCCAGAGAACTTCCCCGCCGCGTTTTCTACGATGTGCTCAAGTAGGATGAGACTATTGACCTCGACATGCTCATGGCCAGGTGCCGTCGACGTGGTTTCCCTTTGTCCTTCGCGCGCCTTTGCACCCTTGCCTTTCGGCGCGGCAGGTTCCCGTCCTTGGGCGGCATCCCCGCGGGGCCGTTTTCCGTGGATAGGGTGGTGGTGGCAGGCTGCAGCTTCGCCGCCACCTTCATCGGGGCGTTTGCCTTGGATGCTTTCGACTCCATCCCTGTGCTGCCTAGGTGTGACCTGGACATTTATCTGGGCGATTCGGGTGTCTCTGCCTTTGGCCCTCGCTATCGCGCGTTTGCTGATATCGTTTCCAGCTCGCCGGCCTTGCGCGCGGCCGTCGCGGATGTGCTTGGGCGCAGCCTCGCCATGTCTGAGGTGTGCGCGGTCTGGTCCAGGCGAGCGGATGCTCTGGAGGCAGAGCGGCAGAGCGGAACACTCCGCTATCAATGATTATCAATGTTGGGCTGGATTGCGCCGCTGGTAAATCCACTCATGCGCTTGGCAGGGCCAGCGATCTAAAGTCGATGATGGCTGCCGCGTGCAGGAGGGCCGAGAGGCCCGAGAAGCTTTCGCGGGACCTGGGTCGGAGAAATATTCGAGCGTTCTCTGCGGGCCGAGATCGCTGGCGTTTCGGATCATGACTTGCTCTTGATGGGGGGGCAGGCATTGTCGACAGTTCGGCCTTTCGCCCAGTCTCGCAGCCTGACCGCCTGCTACATTTTATCAGACGATCCCGCCTGGGGGGCGGCAAGTGCGCCACTCCTTTGGGGGGGGAAGAAAATCTGGCCGGTGGAGGCGCGGTCTCTGAAACGCTTCCTGTCCCGCCGTGAGTCGCGCGACGCGTGGGCTGCTGTCTGGGGCCAGGCCGAGTTCGCTCGGGGTCGCGTTGGTGGTCCTGTTTCCGCTTTGAGGCTTTGCTTGGTCAGGCTGGGTTGGCAGATAGATAGCTGAATATGACCATCGCTGATTATCGTGGATACCTTATCCCCTCGGTGTCACGCCTCCCGTTCTCCTCGCCACTTTTTGCAGGGTTGGCGTGATCAGATCGCTCGAACGCGACCTGGGCAGTGGGTGGACTAGAGGGGGCAGGCTGTGTCTTGACATCTAGCGTGCTGCCCTTGCCTCCAAAGCCTTTTCTTCCAGTGAGAAAGGGATGATCAGGGCCCTGGGTTGCAGCGCGATCTGGGCCCATCCGGTTGGCCCCAAATGTGTGCGCTGTGGCGCGGCCGACTCTTTGCATCGTCGGTTGTGGGCCTGCTCTCTTGTGGCTGATCAGCGAACGATGCTCGCTTAGGATTAGACCGTGGCCGCCGCTTTGGACGCTGGGGGGCTGGCGATTACTCGGGCCCTGTGTTTTGCTTCGGGGCTTTCGAGCATCCCGCCGACTCCCTGCCTCGGCCCAGTCTGGGAGGCAACGTGGTGTTCCGCTGGCACTGCGATGCTTTGGAGGGCCCTGAAGGTCTCGATGCCCCCCCAGAGGGCTCCGTCTGGGGTTTGCTGTTTCTCGGCGGGTCTTGGCGGCAGCGTGATATTCGTGAGCTGAGCCGTGCGTCGTGGGCCATCGCGATTCACGATGGTGAGGGGTCTCTGTTAGGGGAAGTCATGGGGCCGGTGTGGGCCCTTCACCCAGAAGCCCCGCAGGTTGGTGAATATCTTGCGAGAATCATGGCTGGCAATCTGTTCAAATCTGCTTCTAGGCTTGTCTCGGACTGTTTGACTGTTGTTTAAAGCTTTAACCTTTCGACTGCAGACAGGCTCTCTGGTAAGAGAGTGTACAGTGGCATTCTGTTAGAGGCTTATACTCGAGAAGGCTCCTGGATCAGCGATGTCTTCAAGGTTGCCGCTCAGAAAGACACCAATGAAGGCGCCGGCGATTTCGAGCGTTTCTGCCGCAAGTGCAACAGTGATGCAGACGCTGCTGCCGATGCTGCTATGTCGCAACGGGAATGATGTAGTCAGTGAGCAGATCGATGCAGCTGAAGCTGTCTTTAGGTTGGCGGTCGAGGTGTTTGGAGTGGCCCCGTCTCGACCTGTCTGGCGTGGATCATCTCCCTCCTGCCCGTTCCCCCAGGTTCTCTTTCGATAAGATGGGCCATGATTGGGTCCCCTGGTCTGGTCTTTGGCGGCGTCGAGTCTGCCTGCTAGATTGTTGGTCTGGCGAAGAGCCTGAGCCTGGAGTGTGCGCGCGCAGGAGCAAACCAGATGAAAGGGGTGTTGGTCTCGCTGCGTCGCGCCGTTCTGGCTTTCTCCTGCAGTGATCGCTCCCGCCTGTTGCTGTGCAGTGAATGTCGTTATCGCAGCACTGGTGCCAGAGTGGATGGGCCAGGCAAACCTGCAATGATAGGCCCTGCAGGAATGCTGACTATTCCAGGAGAGCCCTCTGCCGAGGCGTTCATCCGAACCCCGGGAAGCGGGCTGTGATCGTCGACGCTCGCAGTGTATGCGAAGTGTTTGGGTGTCTCCCAGAACCTCCCGCTGATAATTCTTCTGGTTTCGCTTCTGGGCTCGACCTTGTCACCCCCCCCGCCCGACCTCCTCGCCCCCCGAGGCAATGACTGCGGCGACCTGGACACCCGCGGTCGGCGCTGAGTGTCGAGAGGACGGTGCCGCGGGAGCGCCAGGTGCCGCGTCGAGCGGTGCCGGCCACGCGGCGGGTGCCCCTTGAATTGACAACCGACAGCTGGGCACCCGCGGGTCTTTCCCGCATGGCCTGGACGGCCAGTCGTCGCACTCGCTGTCTTCAGTCCTGCTCGGCGATGGTGGTGGGTGGCTGGGTGGTGGTGGTGGCGGTGGTGGTGGGGGGATATGTCTGATTCTGACTGGAGCCGCCATCGCGAGCTCACCTCGAATGCGTTTGTTTATCATCTTCTGCGGTCACTGGACTAGCGCGGCGGATTCGATCTGGGGCTCTTGTGTCGTCCTCTCGGGCGGTGGTGGTGACGCGCAGCCAGCCCTGGAACTCGGGCCGAGGGGTTCCGGCAGGCAGGCGGTGCTGGCCGTCCTTTTCACCGCCGCGTATGTGGCCGCCTACAACTGTTGCGCGGCCGTGGGGGATGGAGGCATGCCCCCCCCCCTGCGGTGACAGCTGCGCAGGGGGGCCGCTCTTATTTCTTATTCAGTGGTTGTTGGACCTGCGTGGCGGGTTCGATCCAGTTTTTGTGTCGTCTTGTTTGGCGGTGCTGGTGTCTCGCAGCCAGCCCTGGATCTCGGGCCGTGGGGTCCGCCTTGCAGACGGTGCTGGCCGTCCTTTTCGCTGCCGCGTGGGTCCACGTCGCCCTGTTTGCACGGCCGCGGGGCGCTGGAGGTAATTCTCCCCCTGTGGTGACCGCTGCTCAGTTGGCCGCTCTTTTTTTGTTTTGCTGCGGTAGCAGGGCTCACATGGCGGGATCGACCTGGGGTCTTCGTGTCGTTCTGTTTGGCGGTGCTGGTGACGCGCAGCCAGCCCTGGAACTCGGGCCGAGGGGTTCCGCCAGGCAGGCGTTGCTGGCCGTCCTTTTCACTGCCTCGTGCTGTCCTCGTCCCCCTGTTGCACGGCCGTGGGGCGCTGGAGATAATTCTCCCCCTGCGGTGGCAGTTGCACAGGGGGGCCGCCCCCATTTTTTCTTGTGCGCGTCGGGGCACGGGGAAGGCCGTCCTGTCCTCCCCGACCGTGCGCCCCGCCGTTGCACTCAGGACCCAGCCGACGGTTGCCCTGTGGTCCTGCTGCGCAGGAGACACTTGCTCCGCGTGTACTTCTGTCTCTTGGCTCTGGTGGTCTTGGCTTTGCAATTGCTGAGCCCTTGCCGCCTGCTCCAGAGTGGCAGGTTCCCGCCAAGAGCGGCCTCAGGTGGGCCTCGCCCACCCGCCTGTTGCGTCGTGGGTAGCTGGCGTCGAGACCAACAACAGCGACTTTGCCACGAACCGAGGATGGCTGGGAAGGGGGGGAGGCGGCAGCAACGCGGTTTGGCCTTCTCCGAGGCCGCGAGGCCGCTCCAGGAGAGTCCACCGCGGAGGTTCGACCTGCGAGCCCCCTGCCTCCTGGTTGGCGGCAGAACTCGCGAAATGCGCAGGTTTCTGGCACCATCGAAGCCTGTCCCGAAGGACTTGGGGCCGAAATGATGACGAACATGTTGCTGATGCGCCGGTTGTTTCATGTGATACCATCAAGTTGAAGGTATGCGGACATTCTGTTGACATCGATCGGATCGAGTGATGGTGTTGTAGGGTCTGAGGTTGGAGGGTGACGTCGCAGTGGAACGGAGTCACCCACCGGGAAAATGGCTTCGGTTTCGTGTGCGTGTCGTGCGTGTCGGCGAGGCGAAGCTGCGTGTGCTCGCGAGGGCAACGACGTCGCAGTTGCTAGGGCGATTCGGATGCAAAAGTCCGGCCCTCTGGTGGGCGCGCTTTGGGGTGTCCTGCCTTGGTGTCTCGCGGTGTCCCGATGGTGTCCTGCGGTGTCTCGCCGTGGGCGCGCGAGAGGAGTGATCCCGCCGTCGCAAGGGCGATTCGAATGCAAAAATCTGGCCTTCTGGTGGGCGCGCGGTGGCTGGGGGTGTCCCGACGTGGTGTCCCGCGTTGTCCCAATGGTGTCCCGCATTGTCACGCCGTGGTGTCCCGATGGTGTCTCGTGGTGTCTCGTGGTGTTCCACCGTTTGCCAGTGGTGGTCCGCGGTGTCGTTTGGTGTCCAGTGGTGTCCCGCGGTGTCACGCCGGGGTGTCCCGATGGTGTCCCGATCGATCGTGAGATCGATAGTAACGACTGAGACGTGGTGAGATCGGTAGTGAGATCGATACTTGGATCGAAAATGAGGCCGATAATAGTTGCATCCACCGAGCGAGCGGCAGGGGGATCGACAGTGAGATCGATAGCTGCAGCACTAGTGCAACCGATAGTGAGGTCGATAGTGCGATCGATTGCGAGAACGACTGTGAGATCGATAGTGCGATCGATTGTGAGCTCGATTGTGAGATTGATTGCGCTAGCTTCAGAGAGCGAATTTGAAAACGATAGTGGGATCGTTCGAGTGAGATCGATCGTAAGATCGATCGTTCGATCGATAGTGAGATCGATTGTGAGATCGACTGTGGGATTGATAGTGAGATTCGTTGAGTGAGATCGTTAGTGGGATCGAAGGATTGTGAGATCGATCGAGTGAGCTCTATAGCGAGGTCGATAGTGACGTCACATCGCGGCGCAACATCGTCATCACGCGTTGTCGCCAAGTCGAGGGCGCGCCACCAGCATCGTCATTTCACACCCATCGCAGTTGCCAGCAGTTGGTTCTTTCCCCTCAACCTCCTCATCACCCGAAGGGTGGTCGTGTAGGGACGGAATCTTTAGTTTTTGATGTTACCAAGTTCATTGAGACGACGCCGCAGCTATAATACATGAGGTTTAGGTCCATGATGATGCCGTGACCGATGTACATGATGTCTAGCCCCGTTTGCTAGGCACTCTATTTGCGTTGACTGCCTTTATTTTGGGCTCAGTCTGCCGTTCCATGTGAATGGCAAGGATGACGTCTCTCCCGTGTTCCTGGTCACTTGTCGACTCGCGAGAGTCTCGAGCACTCCCACCGTTGCCGCCGCCTTCTCTTGCACCTCCTTCAAAGCTTAGATCCCCGCTCCTCCACTGCCTTCCTCTCCCCCCGTCTCCGTCCACCTCGCCATCATCATCTGGCCGCTCGCGCTAATCACTAAAGACAGCGGGGAGTTTTGTCCTATCAATGCCATGGGTTCTCTGGGATCCACGCGCATTCGGCCCCTGACCACGCCCACGCCGTCTTCAGCACCTCAATTCGAGTCGCCCTCTCTCTTTCTCCAAGCTCCAGCCCCCCATGTCGCCAATGTGGAATGCGGTGTTTCCACAAACAGGTGGTTACTTTTTTCGGAGCCCGTTCGTGACCCCGCCACTCAGGATCCCCCCCCGCACCGTCCAGCGATCGGCTCCGAAATCTGATTGAAGCAGTTTTTCGCACGCGTTTCCGACCGACGGGCCATTGGCTGCTCTAGAGCAGCGATAGGAATCCTAGAATGCACAACGGAATCCCAGAGGCGCCACGTGCTTTTCAGAAACACTTGACTTTTGGCCACACAAATTAGAGGTCGACATCACATTTTTTTGCAGCACGGGTCATAACCAATTTCGCACCGTTTAATTCCATTATATCATCTCATTAGATTATACATTCTAGAAGGCTGAGGCAGCTCTAGAAAACTGGGTTCACTTGTCGAGTGCCCTTCGCGTCCTCGTTCACTTGTCGGGGCGCGCTAGTCGCGTGCTCCTCGTTCACCCGTCGGGCGCCAGTCGCGTGTAACTTCACCTGTCGGGCGCCAGTCGCGTGCTCGGTGGCCCAGAGAGTCAGTCAGCCATCCAACCAATCAGCCAACCGAACAATCAATCCGCCAGCCAACCACCCCACGAGCCAGCCAACCAGCGAGCCAGCCATCCAGGCCATCAGGTAGGGGTCCAACGGCGAAGGGTGAACCCCCAAAGATAGCACCAAAAAGAGATCGCGCACGCCTGCTATTCTCAGATGCGCTGCGTGTAGAACCGTCGAGGCACGACCAACCCGCTCGCGGCACCGTGTGGGCGGTAGACAATAATCAGAAATATTGGCGCGAGCGCAGTGGCGACGTCTGCGCAGAAGCTGCACGCTGCATGTGCAAAGGCCGCTTCACAGTGAACACTTCATCCCGAACGCCATCCAACCACAAGACGAATTGATTTTCGAGGTGCAAGTGTCCCCATGGATTTCACCCTGGGCCGCTCAGGTAGACGGCGGTCGCCTCTAAACGTAGACTCGAAGAAATTGCCGTCTGAGCTTGTTGCTGACTTTGCCGATCGACCTGTCTTGGTGCTTTGTCTGCACTCGTCTTCTTCTTTGCCTTTTCTCGCCCCGCTCCTTCTACTTCTTCCTCGACATCGTCATCGTCTGCTTCCTCCGAAGCTCTCTTTTCCTCATGAGAGATCTGGTTCGGCAGTGGTTTCCCTGTTTTTCGTAGCCAGTCGTCTCGAACTCTCTTGAGCGCCTGTCTCATATCACGGGACGGGTTGCTTTCTCGTATCACATAACCCCGTCCGATTATTTTTCCGTGCTTCCTCATCATCGTGCTGTAGGCTCGGATCATATTGTAGGCGTCTGAAATCGACACTCTGCCCAGGGGTCTGTTTCTCAGGCCTCTAGTAATAGCTTCATGCCGTCTGATTATCCAAAGTCCGTGGGATCCAGTTCTTGGACCGCTTCTCGACCACAGAGTTGGAGCAGCGAGGGGTTTCTCGTTCATCCTGAGTCCAGACTGTACCATCTCACCGCCTTGGAGTAGGACTCGTAAACCAGGGGGTCTCCTCGCCATGCTGGTATCCTCGAATGGGTCGACGGGCATCCTGCTGTCGTACTCGTCGTTCCTGCCGCCGCGGGTCTCCACGACGGCTCAGCTGCCATGTAAGCGGAATCAGCGCAGTGGTTGGAGATCTTTCGATATCCTCTGTTTTCTCGTTGACGCATGTTGTGGTTGATGATGCTATCGTTACCAGCTACGCTAGCACAAGGTAGCGGCTATTCTCTGCCGCAGTCCGTGCTGTCGGCTCCAGGTGCCGAAGATAGGTAAGACACATAAGTGTCTACAAAAGAAAAACCTACCTTCCATGCAGGCGGAGCCCACACGGCCACCAACGGTGGAATGAAGAAAAGGAAAGAGGAACATGAAACAAAGCATGATGCTGAAAAGAGATGCCGGCGCACGATGAGATGGGCATTCCAGTCTAGCAGATAAGGGCCCCCCAGATGCCGAACACGGCCTAACACCCGTCGGCGCACCCGACCTGGGGGGAGGACTAGGAGGACGCGGCGCTGGTAAGAGGGAGGGGCGAGGGATGAGGAGGGAAGATGATGAGGAGGAGGGATCGGAGTGAGCCAAAGATGCGTAAGCGATGCTGTAATACACCCTCCCGTCCCAAGGCCATCCCTCATACGCCCCTGCAAGTCCTTTCGGGGACCAGTGCAGCTGGGCCTGCCATTCAGGCGAGAGCCCCACTTTTTAAAAGGAACTACCTTACATCTTTCTTGCGCGTGGTCAGGAACGCAAGAAGCCATGAGAATTCACTTCAAAGAGGTGTTCAGCGATATCCCCCATTCTATGAAAAAAACGTATTCCCCATCCGTGGGAGGAGAAACAGTTCATCCTTAACGATTTCATCCGCGACGAGTTCATCGAGAAAACCTTTCTGGACGAACTCGTCCGTATGAAGTTGTTTGGATGAATGGTTCCAGATAATATGTCTATGTATGGCAGGCCGTCGCTATTTGCACTTTGATTTGTCAGATTGGTCTTTCCGTCTTTTCTTACTTTGTTCCCCTTCCAGCCCCTCTCACAAAGGCGCTTCACCCCATGAGTATAGCTGTTACACAACTCATGCTTACCTTCGGCACCAGAGCGCTGGGGACAATGCGCTCTGGGTGTACAAGTCTCAGTTGCGTGGTGTGCAGGAGCGAATGTGATTCTTGTTATTTCGTCCGGTTGCTGTGCAAGTTTACGTGGTGGTTCAAGGTGCTTGAATTTACAGCCGTGCCCACGCCAAGCAAGCGCCCGACTTTCCGCCCGCTCGTGCAAGTGATGGGTAATGTGTTTTCTGTGGCACACTATTGTGCTCCTGTTGTCCGTGGGGGGGGGGCAGGACTTGTCCGCACGAAGCTGGGCCAGCAGAAATCGGCAATGTAGTTGACGCTCCTGTGGATCACTTCGAGCATGCAGCTTTTGTCATTGCTCTGTCAGCCTCTGTGAAGTGCATTCCGGTCTTGCATCGTCTCCCCCCGCGCCCTGCCAGTTGATCTTTTCCCTTGCTCCGTCCGCTGGAGAAAAATGATTTCGTCTCTGGATGAACTCGTCTTCGGATGAACTCGTCTCTGGATGGTCCCGTCTGGAAGCATCTGTTCGGACGTTGGTCTCGTCTTGGATGAATTCGTTTCGATGGAGTGGTTTCGGATGAAACGGCCGGTTTTCCGTGTATTTGTTGACCTTTTGGCCAAGAGTTTCGAGGAAGTCTCAAGTGACAACTCAATTTCGAAAAAGAACCGCCAGTAATCCGTGCAGTAATTCTTGGGACTACACCAGGCAAGCAGCTGTTCCTTAGCTGATTGTTGCGCAAAAAGATGATCCGTGCAACATGCACGTGTGATGAAGTTACGGGTCATTAAACTCCGCGAATCACCCAGGGCGGTGATTCATTTTTGAAAACGAGCAGCCCTCCATCTAGCTAAGCGTTGTATTAAACAACGAGTGCGCGCGGCGCTGAGGCGAGCGACCATTTCGAAAGGGAACCGCCCTCCATCCGTTAGCCAGTGAAGACTTCAGACATTTGTGCGGTTTTAAGGTTTGCAGCCGCATTTTGAAAATGACACCTGTTCCATCGGTGGGAACTTCTACACATTTTGAACATAATATGTGTGCGGCGCTATTTCGAAAGCCACTTTTCGAAAAGGGACCGCCATCCACTTGTGAAACTGCTGCAATCATTTTGAGGCGAATACGCGCGGCGCTAAGGCCAGAACCACATTTGGATAACGAATCGCCTCTCCATCTATGAGACTGTCGCCAAACTTGAAAAGAATGTGCGCGGTGATAGGAGAGAACCACATTTTCAGAGGGAGCCGCCTTCCGTCCGTGAAGCTGTTGCAATCTTTCACAAAGAGTGTGCGCGGCACTAAAGCGAGAGTCACATTTGGATTTCCCCCCTCCATGCGGGAAACTGTTGCACATTTTTTTGAAGAGCGTGCGCGACGCTAAGGCGAGCGGCGCATTTTGAAAACCACCCCCCTCCAACCTCCAGCCGTGAAGCTGTTGCAAATTTCAAGTCTCAGGGTCATGGAAGTTTCAGGCGAAACGCCCGACCTGCCCTACCGGCACAAGTTGGGGAGCGACAGGGAAGAGTGATTCATAAGGAAATAGATGAAGCAGGAGGGCCAGAGTAGACCCAACATTCATCAGAGATGCTGCAGTACACCCTCCCATGCCAAGTCCCCTCCTCATGCGTCCACACATGCGAAAGAGCGTGTTCTACCGCTGCTGGCGGAAAACCGGGGGGGTCACTACCGGTTCGAACCCCCCCCCCCCCCCCCCTCCGGAAAACCGGGGGGGGTCACTACCGGTTCGAACCCCTCCCCCCCCCCCCCCTGCTCATCATGAAAAGGGGGGGGGGTCACTACCGGTTCGAACCCCCCCCCCCCCTCCGGATCCGGAAAACCGGGGGGGGTCACTACCGGTTCGAACCCCCCCCCCTCGAAAACCGAGTGGGGGTGCGGACAGTGGTGGGGACGGTGTTGGTGGGGACAGTGGTGAGGGGATAGCGGGACAGTGGTGGGGACAGTGGGACAGTGGGACAGTGGTGGGGACGGTAGTGGTGGGGACAGTGGTGGGGACAATGGTGGGAACAGGGGGGGACAGTGGACAGTGGTGGTGACGGTGGTGGTGGGGACAGTGGTGTGGGGACAATGGGAATGAGGTGGAAACAGTGGGACAGTGGAGGGTACAATGGTGGTGGGGACAGTGGTGAAGGCGGTGGCGAGGACGGCGGTGGGACAATGGGACAGAGGTACAGTGGGGACAGTGGTGGGGACAGTGGGGACAGTGGTGGGAACAGTGGGACAGCTCAGTGGGACAGCGGAGGAGTCAGTGGGACAGTGGGGACAGTGGGGATAGTCGGGCAGTGGTTGGGGCCGTGGAGACAGTGGGGAGAGTGGAACCGTGGTGGGAACAGTTCTGGGGACAGCGGGGACAGTGCGACAGTGGTGGGGCCACTGGTGGGGACAGTAGGGGCGGTGGTGGAACCAGTGGGGACAGCGGTGGTGAGGACAGTGGTGCTGGGAACACCAGTGGGGGATGTGATGCGGACGGTGGTGGGGACCGGGAGTCGTTTGCTGGCGGTGAGTAGGGGGGGGGGGGTGGGGGGGGGGGTTCGAACCGGTAGTGACCCCTCCCGGTTTTCCGGATCCGGAGGGGGGGGGGGGGAAGGGGTTCGAACCGGTAGTGCCCCCCCCGGTTTTCGAGCGGGAGGGGGTTAGGGGAAGGGGTGGGGGGGGGGGAGGGGTTCCAGCAGGGGGGGGGGATTTTCGGAGGGGGGGGGGGGCGACCCCCGGGTTCCGGAGGAAAAGGTTGGCAATTTTCCACAGTAAAGCGGCGGTGGATCACGCTCTCTCACACATGCCGTTCCCTTACATTACAATAGGTGGCACCTGAAAAATCAATCCCCCCTTGGGCTGCGATTTGGGCGAGTGCCCCGTCTTGAAAAGGAACCGATGTGAATCTTTCTCGCGAACAATGTGGAATGCGGAAAGTTATGATCACACATCTCAGCGAGGTGTCCAGCGATACATTTTGAAAATAATGGCCCCACATGTGTAACGGGTACGCAAAATAACCTTCCTTGTCATACACTTCGAGGAATTCTCAAGCGAGGGCCTCCATTTTGAAGAGCCGCCCTCCATCCGCGCAGCCGTTACAGATGCTCAAATCTCGAGCCCTTTGGATTTAGACACGTCACTGGCGAGAGCCCCATTCTGAGAAGGAGCCATCCCATATCCCCGCAGTTGTTTTGAGCTTTTGAGACGAATGCGCCCAGCGCCACGACGGGAACCACATTTTGAAAAGCACCCGTCCCCCATCCGTAGGCCCGTTGCAAAGTCTTAAGACGAGTGTGTGGGGCGTTCAGGTGAGAGCCACACTTTGAAAACGACTTGTGTTCCATTCTTTATATTGTTGCACATTTCAAGCTTCAGGGGCAGTTTGCGATGAGTATTTTTCAGGCAAAACCACCAACCCGCCCTGCCTACGCAATTTGGGCTGCGACAGGGAGGAGCTATTTACAAGGAAGGGGATGCAGGAGGAGGATGTGCTCACCAAGGCGAGAAGGAAAAGAAGACGGCAGGCAGACGAGGAAAAGGAGGAGGACCAGTGTAAACCCAAGACTCATCAACGATGTTGGAATAAATTTCCCCTCCAAGCTTCCTCTTCATAGGCCCCTGCAAACATTCATTTCTACTTGGAGAAATGCACCGTTGGAGGACAACCGTTTGAAGATCCTGAAGCGCAACAGAACACCATACTCGGAATTCCAACGCCACGAATCAACTTGACTCTTGCGTCTTGACGATCATGAATCGTGCCGAACACCGTTCCTGGAACTTCAACACCGCGAATTAACGTAATTTTTCCGCCTTGACAATCTTGAATTGTTCCAACGCGTCGTTTCTGGTACGTTAGCCATGCGAATTTTTGAAACGCTTGCATTTCTTTGCAACGAGTGCGCGCGGCGCTAAGGCGAGAGCCACATTTTGAAATACCGCCGGCCCTCACTCCGTGACCCTCCTGAAGTTTTTATACGAATATGCGCGGCGCTAGGGCGAGAACCACTTTTTGAAAACCAGCCGCCTTCCAAGTGAGAAACTGTTGCCAACTTGTGAGCTTAAGGAATATATAAAAGGCGATGCGCGCTGCCTCCCAGGCTCTCCAACTCATGGCGCGACACGTGCCTGCCCTCGGGACGCGAAACGCCGGGCCCGCCTTTTCGACCGGCCTCGGGGTGCGACAGGGAGGAATTATTCATGAAGAGCAAGAACGGAGCAGGAGGAGGAGGAGGAGGAGGAGGAGGAGGAAGAGGAGGAGGAGGAGGAGGAGGAGGAGGCGGCGCAGGGACCGGGGCCTCCGGCCCCCGCAGCATGGCGGGGCTCGCGGCCGCTGCGGCGCAGCCGGGCGCCGCGGTTGCGGCTGGGCCCCGCCCGCGGACCTTTACCCCTCCCCCCCCCTCCCGCCCCTGCTCCGATCGACGAGGAGGAAAAGGGGGGAGGGAGGGAGGGAGGGTGGAGGAGGAGGATGGATGATCGAGGAGGGAGGGAGGAGGAGGAGGAGGAGGAGGAGGAGGAGGAGGAGGGAGCGACGGAGAAGAAGGAGGATGAGGAGGAGGGAGGAGGGAGAAGGGTAGGGAAGAAAACAAGATCAGGTGGAGAGACAAATGCGTACACGCAGGTGACAGTGAATATAAGGATAACCGTGATGATGATGATGATGATGATGATGATGATGATGATGATGATGATGACGATGATGATGATGTTGATGATGATGATGATGATGATGATGATGATGGTGGTGGTGGTGGTGATGTTTGCCATGATGCTGATGGTGATGATGGTGATGATGATGATGATGGTGATGGTGATGATGCTGCTGCTGATGCTGATGATGCTGATGCTGATGCTGATGCTGCTGCTGCTGCTGATGATGATTATGACGATGACGATGCTGCTGCTGATGAGGATGAAAAGGATGATGATGATGATGATGATGATGATGATGGTGATGACGGTGATGTTTGTGATGATTGTGGTGATGATGATGATGATGATGATGATGATGATGATGATGATGATGATGATGATGATGATGATGATGGTAATGATGGTGATGCTGATGGTGATGCTGATGACGACGACGAAGACGACGACGATGATGATGATGATGATGATGATGATGATGGTGGTGGTGGTGATGATGGTGATGATGATGCTGATGCTGACGCTGATTCTGCTGCTGATGATGATGATGCGGATGAGGAAGAGGGGGATCTAGACCACCAAGGAAAATAACGTTATACTCAGAAGGATGGCGGCAATTGAAGAGCGGGGTGACGATGGAAGGAACATTGAGAAAGCTACGAACGAGAAGGAGGAGTGGAAACACGAGGAAGAACGCAGAGTGACGAGAACAGGAGGAAAGAGGGCAAAGGAAGGCAGAGTATGGAGAAGGAGTCAATGCACCCCTTCCGCACCACCATCCTTTAGCCCTTTCTGCTCCTTTGCCTTGCGCGCGCTGCCCGATGAACTGACTGCTTCTGCTTCCGCAGCTATACCACATTGGCTCAAGGGAAACGGAAAAGGAACGAGCCTGCGGCGCGCGCGCGTGCGTCGGCCGGCGGGCCGGCCTCCTCCCTTCAGTGTTGCCCTATTGTATGCTTGACGGCAGTATCCCTCCTTCCCCATGTCATCGGCGGAGCCCACTGACCATGATAAATTATCGGGACATCTTGCGGGGAGTATGAATATCCAGGCAAAAGACTGGTAGCAGCCGAAACGACGGCGCCGCCGTTAGCTTCGCATAGCATGGGATCGCAAGAAGGAGCGCTCGGACGAACAGAATATCATTACCCTTCCGAGCGTAACGAGAGTGTAGGTGCCTCCATGAGGCGACCCAATTCTCTCAACCTGCCCAGAGAGCAGGCGTCATAAACTATGTTTGACTTGACAGAAGGGGGCTCCTCAGTTGACTCGGCGACAAGGTCCAGAGCACAAGCCTCGGGCGGAAGGTATGGCGCAGCCAAATCTCCCGCCGAGGGACCATCTGAGTTGGCGTCGGCGCATCCAGGATTTCAGCCATCGATCGACCTAGATCTTGAGATGGAGAAGTTGCTGGATCACGTTCCCATAGGAACGTCGGGCGCCGAGAACCTCGGCGCAGCACATGCAGCGCAGTTCGTGTTGCATGGGCAGCGAGGATGTGAGTGACTTGCAATCGGAATTGGGCAGTTCTCATTCGATTGAGAAGAACGAGGAATGTGCTCGATTCCGCACCTCACCTGGTCCATCGTATCATCTCGACCCTCTCCCCGATAGATGAGTCGCCTCAGGCGCTGCTCCGTTAGTAAGCGAAACAGCTGACCACGTAACGGGCGAGGCAATTCAGGCGCCAATTCTTGATTCGGATGATGATTTCGAAGAAGAAGGAAACCCAGACAGAGGTGGATGCTTGTCGGCGCAGCCGGTGTCGAGCTCCCCCGATGTCATGCGCGCAATGATGGGTGCCCGAGAATTTACAGGTATGACTCCTCAACCAGTGCCAAAGAAGCCGAAGGGTGAGAACGACGACTTGAATTTTTCACCTTCAGTGCGAGGTTTCTACAGACCAGACTTCTCATAACCGAGGACTAACAGGGGCAGTGTGCCAGAACTCGACGAGCTAGTAGTGCAAGACGAAAGAGACGATTTAGCGCAGAATCGGGGCGTTGGTTTCATCAATGGGGGTATGGGAACAAGAGAGAAACGCGCGCCTACCTCCAGCAGTGAACGGGGGCGTTCCAGTAAGGCCCCCAGGGCCGGACGTTCCAGCTCCAGGGGATTTGGCGCCCTTGGATCGCCGCGGGCGTCATCGAATAGAACCGCCGGCAGCCTTCCGATGCGGGGGGGCCGCTGGCATGCCGGGCCCGCGTGCCCTATTTGGGCGGATAATCGATGCCCGGGGGCGGCGCGCAAACCGGGGGGCTCATGTCGGAGGCCAGTGCGTTCGCAATGTTCGAATGTTTGTCCCAAGTGCAGTCTAGCATGGCTTTGTGAAGAATGTATTGCGATGGGAGAGCGCAAGTGCCGCCGTGTCGCCATCCTTGAGTGGGCGGGAAGGAGTAGACCGGATCGAGAACAATTGAGGACTGCGAGTGCCTGAGTTCAACGGATCATCCCTGAGGCGCAGGTAGATAAGAAGGCCGCTGAAAGAGGCTTAACGCGCGCTTGCAGTTTCTGAGGCAGAGAGGCAGGCAATGGCACAAAAAGGTGGAATAAGAGAAAAATGTTACTGCGGAAATACGCAGAAACGGATGCAGCATGCTGAGGCCAGCGTAGTAGGAGTTACAAGTGAAGCCCAGCGGCGCCTTGCCCAAGAGGGGCATGAAAGGTTGAGAATCCAGAGAATAGCCGAACAGCGTGCTAGAACCCCAGCAGAAAGCTGAGAGGGAGAAAGCTGAATATAGAGAAATGGCTGATGCAGCCGGGGGGGGAAGGAGAGAATGGAGCCCGAGAACAAGCGGCGCGAGAAAATCAGGAGCTCCGCAATCAACTCGCAGCTGCTAGACTCGAGACTGAAATGGTAAAATTCGGAAGCCCTGCGAGCCCCTCACGAAAACAAGAGCAGAAGGCCCAGGTAGTCAGAGATGAGGGCCAAAAGAAGATGGCCGTTATCTGGGGTCGTCTGAGCGGGCGCGCAGATGAGCAGATGAGAAACGATGTTCTCGCCGCTCGGGCCGCGCGCGAGGAGGACAGGAGGTGGGGGTCTGACCTGGGGCAACATCGGATGGACAAAGAACCGCGGGGTACAATTCTATTAACCGGGCAACCTGAGACGTAATCTTTGACGAGAGCAGGGCACATGACTTCGGCTTCGCCGGTAGGAGTGGGCCCCGAGGAAAATGTCGGACCAACGCCGGCACAGCCAGCGCATGTGGAGCCGCCTCCTCATCCGATTGCTTCTCGTCCCATTAGGAAGCCTGGCGCCGCGCGAGCTCAGACGCGAACAGGCACTCCGAGTCAGATCTGTCGCCTCTGTGCCGAACCTTCAATGGAGGTACGCAGGGGTTGTTTGAAGCGCGCGTGTGGGGATCATCTGGATATGGGTACCAAACGGTGTGATGAATGCGCTTGGAAGAGAGCGTTTGGACAACGGGGTGATCGCGAGAAAAGGGAAGAACCTCGAGGCATGCTTGATACTCGGCGGGTCAACGACGATCCCGATGGAAAGGCACCGAGACACTCGGCTTCGCCTAAGGCTGTTGGACCCGAGCGCCAGACGAGCAATCTTGCTGATGTTATGGGCATGCCAGTTTTTAAATCAGAAAAGTCGGATCTTGGTAAGATGCCGATGCTGACCGCTCCGTCCATGCCAGCGCTTCCTTTCGCAAAATCGCATGTCACTCGTGGGCCGGCTGTCGTGGAGTCTTATGGAGCGAGCGAAGGTTCGATGCGGGGGTGTGCCCACGGATCAAATATTGGGAATGTCCTTGTCGCTGCCAAGATATCATAGCCTCCTGACAACCTCGAACTGCCTGGGCACCTTCCTTTCACCATCGGCGCAGCCGTGACTGGCGAAGGAGGTTGGGGCCCGGGAGGCCACGGCGACGATCGGAGAGACGATCAGAGTGCATCGTGAACAACGTCTGTCGCTGCAGCTTATTCATTTCCTTTCACAAATACATCGCACGGGGCATTCGTGCCAGATAGAGGGGCGTCTCCTAACGGGCCGAGAAATGATGCGAGCAATATGTGTTTGGTGTTCTGGCACGTCGGAGAGCGGACATCACTGGATATGCCGTGACCTCTTCCAAATTGACCATTGATCGACATAGGTCCAGACAGGACCTGTACCATTCCTACAGTGAATGGATGGAGCGGTACCAAGACTTGCACGGTGCCAGGGAACCGTCGGATGAAATGAAGGCTTCAATGCATGCGCATTTCTACGAACAGATTAGGCAGATCCCGAGGCTTGAGTGCGCCATGCAGTGGTATGAATTGTCGACGGATCCTCCGGTCACGGGCATGCGCACATATCAATGGCTCTTGCTCCAGGTGGAATCTCTCATGATGCGGGACAGAGAACAGTGGGCAATCTCTGACCATGAATCGGCCCTCAACTCCGGAAATAGACGGGCCCGCCTGACAGGCGGGATGAACAATGGTGGTGGGGGCGGACGAAGAGCCTCTGCCATGGCGGCATCGGCCCATCGACTAGGATTGCCTACGGATAAGGAGGCGAGCGGCAGAAGTAAAGGTGAGACATTTTGCAAATTTGTGAAGCAAGGGAAGAATTGCCCCGAAGCAGGGCAAGGTTGCCCCCAAAATCGCAAGAAGCCCAAGACACCAGCCGCACCGGCACAGCCGGGGGCGGGAGGTAATCACAGAGCCTCCGGCGCAAAGAATGATCGCAGAGGCAGGGGCGAGAGGTCTGGAGGTAAAGGCCCGAGAGGGGGGGGCCGGCCTCTCTCCTCGACTCCATCGAACAAATTCGGCAACTCGAATGCGGCGCGCTCGCGGGCGAGGAGTCAGTCGGGGGCCTCGCGAGAACGCCAAATCAAGATGGAGCGCTGCGCATGGTCGCGAGACCCTCGGAACTGCAAGGGCCCTCAGAGCGGGTGCTATAAGCAGCGCAGAGGCTTGATCTGAGGCTGAGAAGGTCAAGCGCGGCGAATGCGAAGAAGCACGGCTCGAGGCCGGCAAGTCCTTAGGCTGCCAGAGAACCTTTAGGCGAGCCAACTCTGCTGCTGCGAATGCTGGTGATGCTGCGCCAGGCGAAACCCCGAGAAGTAGGGGATCGAGAAAAGGCAGCGGAAAGAACAAGGGCAAGGGCAAAGGAAAAGGAAAGATAATCCATGTAGGGTGTTCACCGAGACAGGGGCTTGCTCGCGAGGCAAAGACTGTTGGTTCGCGAAGAACGCGCCAAACCATCCGTGACGATGGCCAGGCACTGGCGTACTATGGGCAAGTGCCAAGATGATCGTCACACATTTCTCTCTTGTCTTGCTGATGCTCATTCGTGTCATGGCAATGTGGTCACGATGGTCCCACCGGTCAAGACGACAAGGGAAGGGCAAGCGTAGGCTCCCTGGCACAGCCAGCCGAGCCCTCTTTGCCAGCCCTGCTCCGCTTGCTAGGGGATCTCGTGGTCTACGGAACAATTCAGAAGGGCGACCAGTCAAGGTTGACTTCGACAATGCGTGTTCATTTCGTCATAACAATTTTTGCGAAGAAGCTGCTCCCGCTTCCGAAACGCAGCAAGAACGCAAAGGGGCAACGACGAAATTCGTCGGTATCCTCGTTGAATTACATCCTCTCCCACGGGAGGCCATCGTGTCCATTTGTGACGAGCCTCAGGGAAAAATTGTTTCAGACTTGCGAAGACGGGTAGATGCGGACTTAATATTAAGTTTCACCTTCCACTCGTGAACCGACTAGCACTCGAAGGAAGGCGCGCCGCCACAGCCCGAGGGGGCTGCCTTCGAGCGTCGACGCCAGATGGAAATTCCCGAGGGAAGGATATCGACGAATGGAGACTGAATGGGAAGCATCGTTGAGGGACGCACAGCTCAGAGCATCTGATTTAGCCGACGAAGTTTGACATCTGTGGCCAGCATCTGGGATAATGAGGGAGCCGCCCAAGGTGGCTCAGCCGCTGCGGGTTGCAGGGGGAAGTCACCTGTGCACCTCGGCGCGCTTAGGTTCATATTTGACGCAGGCTGTGGGCGCGACCTCAATGCGGAGAGGTTTAATCGAGCTGCAGGCGCAATGGGTATGATGAAAAGATTAGAAGATTCGATTACCCTGAATACTGCCGGAGGTTCCCCTCGGGCCCTCGGTTCAGTTTGCGTCGCATGCCCCAATTTCAGGGGTGGGAATTTCGCAGCGCTGGTCATGCCGGAGACACTGGCGGTGATCTGAGTAGGAGAGCGGTGCATGGATCACGGCTTCAGTTTCGTTTTGGCCAGCGGGCCAGCGACCCTACCTACTTCTGCCCAACGGTCACAGAGTGGACCTGATCGTTGAGGGACAGATGCCATACTTGACCCTATCTGGCAGGGAGGCGCTGGGTCAGCGGATGTGCGCGGCTGCCGCCAGAAGGCCTGCCGCTCCCGAGCGGTGGTGTTGCGTGACGTTAGGCGCCAAGACATATCTGGGTGACGTGGAATCTGCGGGAGGTCCTCCGCCCCGCTCCATTCAGAGTCGCGTAACGATAGATTTGCACGCACATGAGATGATTGGTAACCACGGCTACGCGGATGGCAGGCCAACAACGGCCGAGTGCTCATTTCCGTCCGCTATAGATTCCATGGATGCAGTCACTTGTTTCTATTATTCGCTTCAGACAGCTCGTGAATGCGGTTGGGACAAAACGCCAACAGGCGTCATGAGTCTTGTAAATTCCTCATCTGCTCCCAATCACGACGCAGTCGTTGGTTGTGCGAAATCACACCACGGCATAGCCGGGGGTTGTGCGGCTAAGTTTGAGAACCCTGATTGGTATAGGGGTCTCTGGAGTTTTGTCCTGCGACACGGATCGTGGATTGGATTTTATTGCAGCGGCCGCCGCGCCTGGTCAAAACGCGGATGCAGATAAGGGTTCGGGAGAAGGTGACCTCGCTGATATCGACGTACATCCCGAAATCGACCCAGATGGTGCTGAGGTTGAGGTGCCAGTCTCGGCGACTGAGCGACTCAAAAAATGCGCGGCTTCCCTCTCGCATTTGCTAACTCATGCCCCGAAGAACCCTTTTTGCTCGGTGTGCAACTGGGCAGAGGCTATCCGGCGCCAACGGAGGAAAGCGCAACATAAAGGGCTGAGGGTGCCGAGACCATGCGCGAATCCCACACCGTTCGGACACCTGACCACCGTGGATCACTGGCTTGCGATGGATGACAGATCGCGGGGGCTCCACGACGAGACCGCGTGCGTGACTTTTCGTGTTCGGGCGACAGATTTCATAGCAGCACAGGGTGTGCGCGACAAATCTGCGATTCACGTATGCAATTCTTGGTTTAACCTCAAAGGCTGTCATACTGACGGTGCGAGAGAACTTGCACGCGCGTGCATCGAGCTAAAGATTGTACAGGACCCTGCCATCACTGGTAACAAGAAGCTTATGGCTGTCGCTGAACGATCCAACGCAACTGTTCAGATGGGGACTAGAGCACTGCTTCTGCAGGCCGGCCTTCCCCTTTGGACATATGCTCTCCGAGACTTTTGCCTTTGCTATGACGCGCGGATTCCTGATGAAGGTGAATCGTCGTGGACGTGCAAAATCGGACATGAGTTTGCGGCGCCTCTTCTTCCATTTGGTTCTCTTGTTCGATTCATGCCTCCCCCTGAATCTCGATTTCGGATCGCCAAAACTGACGGGGCGACGGTCGCGGGAATTTACTTCGGATATGTACATAAAGCGGGGGGCATGGTTGGGCCGGAAAGCTGCGTGGCGCCATTGCGACATTTTGGCGATCTGAACATGGAAACCGGGCGGGCGCCGACAGGCAAGCGCCCGATAGTAGGGAAGTCAGACCAAGTCTACAGCAATATTTTGGACGGTACTGCACCACGCCAAGAACCGAAGTTTTCTATGCGTGAAGCATATGAGATTGCACAGACGAAGGTCAAGAATGTCGTTGTTCCCCCAGGCGGTCCCTCTGACGGCCCAGCCGGTCAAGGGACCCCATCAGGGTCACAGGCGACGCAGTCGTTTGGTGACAGGGGTCCAGGTGCACCGACGCCACCGCCTCCAGCGCGAGGCGAGGCCGCACCGCCACCAAAGGATGATGGCGACTCCGATGACGATGGCCCAGGGGGAGTCCTTGTGGATGACGTGCCCGTGGCGCCTGGCGGTCGGGGTCCCCGGCGTGACTCGAGACCAGATGATGGCGCGAAACAAAAGATATGTATATATATGTGAATATATATACACATATTGGATCGTCAGTTTAATTTCTCGATGGCACAGCCGCGGTCGAGAGTGCCTGGACCAGGGCAACTCTTCGCCCGAACCGCACATAAGTTTGACACTATGGAGTACTGCGAAGAACGATGCATTGTTGCAGTCCTAGGTGAAGATGAACTCACTGGAAAATTGCCCTTGAAAGGTAAACGGAAGACCTGCGGCATGAGAGTCGCGTTGTAGTACGATCCTGACTATGCGCCCGTGAGAAGAGTCTGGGTCGCTGACCCAGACCCGCGATATGAAGCTCAATGGCTTCATGAATTTCCTAGTTCCACCAATCCTGGAATTCGCCCAAGCCGATGGTTCAACATGAGCGATGCTGAGCGTAGGAAAGCAGTGGAGCAATTTCGATTCGAGAAAAGAGGTTTCTTCGGGGTTGAGGGCCCGGGACCTTGCATTGCCCTCCTTCGCGACATTGGAATCGACGCAGTCGACTTCCAGGACGCGCAACACGGCAACGAAGGTACTGAGCATCCACAGGGCAACATCCATCCGGGTGCTGAACCCCGAAGCAGAAAGAGAGGAGGTACGATTTTGCCAGATGAAACCGAAGTGGACTGGCGCGCGCTCCTGCATCCCGCGGGGGCGGCAGAGGAACTCTCCACAGATGCGGGCTCTGGGAGTGACCGGGGCACCTCCGACGATGAAGAAGTATGGTGGAAACAAACTTGGCACGGTGGGGCAATCCTGCGATATGGGGTTTCCCCCGACAGAGTCTAACGGGAACAGCCTGACTTCGAGTCCGGCGGCCGCCTCTTTGCAAAGTGGCGTGTCCCGTGTGCCGTTGCAGTCAGCCGAATCACCTCTTCCAGCACATCGAGAAAATAAAATTTGCGGAATATTTATACAACCCGTATACTGACGATATTCGGATCGTAGAACAAGCGTGCAATTTTCCTGCTGTGGAAGCCAGCCACGGAGTGCTGCAGCCGTGGCTCGACCCGTATCCAAGGCCGAAGCTGCGGTGAATAAAGTTGCCCGCGCAGCGTTGCAAACCGAATGGGATCGGTTGCGAAGCGTTGGCACTTGGGATGAGTCAGGCGCTATGGAATACAACGATGTTGCTCGACAGCGAAAAAGGCAAACAACCAAATTCGGACGCCTGTTCGCCATTCTGGTAGAAAAGAAGTCAGAGCTTCCAGTCGGGCATGAAGACCGCGAATATAAATGGCCGAGTTGTGTTTGATGGGTCAGACGTTAGAGATCAGAATAGAGACGTAGCCTTATTTGTGGAACTTTCTAGCAACCCATCCACTATGCAGGCCAGCGCAGCGGCATATACTTACGGCCTGTTCGAAGGACATGACATTCAACAGGCTGATGCCAAGCAGGCTGACACTCTGTCCAGATCATGGGGGTACTCCAACGTGGCTTTTCTTGCCAAGAGACGAGTGGCCGCTCGCTTGGAAAGACATGCAAAACCCCGTATGTCCCTTCATTCTTTCACTGCATGGACATCCTGATTCCGGTGGATACTGGTGACAGAACTGTGAGGGACGCGTGACTTCCAAAGGCTCAACATTGCGCTTGTTTCTTATTATGAATGTTGACGACTTCAAACTTTCGGGACAAAACGAACTTCGAAAAAGGGTGGCGACTCTTAGAAGAAGCTTCCGAAGGCTGCCCTGAGGGCATCGATATCAGACCACCGGCTAACGTGGGGCGTTATTTGGGATGTGAACATCATTTGTCTACGCAGTGTGTTGAAGGGCAGGTGGAGTTGCCCGCTGTCCTTGATCCCCCACCACCAAAGGTGAAGAAAACGTCCGCATCAGGAACACATGTGGGGAGCGATGGCGAGAAAGCGGGAGGTGACTCAGCGGCGCAGCTGAGTGTGCCATATCAACCTAGACAGTGGAAGTTGGTCAGAGCCACTGAGTACGACATGACCGAATTCTTTGAATCCTGTGTAACACTCTATGCACAGCTGACCGATCCTGACCCTGCTACATACCTTGCAGCTGGTACCCCATTTGGCCCCGAGTTGACTGACTTTGAGGATGGGCAAGGCGGCCCAAGAGGAGAGAAATACTCCCCAGCAGAGGAGGTCATAGCAGTGGCACTCGGGATTCGAGTTGACACAGTTGTCCCAGACAAGCCAGCCGAGGTTTCCAGCTTGGCCTCGAAACCCGGGCCAGACGACCCTGAACCACCGATCCCGCCAGGAGTTCTTCAGCCTATTGTTGCCGAGCTTCTCATGAAGATCTTATACGGTGCTAGGATGGCTCGGTTTGATCTCTTGCGCGCGGCTTGCCACGCGGCCAGCTTCATAACGAAGTGGACTGAACAGCGTACTTTCTCGGTTCGCATGCTACATCAAGTCCACAACCCCATGCAACATAACGACATGGATGGGCGACGCAATGGAGGATGTCACAATCCGACAGTACTCTGATGCAGACCTTGCTCGCGATTTATGAACGCACCGCAGTGCGAGTGCCAGCCACCAGATAATTTGGGCACCATGCACGAGAGCCAATCAGAGCGTGGCTTCTCGTCGAAGAACTTGCGTGTCCCATCGCACACACGAGGTAGAATTTGTTGCTGCAGATCTGGCTTTGCGGACTGAGTTTCTGCCAGCTCTGCCGCTGCGGGAAATTCTGCTACAACGAGAGGTCAACTGCACATTTATGGAAGAGAACCCAGTGGTTTGCAAGGTGATAGAAGCGGGGGGTTCGATGACATTGATGCGCCTTCCGAGAACCCATCGTATAGATGTTGCTGCTACTTCTGGATGGTTTACCCGTGGAGTTGTTAGTTTACAGTGCGAACGGGCGCAGCACGAAGCCACTGCTTTCGGTGCGCAACGTTTTACCGAACCTCTTGCATGGGTAAAGGTGGTTTACCTTGTTAACATGTTTACCCCCAAGTTTTGGACAATCAATCGATATTGAGACTATCTCGCATTGATGTTCACTGACGGATTTCCCCTGAACGCCGGGGGGATTCTTCAGCCGCGGATAGGTCCAAAGGCTGCGGTGTGTCAGGGGGGGGGGGGGGGGGGCGGTGCAGAGCAAAAATATGCATGGGAGAAGAGAGTCACCAAAGGTAAGCCAGTGATGGCTGTGCCGATAAATGACATGGCCAAAGTAGCAACCGCCTCACCAGACGGCAAAGCCGAACCTGGTGAGGTACACGCGCATGCGCATATTTTGCCGTCACCGATCTCAGCAGTGGCCACCGCAGAAAGAGCAAACAATGCACCCGGCAAAGCCAGAAGTGCTACCAGCCCGAGACCGTCCGAGAGTGACAAGGATGGTCCCACGAAGAGCTACCACCAGCGAAGATGGAAATAATACACAGCAGTGGCGGCTATGTTTGATATAACTGACAGTGGTCAGATGCTTCAGATGTACAGACACAATCTCCTGGGATCCAGGGAAAGGAAGAGTACCGTGGCACAATTACTGATGCTGCTGCGGCCAAATCGAATGGCAACGAATCGATGCTTTGGATAGCTCAGCCTGGAAAAAGGCCAAGAATGGGCAGACACGATTGGAACGGAGAAGGATTCAAACTTGAATAATGTTGTGGACCAACTAGCAAAACAGGTAATTCAATAAACTTCGTTGACAACTCTTGTAGGGTGATACGATGCACCGAATGCGAGGATACGAGGAGAGACGAAGGCAAACACAAAGCAATTTCGGATATCAGAGAGTTCATGGGGAAACATACTTCGCTTCGGAGTTCGATCCTATGCGCTGGAGGTTCCCCCTTGCAATATGTTAATGAAACCCGCTGTTTCCCTAGAGGTGACCGCGGGTCCCTCCGAAGGCTCCGAGGATCCCGAAGCGATTTTCTATATCCCCTTTTTGGAATTTTAGAGAGAACGCCCGCACTGTTGTTGATGCGGGGGGTGCAGTATGTGTTGGGCGGCCCAGTCAGTGTCAGTATTGGAGAGACCCTCGGGTGCAAGCATTTGTGAAAGAGATAGGTTTGCGCGAAACAGCATTGCATGGATGCGCGTATGGACTGAAAGATTGAAAGGGGAATTTCATGAAGAAGCCATGAGCCATTGCCTCCACATCTGACATTGCGACCAGTGGTTTGGGGCGGAAGGGTCATGCCATGCATGCGCGCGTGGAGGTGCGTGGAAAGGATTGCAAGCTTGCGGGATATTACAGCTGAGTTTGCAACGCAGATTCATTTTGTTCTTGTGCGCGCGGCATTGCACTCTTCCCATGTTATTTCTTCCGCTCGTCATGATGTATGTGCCGCTGCCATTCTCTCTCATGAGCAGGGGTGGGGCCGCCGTCGGCCGTGCCCCCCTTCGGCGGAGCCGCCGCGTAGCCGCGGCCGTCTCCCCCTCGCGGGCAGTGGGCATCAGCCTATGGCTTCTCGGTTGCGCGCCCATCCCGGACGACAGATCCTTGGCGTCTCGGCGGCGCAGCCGCCCGAGATGACCGGGAAGGAGCAGTGGTTCTCTTTATGCAAAACGACAGGATGCAGGTACCTCGCTGGGATTTCCTGGGCGCAGCCCGTGGCGACCCCAGTGGGCGAGAAGAATTCGGCCAGTGAGCGCGCGAAGGAATCGGTGACGGCGCAGCCGAGAGAAATCTACGATAATGCAGATTGCTCAGATCATTGTTGCAGGACTTGCAAGGAAAGTTCCGAGGGAAGCGATGATAGTAACAGTCGTACTCATGATAAGAGTTGTTTGGTGTATGAGTTCTTCCTTAACAGCCCGAACAGGATAGCAACAGGGGTTGCCGAGAAACTGGGAATCATCGACTCCCGAACGGCAAAGCCGCCAGGGGAGCTCAAAGTCCCGGTTACATACACAACGCTACGGTACCCCAAAATGATTGATTCTGAGATGGTTGTGACGGAGTGGAAAGATGTTGAATTGAAATGCGCGTGCCACTTGGAACCAGAAGAAGAAAGACAATACTTTTTCTGTGGCGAAAAGATACAGCACATGCCCCGTTGACGATGGATACAACAGGTTATGATGATTCGGAATGGTAACAACTATTCTCGGACTGACAACTTTGTTAGTTCACTCAACGAGGACTTGAGGACATCCAACGAGTCAGTAATTCATAGGTTTACAATAAAATGTACGTGGGCCCATGGGTTGTTTTCTGGGTAGTCTGTAAACAGGACTCACAGCGCAATTCCAGGAGCAGCTTTGATGTTCCCCCCCGGATCTCTCTCAAATCAAGAAATGGCAATACTTCCAGTCCTGTGTTGATCCGAGCGCGACGCTGACATGTAGATTCTACGCAGGGCCTCCAGGGGACCCCAAAAGCAGTTCTTTCCGATTTTGTGATCACTGGGAACTAATTGGACCAGTTCTGGGCAGCACCGCTAGACGCACCAACATCAGGGATGCATGATATTTAAAAGAACCATTGGCCGACGCTCGGATCAAGTTGTCTTCATGAATATTTGGGGGCCATCCAGGAACAAGCCTCCACGCGGCGCAGCTGTTGATGGATGGGGCGTCCATTTTGCACTTCCAGTGGTCAGAGGAGATCCCAGCGCAAAGATATATATGTAGTCGCGCAAGTGCTGACTGAGGAAACCCTGAATAGGCGCCGTGCATGGAAGGAGTTGCATTAATAACCCCAAACCAAAAGGGTCAAACTCCACTCGGCGGCGCAGCCGTCCGAGCGAGGAGGGCCGCTCTCAAGGGGGGGCAGCGGTTTGACTCAAGAGACAAACCCTCCGCTGAAGCGAATGGGCGATGTCGAAGAATCGAGGCCAGCCAACGCTGCCAAAATTGAGAAGACCACCCGCGCTGAGTCGGAAACGATCTCTTCCGACACTTCAATTCCCGATGCGCCCGTGAATGCCCCGTTGGGAGGCGGTTCCTCGCGGAGCCGCGAATGGCGCTCCGAGCGGAAATGCTGCTTCCAATTTTCCTTCCGCCGGCGCAGCGGGGGTTTGGGGGGCATCGTCTGGGTCGGGATTCGGCGGTAGGAACGCCGGACAGGATCCTGGCGCGCCGAATGGGGGTGGAGGTGGTGACCCACCTCCGGGTCCAGGCCCACCTGTACCTCGTATTTGGGAAGGGGCGGGCGGTGAGTCCGACCCGCCTTATTTGGCGCGTGGCATATGGAATGTGTTACAACGTAGGGGGTAGACAGTGACCAGCGCAGCCGCGCCCCTGAATGACGCCGAAGTGCCAGATGAATGGGTTCGTTTTATTAAGGAGATAGCCGCGCTGCATGCTGACGTGGTGGATCCTGCCCTTCGCATCTCGTTGGGATGGCATAATCAACAGGAGATGTGTCAGGCCATTACTAAACTGGCTGAGGTGCCTGGTCACGGATGGGCTCCCTTTAGCGGTGAGGATCTGGCCGCCATGTTGCGGACCGGCAGACATTCGCGGGAATTCTCCCGGCCCTTCGCCCAAACGCCTCACAAAGGGTACAAATATTGGACCATTGCCATTCACGTAGTCTCTGATTTGACATGTAAGTTCAGCAATGTACATGACAAGAGACTTGGTAATTCTGCGAGCCCTGAATATTTCATGTGGGGGAGTCTCCAAGGTCTAGGCGCACAAATAAAGGGGGATGCTTGCGGAAGAAGGCTCCTGCATCACATGATGAAACAAGTTTTGTGGAATACTCAGGTTTCGACCCACATGGGGAATTCACCCCGCGCCCCGGAATGATATTTCTGATGGAGACAAGTGTAACATCAAGGGGCTGAGCGGAACGAAGAAGGAGTGTGCTGAGCCTCGAATGCTAATGGCGATACTCGGCCCCGTCTTTGAAACAGCCGGGAGAATGATCGATGAGGCAGTGAATCGCTCCAAGACGGGAGCGATCCAGATATTTAATGTTGGCGGGGATCATCGATGTTGGCAATCGGAGAATGGTACATCCAAGATGAACGTCACGTGGGATGACATTGCCACTTTGCTGCGGGCATGCATGAATCAGCGCATTGTGTGGGGCTGCGGGGGTTCAGCCTGGAATAATGATTTTGGATGGCGCTTGCTTGTATCGGAAATTGCGTCATGCCCCGTTCGATGCATGCCATTTTGTCGATCACATGAATCTTACGCATAGGGCAGGCATGGCGCAATGGTAAGGGTTGCTGGGGGGGGGGGGGGGGGATAACGGTTAATCTCATGATGAAAGCAGCAAAACTTGCGGCCTGTTTCTTCTGTCAGCCCACTGGCGGCTCAGCCGCCCAGGGGTGGATCTGCGAAAATGAACTGCGAGAAGGCGGGTTTGCGGAGATAGAAGCTACATGTGATGAGCATGTGTCGTATTGGACCAACTGTTCTCCTACTGAGGACGGTGCTTCGACTTCGATTTGGGGAACGCCCCTTTCGCCGAGCCACTCGTGCAAATATCATTCCCTGCCACCGCGACTGGTGCAGGACAAGGGGCGCGGCGTTCCTTGTTCCTCCAAGAGTGGCGACATTTCATTTCGAAAGGAAGACGGCATCATGCGCATGTGCAATGGAGCGAATTCCATTTGTTTCTCGAAAGGAGCTTGCCATGCATTCCTGGCGTGCCCCCCTAAGGGAAGAGACGCGCGGCGCACTAGTGAAAATATCCTCATTGATCAATGTGCGCAACAAATGTTTGATATTTTGGAAGCATCTCAACCTAGCTGTCGGCCCCCCGCCCAGTCTGCCAAACGGGCGGCATGGCGAGCCTCAGGGGCGCAGCCCGTAACTCGGCAAGACGATCAGTTGCAAGTCAGCCCCGGAGGAGCGGTGTCAACCGCGGGCGCTGCCAGCACAGCCGCGCAGAGTCCGGGTGACGCCGGGGGGCTGGTTGGACCTGGCGCTGCCGCGAGCCCAATCAAGCGCCGGGCGCGGTCAGTTGAACCTATTGGAGTACTGGCCGTTGTTTGCCCCGCGGTCCATTGGGGGCGAGTAAGAAAGGAAAAGTGTCGTAAGTTCAAAGGAACACAGCTGGGCAAGGAAAAGAAACAATTCCCTCCAGTTGGGCCCGATCATGTTCGCAGGTGGTCTATCAAGGTGCCGCGTCAGTCAACGATTGGAGTGACTGAGGGAACTGTGGGAACTGAAAGTGTCATCTCCCTGAAGCCCTTGACTGTTAGAGAGCTGGCTAATCGCCTCTACAGCAAGAATAATTTGTGGCCAGGGGAAGACTATGATGAATTGTTGCGGAAGACAAGGAACAATGGAACATTCGTGCATAGTGGAGCTTACAAGCGTCTGTGTGTGGCATCGAAAGGAGAAGCGTGGTTGGCGGATCAATTGCTCCAAGTCAGTGCGAAGCGACCAGTTCTGTCTGCTGAATATGTGATCCCGGATTGGGCGAGATTCTTCATTGCGCGACGTGATCGCACGGTGTCAGGGGGATCGAGAACGATTGCTGATCGCATCATGTGGGAGAAGGTAGCAATAATTGAACACGCAGAGAAGGAGCTATGTGCCCAATTGACGCTACCTCTCAGAGTGAAAGGGGATTGAAGAGTTGATTTCGGACAAAAATTTGACAAGGCAGTCCCGCGGGGCATCCGTTGGGGCGCTCCGTTCGATTCTGGAAGGATACCAAGCACTTCCCTCGGGCCCCGAGTGCGGGGACCATGTGCAGAAGACAAGCGTTGAAATGTATTATTCTGCATGCCCTGACGATAATCCTTCGACCCGCGCGCGATGCGCGATGGCGGAAGAAACTTTCAATGGTGGGTATTGGAACACTGTGGAGATTGTATTTTGGAGTCGTCCGAAGCCCGTTTCTGGTGGAGGTGGTCCAACGCAACAATGCATTGAAAATACCGATCAGGTATTTATGACTGAGATGCGCATTTGCCATTGGCACCTCGCCGCGTTATTTTGCGAACGGGGGTGGCTCTTGGACGCGAATGCGAAGTTTATTGGAAGACGACGAAGCTGGGGACGCATATTGCAACGTTTAAAACAGAGCGAAGAGCCAAGAGAGAGAGAGCTGAAATGATAGACAACGTCAGGAACCAGCAATGCCGATGGGTTTCTGACCTCCTTCCAATAGCTTGGCAGGAACATGCTTCGCCGCACCTTTAGTATGACCCTGCGATGGGAAATGCGTTGGAATATTTGGAGAACAGAGGCTGCAAACTCAAGTTCGAACGCCCGTTTTTGGACGGAGCAAATGAGGGGGGAAAGCGTACTGCTGATGGCCAACTGGAAGCTGAGGCCAAGCCACCGGCACGGCCGGCGGGCGGATCTGCTTCTAGTGCAGCAGCCAAGCCGACCCCGCGTTTAGGTGATAATCAGGTGCCGAAGCCTCCGCCGCCTAAATCAGCCAGACCTCCTGTGCCGCATATCCCAACAGGACAAGGAGATATAACGGCTGCTGGGTCGGATAACGATTCTCAAGAAGGGGGCCCGCCTCCCGCGGCGCCGCCGCCAGGAGACAGGAATCCTTGGGAACCATTGTCAGATGACGTGTCGGAGCCGCTTCCGCCCCCCCCTGGACTTGATTCGAAGTCACTGGCCAAGCCAGGTGACTCTGATCAGATGTCCAAGGGAGGGGCGATGGCGCCTCCACCAGACATTTCGCCTCAATGGAAACCCTCTTTGAGAGATGCTCCGCCCACAGCGCCGGCGGGCGCGCCGGGCGGCGGAAGTTCGAAGAGCTTAACTATACCTCCGACGCCTTCAAAGGGCCCTCCGCGGTTCGGTTTGCAAGATGACGAAGAGACGTTCGGCGCGCCCGCGGAGGCGCGGCATGAGCGGCCCGGCGCAGGCGGAGCTAGCCAGACAACTATTGAGGTGAATGCCCCAGGGGGACTGACTCAACATTTTCTTGCTTGACTTGCCAGGCCCCCCTACTGCGGAACCGATTGCGAATGGCCCGCAGTCCTCCCAGCCAGAAATGCCTGATGAAGGTGACGGAGCGGGAGAGAAGTACAACTTTGACTTGTTATTAATGCCTCCGACTGCTCTCGCAGGCGATGGCCCCGCCTCGGTAGTCGTCAAGATAGCGCGAGATCTTTTCGTGTTACACTTTGGATCGCAGTCGAGCCGAACATATTGATCACTCCGTAATGAATTGATGTGGCTTTGGCAAGCTCGCCCTGGTGGACTTCGGCTTGAAGGTGTTAAAGAGCTCTCTGCTGAAGAGGCAGCGTCTTTGAGGGATGACATGTTCACCTGGGCACTTCGCTATCTGAAACAAGCAGAGGAAAAGAGGAAGGAACCCGCCGATAATCCGTTGCCTCGTAAAAGTTGGGTGTATTATTTGCGTTATTTTCTCCAAGTTCGCTATCCGAGTTTCATTCCGTCGGGGGGGTTCCTGACGCCCGAATTGTTATTGATCCCGCGGCGTTGACCGGCGCAACCGGGACCGACGAAGAGTCAATTGTTGAAAAGATGGATGGAGTAGCAGACTCGCGCTCTGCGGAAGCGCAAGACAACAGACTGAGGATCCCCTATGCTGGGGAGAAGTCTCGCTTGTCAATCACGGAAGACGTTGGCGCGGATGTTTGCCCAGGAGTCACAAATCTGTGCTTGCGCATAACTCTTCCACCGACGCCTGATCACAAGCAGCTCCGTCCTGGGGAGCAAGTCCCCCTGGGGCGAACTAGGAGTGTTAGTCATGCAAGATTTGCCACTGATGGGGGCCTCTTGTATTTTGACCAACAACAAAGAAAGAACGCTCGTGATGGAACGAGTGACGAAGTCCGAAAGCAAATTATCGAAGCCCGCACTGCTTGCCCAGTGCCCCCCCGCATCGCAGCCATTCGTGGGCGTGAGTATCACGCGATCAAGGAAAATGCGCGCATGGTGCACGACCCTGTTTTTGCGCTGCTAGGGGAGCTGGATGTGGAAGGATTTAATCCAATCGATCAAATCTCTCACAGCAGAGTTTGACCCAGATGACAGACCAGATTTCACCCCCTGGTGGCCTAAAGTGCACTGGCTCCGCTAGTGTTGCCGAATGACGCGACCGGCGCAGCCGAGGAAGCGGAGGCAAACATGTTGAGACAGGGCCAAAGGTCCGCCATGTTGGGAAGCTCAGAGTTTTGGAGAAACTGCAGCCACCGAACGCACTCCGATGCACAATTTGTAGGCGAGTGCGCTGTGTACATGGCCGGATTTTCTGCCGAATGCGCCCGATCATCGGGCGGGTGGGTGTATGTGGGCGATCTTATTTGGAAGATGACGAGCGATGGAATCACTCATGCCACCACTGCTCTTGCAGTACATGGCCTAACACTGTTGCCATCGGGGGAGATTGGTGTTCTAAGCATAAAGGCTGACGACATTCTGGTCCTTGATGAGACAAAGCTAATGGAAAACTGGCAGTCTTTTCTGAATCCAGACGCCTCACATGATGAGGAATATGGAAGCACAGTCATCTCCATTGATAGAGCTGAACGGGCTTATAGGCCCATGCCAGTGTTATTTCGTGCATGTCATGGACACTATTGTTTTGCCCACAGCATAGAACGCATGCATGCGCCTTGCGAGTTCGGGATGGCGCAATGTCATGGGCATTTGCTGCACGTTACTTCCATAGAAGCCGAACATTAGGATCAGGGACCATCAAGTACCCGAACAAGCTTAGTGGATTGTGCAAAGCACCTGATTACGGACTTCTTAGATGGATACCCGCGAGGCGAGAGTTTCCGGCATAATCTGGCCGAGCACGTCCCTCACTGGCTCAGCCAGCGGAAGGACGTTGAAGCTCCACTCGCAAAAGGTCTATCAGGCTGCGGGCGCTGCCCCAGCCGGCGGTGGACCTCCGACTCAGGGAACTTGGCCTCGCGCAATTTTCCTTTCTTTCTGGGGAACTGATGCGACGCATCACGAAAACTGACAATATGTTGTTGTCTTCAACGGGCGGGCGGTGGCCGGCCTAAGGTATCGCATCTGCCGCAACGGAACTTTTGTGACGGCAGGACAAGCACGCTTCAATGACGTCTCTCGCATCGTGCACTTGGCGTTGGTTGAACAGAGTGCAAGTTATGCACGGCCGATTATCTGGAACATGATATTTTCACAAGAGTGGTCTGCGTATGAGGTTGATTTCTCGCACGGCACAATTGGAACGTGGATAGTTTCTGACGAACAAGTGGCCGATGCAGGGCAGAGTACAGTGTCCGAAGAAGGAAAGGCCCTCATCACGCGGAGAATGTGGACTGACGATGGGAGGTACGTTTGCAATCAATACCATGCCGTGAGGGCTGATTTCGGATATTGTCTACAATGCTTTACCCCTGTCACGTAGAAGCACAGCGTCAGAGTTAACTATTTACAATTGTCTGGCAGAGATGAGTGGGTTGCTGCATGGGCGAGCCTAGGACTGGCTCCGCGTCTAGATGTCCCCCCCCAAGAGGGGGGAGCGGCTCCAATATCATTCCTAACAGGCTGAAAGCCATGAAAAAGAGCTCTTCTGATGCGTGGGAAATTTGAACAAAGCTGAACAACGCCAGCGCAAGTGGGTTAGCAACGCGCAGATACGTTCCCGAGCTGCTTTGGCAGGTTGTACGTCTATAGATTCGCAGCCAGGGACCGTCCTTTCCTGGAGACCCGACAGCGCCTCGGCACAGCCGCCGGCGCGTCATGAGCCATGCTTCCAGTATCTGGAACGAGTCAAGCTCCGATTCATTGAATGGCTGAAGTTCAAGCATGGGAGAATGTCCCAAACGCTGCCCAGTGGTGGCCATTAATCTGGACGCCAGATCTGGACCAATACGCTCGTCCAGTGAGATGCCTTGCACTTGCTGTTTTTGAGTGGGAAAATGTTAGTGCCGAGCAAATTCGCCAAGAGACAGGCTGGGACCATTGGGAGCAAGAGATGGCGGGAAAAGGAGTAAACATTCCAGTTCGAGTGTTAGCGGAAGACACTTGAACGAAGCCAACCGAGCTTCTGCGTCGAACCAAGTCGGAGACATAGATTTCCGGGGTGTTGCTGAACTTCGTCATCCGCCCAGCCGTCTTGATGAAGTAATATCAGCACGTGAAGAGAAGGCTGCGACGTCGGACGGCATATGCAACCAACATATAGCCCAGCGTCACCAGTTGATTGTTCCGACGAGAACGCTACCCTTTGGCTTGATATGGTTTCTATTTCTGGCTGCATGTCTAGCTATAAGTACAATGATGACCCATGCGATAGGCCAGAAGTTTTCAGAGTTGCAACGCAATTCGTTCTGGGATATTTATTGACAGTTCCAGCTACGAAGCCACCAGACAAAGACATTATTCATGATGTGCCGCCGGGATTGTCCGAGCTCGTGGACAACATATGAAGCCAACCATTTGATCGAGTCCCCACTCACGGGAGACGGGGGCGGATTCTGTTAGCTGTACGAGAAGTAATTTTATTGTTCATGTCTGCGGAAATCAATGTTGCATTTCCGGGATGCGAGGTGCAGCGTGATCCAAACAACGCGAATGCAGCGCTTGAAGTTATGAGTGATGCTTATGCTATGGATTTTCGGATTAGGTCCGCAGTCGAATCATTTGACCGACTTCATGAATGGACCAAAGGATTAGAAAATGAAGTATCAGAGACCGTAAGATGGAATTGCTCAGGCATCCAAGAAGCTTATATATATATGCGTGCTTCTACGGAATCGCATTCTCGTGTCAAGATCTGTCTTGCCAGCGGCCGTTTTGGAGTCTTCAATGCTGACGACGCCAATGGAATTTCCAGTTGCCTCAAGAACAGAAACGAGGAGAGCGGCCCAGCCGACTTTCCCACAGGGACAGTCCCAGCTGAGTCTCCAGTAGATGCTGCAACCACAATCGTTGAAGAAATTCCCCCGAGCGGCGCCGCCGCTGCGGGGCAGCGAACTCGGCGATATCCTCGCCCAGAATCGAGACCGAGGTACCGGGGAGGAAGGCAATCCCATAGGACCGCCCCCTTATGCTCCGGCGCCCGCCGACCCAGCCGTGTCCGGCGCCAATGCTGGCTGGATTGATTATGACAGAGTCCAGTCGCGGGCAGGTGGATCTTGGGCCGATGGGCCTGTTCTGGAAAGACTGGCCGTAGAGCCTGGCGGCGGCCGCGCGAGCGATGGCGGCGGCCCCGGGCTGGCCGTGGACGGCGGCTACGACGCGACGGTCGACTGCGAGGACAAGAATGAGAATGGAGAAGTTCACGGATACTACGTACACGTATCGGGTCACTGGCCGTGTCAAAACGCGGCAGTGGTTTAGTTTGAACGAATGCAACGACAAGCTCGAACGTGACTCTGGGATGCCGAGTACCTCGCCAGAGTCTCCGCCGCCGCCTGCGTCGAAGGCGAGGCCGCGCGAGAAGGGCCACGGCAAGAGTGAGCAAATTAGCTGGAGTTCAAGCAGAAGAGAAAATAGGCATGACAACTACTCCAGATATCAGTACCAGTGGAACTGGAGAAACAGAGACACGTGGGATTCTTCTTGCGACTGGAGGAGTCACTGGCAAAGGTGACGCAGCACAAGAGAACCAGTGCGACATAGTCGATGCTGCTCCAAACTGCATCATGGAGCGGGCGCACCAGGTGTGCACGGGCATTGTGGCCTGAGCTGGGAAATACTAGCTCGGGCGGGGAACGTCGGGTTTCTTCTGCCTTCCGCCCCCTGGCAACCACCGTCGAGCGGTAAAATGCTTTCGGGGTTCGTCCGGTGGCTGTGCGTATGTGCATGTCAGGTGGGATGGGGGGTCGGGGCGGCTCTACAGACCCCGCCGCAGGGGGAGTCAATGCATCCCTTCCGCACCACCGTCTTTTAGCCCTTTCTGTTCCTTTGCCTTGCGCGCACTGAGTCACTGCCCGATGAACTGGCTGCTTCTGCTTCCTCAAGGGAAACGGAAAAGAAGCGAGCCTGCGGCGCGCGCGCGTGCGTCGGCCGGCGGGCCGGCCTTCTCCTTTCAGTGCTGCCATATTGTACGTTTGACGGCATTATCCCTTCGCCCCCATGTCATCGGCGGAGCCCTCTGACCATGATAAATTATCGGAACGTCTTGCAGAGGTTATGAATATCCAGGCAAAAGACTGAAGGACATAGTCGCGAAGGACAGGTGCACGTACTCTCAACTGCGACGTCGGAGGTCTGGAGAGAAGGCTCAAACATCCCCTTCGAAGTTCGAAGCTCGACGATGCCTTGACCTCTGGAGACCAAAGCCACGCGCGAAGCTTCCAGGGCTAGAGCCTGAGCGCGCGCGGAGCTCGAGCGATGGCTCTAGTCAAAATGTGTTACTGCACTGGTCAAGCCAGTCTGCTGCCCTTTGTTTGGTATATGTTGTTTGCTTGTGCTTTGGATTGTGTGTTTCTTTGTTCGTTTGTTTGTGTGACTGCGTGCCCCATGGCCGCCGCCGCCCGCCCCGCTAGCACAGGGCCTCGTCATTGCACGGGACTTCTCCACTCGCGCGACGCCAGCGCGCGCTGCGCCTGCTTGCGATGCTCCAAGTGCCCACGCGTCTGGTGCATAATGGAGATGCGGCCGCCGTCTATACCCTCCCGATGCGAGTAGAGCTGCCTGCGCTATCAGTGCCTGGCGTACTGTAGCGGGATCACGTACTTCGCGTACCCTACGCCCAAGTGCCTTCGCGGCTACGCGCGGACCTCCGAGCGGAGCCAACGTGGCGCTGCCGCTTCCGCCTCAGCAGAGCCGCTCTCCCCGCCGCCCAGCGGCCCCACCGACGCCCAGATTCGCGAGGTATGTTTCGAGTTTTTTCCCCAACCCTCCTATGGTTGGGTATTCGTTTTGAATTGAGCAGTGTGTTCGCCTTGTCCTCCTCCTCCCCTCTCCCCCCCTCCTCCTCTCCTGTTTCCTGTGTTCCCCTCTCCTCTTCTCTCGCGCCGTCGGGCTTGCGATCTGCGCGACCGTCGCCACTTCCGTGGGCTCTTGGGAGGCCCAGCGGAGGTGGGTCCCACGCGGATCACCTCGGTGGCTCGCCGCCCCCTGGGGGGCTTGCGATCTGTGCAGCTGTCGCCACTTTCGTGGGCTCCTGGGAGGCCCAGCGGAGGTGGGTCCCACGCGGATCACCTCGGGACCGCGCCGCCCCCTGGGGGGCTTGCGATCTGCGCAACTGTCGCCAATTTCGTGGGCTCCTGGGAGGCCCAGCGGAGGTGGGTCCCACGCGGATCACCTCGGTAGCTCGCCGCCCCTGGGGGGCTTGCGATCTGCGCAGCTGTCGCCACTTTCGTGTGCTCCTGGGAGGCCCGGCGGAGGTGGGTCCCACGCGGATCACCTCGGTAGCTCTGCGCCCCTTGAGGGGCTTGCGATCTGTGCAACTGTCGCCACTTTCGCGGGCTCCTGGGAGGCCCGGCGGAGGTGGGTCCCACGCGGATCACCTCGGTGGCTCGCCGCCCCCTGGGGGGCTTGCGATCTGTGCAGCTGTCGCCACTTTCGTGCGCTCCTGGGAGGCCCAGCGGAGGTGGGTCCCACGCGGATCACAACGTTAGCTCGCCGCTCCCTGGGGGGCTTGCGATCTGCGCAACTGTCGCCACTTTCGTGGGCCCCTGGGAGGCCCAGCGGAGGTGGGTCCTACGCGGATCACCTCGGGACCTCGCCGCCCCCTGGGGGGTTTGCGATCTGCGCAACTGTCGCCAATTTCGTGGGTTCCTGGGAGGCCCAGCGGAGGTGGGTCCACGCGGATCACCTCGGTAGCTCGCCGCCCCCTGGGGGGCTTGCGATCTGCGCAACAGTTGCCACTTTCGTGGGCCCCTGGGAGGCCTGGCGGAGGTGGGTCCCGCGCGGATCACCTAGGTAGCTCGCCGTTCCCTGGGGTGCTTGCGATCTGCGCAACTGTCGCCACTTTCGTAGGCTCCTGGGAGGCCCAGCGGAGGTGGGTCCCACGCGGATCACCTCGGTAGCTCGCCGCCCCCTGGGGGGCTTGCGAGGGAGGCCCAGCGGGGGTGGGTCCCACGCGGATCACCTCGGTAGTTCGCCGCCCCCTGGGGGGCTTGCGATCTGCGCAGCTGTCGCCATTTCCGTGGGCTCTTGGGAGGCCCAGCGGAGGTGGGTCCCACGCGGGCCACCTCGAGACGTCGCGGTGCCCTGGGGGCTGCGATCTGCGCAATATTGTCGCCACTTTCGTGGGCTCCTGGGAGGCCCAGCGGGCGCGGACACCCGCCTTGTCCATCATGTCGGCTCCGATTGGCTGCAGAAGGCGTTGGCTTTCGCCGCGGCCGACAGGACTCAGGGCTTCGTGAAGGAGCTCATGAGGACGCTGGTCATGGAGAGCGGAGTCTTGCCTCCGTCTCAGAGCCGCCGAGATGGCCCCGACCAGCGGGCGACGCACGTCAGGGAGAACGCCCAGGCGCGCTACGAGGCCTTGTCCGACCTGGGCACCGAGACGCTGAAGGAACTAGTGCAGGCGCAGCGGTGCCAGTCTGCCCTGCCGCCCCCGCAGAGGAAGAACGCGGTGGTCCTTCGGATCCGCAAGATCACGCAGACGAGGATGCCCTGCGATGTCGCCCCGAGCTGCAGGCGTTTTTCGCGCCCAGCGACGCCTGGCGCCGTCCGAGCGACTACGTGGCCCACCTCGCGAAGAGATTCGAGGACGGGCCCGTGGGTCCGGCCGCGGGGAATCGAGTGCCCCGCACTTTGAAGAGGGACCAGGCCCTGTTATTGCAACGTTCGCGGACGCCTGCAGCGCCGCGTGGGACGATGAACAGGAAAACGTTTCGTGGGGGCGCCGCCGAACCTTCCAGACGCTGCTCATGGGCCAGGGGGGCTCTGGTAAGACGGCAATCGTCCAGGAGATCGTGCTGCTGGTCATGGACTTTCTGTTCGGGGTCTCCTCCACGCTGATCGCCTGTGCCAAGTGGCCCCAGGTAGAGAACATCTCCACCGAGACCCACGCGGCGACCACGTGCCACAGGGCGGCGCAGATGGGCATCGGGGAGCACCGGAACAGGGAAATGATACCCGATGCCGATGCTCGCGCGCGTCTCGAAACCATCTGGCTCGGCCTGAAGTTGTTCGTGATCGAGGAGGTGAGCATGGTGTCTCGAAACTTTTACAATGTGCTCCTGTATCGCGCGTTCCATGCCAGGCGCGACCAGTGCAGTCTGCAGGAGGCGAATTACCAGAAGCCCTACTGTGGTTTTGGTCGAGTCCCCATCGTTATCTACCTGGGGGATTTCTTGCAGCTGAAGCCCGCGGGGCCTGGGATATCGTTGCTGTCTGACCTGCAGCAAGTGGCGGCCGCCGATAGCCAGAGGGAAGGACCGCCTGTCGAGCACCAGCAGGTTATGAAGCCCGTCTGCGACACGCCGCTGTGCTTCTAGCTCCAAGCCACCAGCCGCTTCAAGGACCCACGCCTGGCGGAGCTCATGAACTTCATGCGTAAGCCGAAGACAGGCCAGGTGCCGGTCGGCGTCGCCGATGCGTGGAGACGCATCCAGGTGCGCACGGACGACCCCGGGCTTGCCGAGGAGCGGATCCAGACGGGGCACATGCTTGCGTGGTACTGGGACACGGTGGCTCGCTGGATGATGATGCGCGCAAGGAGGGGCGCGCAGACTGGGGCAAGTCCTCTACCTCGTGCAGGCTGCCGACGCATCCTCGCCCCAGCTGCCCGTAGACCTGACCGCGAAGCTCATGGTCCAGGTCAACCCGGGCATGGCTGGCGGGATGCACGGCATGCTGCCGCTGCATTCGGGCATGCGAATCCGCTTCTGGAGCACCTGGACTTGAAGCGGAAGGTGGTGAAGGACGCCGAGGGCGAAATCTTGCACGTGGCCGTCAACCCTCTGGGCGAGGAGGAGGTGGAACGTGCGAGGGCCGAGAACCGCCCTGCATACCTGCGCTACTTGCCCTACGGCGTGTGGGCCCGTGTGGACAAGTACAAGGCCGCCCCTTTCTGCGAGCGGCTGGCAGAGCACGCGGAAGACATCGACGTCTCGGACGCGGCGCGGCTGGTCTTCATCGAGCCGCAGACGTCGAGCCCCTTTGGCTTCCGCAAGCACAAAGTCACGCGCGCGGGCCTTCAGATCCCCCGCGCCCACGTGCTGGCATCGACGGCGCACCGAGGCCGGGCCGTGCACGAGGGCGTCATTGTCGACGCCAGGTGCAAGGGTGCTGACGACATGGACGGGCCATGGCTCCATCTATACGTCACGCTCTCCCGCGCGACGACGTCGGACAACCTCCTCATGTTGCGCGGTCCAGGCCTCGACTTTTTGCGCCGAGGGCCGCCGGCGGACCTGGCCAAGCGCCTACGGACGTTCAGTGCTCGCACTGAGCGTTGCGGAAAGGCGGCGGAGAAGTTGGCGCGAGAGCTCGGCCCGGGCAAGTTCCTGCACGACTGACGGGGGCACGTGCCAGAGATGCCAAGCACGTCTGCCTTAGTTTCCTCGTTGATGCCCTAGTGGTTCGGGCGGCGGCGCCTGCGACGGACGGCAACCAATCGCATCTAGAATGTCAAGGGCCCCCATAGCGCGCGGCGCTGTCTCGCAGCGCTCGTCGCTGTTATGTCGCAGCTCGCAGGGGGCCGCGGGGCCACGCAGCGCAGAGCGCTGTCGTATGTCCGCGTTGCATCCCCGTCCGCATCTGCCTCTTGCGCGTCAGGCGCCCGGTGTATTTGCCTCGCCCAGTGCAACGCGCTGTTGTACTGAACGTGCTGTTGTGTCGTAGCGCGCATGGCGCTGTTCTGCCCCGCGGGTGTAGTGCGTGGCGTGGCCGAGTTAATCCGATGTTCTGGTTCAGCCCTCGCCGCCCCCCGCTTTTGAGCAGGCCTAGCTAAAGCACCAGTCCTAATCAAAAGAGGCTTAACTAATATTGGCTTCACCTAAGTGCTCGCGCAGCTGGAATCAGGCCAGGCCCAGCTACTGCCAGGCCTAACTAGGCCGAAATAAAAGATAAGCCTAAGTAGATGCTCGCGCAGCTGGAATCAGGCCAGGCCCAGCCATAACCAGGCCTAACCAAAGCACCAGGCAGGTTTAAAATAGGCCCAGCTAGAATAGGCGTAACTGAATGCGCTTGCAGCTGGAATCAGGCCTGGCCCAGCTACAACCAGACCTAGCTAGAGCGCCGGGCCAAACGAACATTGGCTTATTTAATCAATTGCGCGCGCAGCTGGAATCAGGCCATGCCCGGCTACGACAAGGCATGACTAAAAACATCAGGCCTTACTGTAATTGTGTAATTAATATATGCTTAACTGAATGCTTGCGCAGCTAGAAGCAGGTCAGGCACAGCTACAACCGGGCCAAACAAAAACACCAGGCCGAATTACAATACACCTTATTTAAATAGGCTCAACTGAATGAGCGTGTAGCTGGAATCGGGCCAGGCCTGTCTACGATCAGGCCTGACTAAAGCAACAGGCCTAACTAAACTAGTTCGAATTACAATGGGCTTAATCACGCACAGACACTCGCACAGAAACGCACACCTGAACTCGCTTGGGCGTCGCGTGTGATGGGGTTGGTGGTGTGTGTGTGTGTGTGTGCGAAGCGTAAGTCTGTTCCGACAGGCCAGACCAGCGTCGCGGGGTCGCGCGCCGAGGGCGTCGTGAGGGCTTCTTGGGGGCTTTTGGGGGCCCTCTTGGGGGCTCTTGGGGCCTCCAGGGGACCTCGTGGGCAGGAAGGCTAGATTTATTTCCGCTTTTCGTCCCTCTTTTGGGTCCTCTTGAGGCCGTCTTGGGGGCCTCTTGGGCCGCCTTGGGCGGCTCTTGGGCCGCCTTGGGGCCCTCTTGGGCCGTCTTGGGATTGTCTGGGGGCCTCCTGGGCCGTCTTCGAGCAGTCTTGGGGGCCTCTTGGGCCGTCTTCGAGCGTCGGAAAGCCGAGAAAAGCGACAACCCCCAAAACATTGAAAAAAACAATGTGAATCAACGATTTTTGCTTCTGGGGCCCTCGTGGGAGGCCTCTTGGAGGCCTTCAGACGTCTTGGAAGGCTCTTGGGCCGTCTTGGGGCCATCTTGGGCGTGTTCGGGCGATCTTTCGGGGTCTCGGGACTTTCTTAGACCGTCCTCAGAGACTTGTGCGGCCGCGGCCACCCTTTCAGCGCATCCTCGAGATTAGAGCCTTCTGTAAAAGCAGCGCCCCGCGACCGCTGGAAAACTCGTACCCTCCCCCCGCCCCCCTTCCCCGGCAGAGCCACCCCGGCAACCCCCCCAGAGGCTGAGGCTCAGCCTCGAGGCTGTAGCTGAGACCCCTTGAAACTCACACGCCGGATCGGCGGATTTCACTCCTGAGTGCTCTTCTTGCGTTCTGCGGGCCCTTCAGAATGCCAGTTAGCATTGAGTGGGCCTGAATATAAACGCCACGTGTATCAAAAAGGTTGGGTACGTCGCAGGGCAATTTTTCGAGGCTTGCGAGGAGTCTGACCGCAGCCCCGCGCTGGGCACCGACCCGCCGCGGCGCAGGCGCCTCGACGAAGGGCCCCCCCGTGCCGTCGCTGCATGGGGAGTGCGTCGACGACTGAGGGTAGGGTGTGCGTCCTGGTCCGCCATCGACGCAGCAGGAGCGCGTTGGCGCTCGAAATCGCTGGTAACTGGCAGCGGGCCGCGGTTGGCCCCGAGTGAATGCCTTCCTCATCGCGATCGCCCATGCACTTTGTGGACAGCAGGGGCTAGTGTCGCCTGCCCGACCCTTCGCGGGCAGGCCTTGCCGAGGCGGCGCGGGCGTTGCTGGAGCCCTAGGGTGCGTTGGCGCGGCCCGCGCCCTCCTGTGGGCTCCCGCGCCCTGCGCCGCTGGCCCCGTTGACGCTGCCGACGCCACTGGCGTTGGTGCTGTCGGTGCCGCTGGCGCTCCTGGCGCGGCCGCCGCTGCCTATGCGGGCGCCTGCGATGCGCTGCGGCTGCCGCTGCTGCTGCTGCTGCTGCTGCTGCCCGCGCGACCCTTTGGCTGACCTTGGCTGACCGCGGCCAGGCTGGCGCTGGACGCCGAGCTCGCGGCCGCCGACGAGAACGAGACAACGCGAGAGCATCCTCGCCAGCGCAGCCTGGATCGCCGAGGACACTATCCTCGCCATCGCAGCCAAGAGCTTCGATGACATCATCCTCGTCGGCACAGCCTCGATTGCCGATGCCATCATCTCCGAAAGAGCGTCTTCTACCGCTGCTGGCGGAAAACCGGGGGGGGTCACTACCGGTTCGACCCCCCTTCCGGAAAACGGGGGGGGTCACTACCGGTTCGAACCCTTTCCCCCCCCAGTCCATCATGAAAAGGTGTGGGGTCATTACCGGTTCGAACCCCCCCACCCCCCTCCCCTCTGGAAAACCGGGTGGGGTCACTACTGGTTCGAACACCCCCCCTCGAAAACCGGGGGGGGATCACTACCGGTTCGAACCCCCCCCGCCCCCCTTCGCCGCCGGGCCGGGGAGAGTGGGAACAGTGAGGACAGTGGGACAGTGGTGGGGCCAGTGGTGGGGGGGACAGTGGTGTGGGGACAGTGGGAATGTGGTGGAAACAGTGGGACAGTGGAGGGTACAGTAGTGGTGGGGACAGAGGTGAGGGCGGTGGCGAGGACGGCGGTAGGACAACGGGACAGAGGTACAGTGGGGACAGTGGTGGGGACAGTGGGGACACCGGAGGAGACAGTGGGACCATGGGGACAATGGGGACAGTCGGGCAGTGATTGGGGCCGTGGAGAAAGTGGGGGAGAATGGAACCGTGGTGGGAACAGTGGTGGGGACAGTGAGGATAGTGCGACAGTGGTGGGGGCACTGGTGGGGACAGTAGGGACGGTGGTGGAACCAGTGGGGACAGTGGTGGTGCGGACGGTGGTAGGGACCGGGAGTCGTTTGCTGGCGGTGAGCGTGCGTGGGGGGTTCGAACCGGTTTTCGATGGGGTGGGGGTTCGAACCGGGAGTGACCCCCCCGGTTTTCGAGGGGGGGGGGTCGAGCCAGTAGTGACCCTCTCGGTTTTCCGTAGGAGGGGGTTCGAACCGGCCGGTAGTGACCCCCTCTTGTTTTCCAGAGGGGGGGGTCCGAACATGTAGTGACCCCTTTCGGTTTTCCGGAGGGGGGGGGTAGGGGAGGGGGGTGGTGCCTGGGGAGGGGGGGGGTCCAGCCAGGGGGGATTTTCGGGGGGGGGGGGGACCTCCGAGTTCTGGGGGAAAATGGGGGGGAATTTTCCACAGCAGAGCGGCGGTGGATCACGCTCTCTCTCTCTCTCTCTCTCATCTCCGAAGGCCTCCCCGACGGCCACCCCGCTCCACGTTGGAGGCCGCCCTCGCGTGGGCGGGGCCCTCTCCGACGCCCTCTGGCTCCGCGTGGAGGGCCATCCTCGCGTGGGTGGGGTCGGCGCCCCCGACGCCGACCCCGGCGCCGACCCCGACGTCGCTGTGCGCCCGGCGCCGATCCGACGCCTTGTCTCCTGCGCCGCGCCCAGCGCCCCGCCCGGCGACGCCCGCCTCGACGCCCTGCCGACGGCCTCCCCCCTTCTCCTCCCTGGCTCCCTGGTTGCCCTCGTGGCGGTCCTCGCTGCGCCCCCCCCCCCTGCGCCCCTCCCGACTGCCCGCCTCGTCCGCGGCGGCGCGAGCTGTGTGATGGCGTCTCCGCGCCCGCCTTCTCCGCTGGGCGCGCGGGAGTTTGTCCGCGCCTGGCGGCGCGCGGATTCTCTCCCGCGCTGACGGGGCTGCTTTCGGAGCTGTCGGCGGATGCCCCGTGCAGGTGCGGGGGCGAGGGCGGGCCCGCGGTGCCCCGCTGCAGCCTGGGCGGCCGGCGGCTCCCAGTCTTCCCCGCGCGCGCGGTGTGCTCGCGCTGGGGAGTGTCCCGGGGGTCGCCGCGCCCTGGCGGGGATGGTCTCCTCCTGAATTGCCAGCGATTCTGATGGAGCCTCTAGCTTCAGATTGCCGCGGCGGATCTGGGTCGCCGAGCATTGGTGCCAGGCCGCGCCCCTCGCCGCTCCGAGCGGACCCCTAGCCGCTGTTGACTAGGCTGGCTCCTCTCCTCCACTTCCGCCGCCATCTTCCCCTCCTCGCTTTGGCCCTGGGAGCGGCGACGCCCGCGCTGGCTCGCCTGGGGCTGACTGTGCGCGCCGTGCATTGGCTGGTAAGGTCTCGGCGCGGCTCAACGGTAAATCCAGCATGGGCCGCCTCGTCATTGTGGGGTGGTGGTTCTGGGCTCTTGCGAGTCCGAGCGGCGCCCTCCCGCGGCGCCAGCGTTCTCCCGCCGCCCATCCACTTCTCCGCTCCCCAGCTTCGGCAGTTCCTCGACGCCATCAACTCCAACCACCTGTAGGCGGATTCCTCGCCCGTGCTTCCTGAGGGCTGGTCCACGGGCGCCGCTGGCGAGGCGTGTGCCTCCCGCTTTCGCCCTGGCCAGCGCAGGCGGCCCCGCCGCTGAGCTCCCTCGCGGGCCCGTCGGCGGTCCCGCCGTCGGCTCTCCCTGTCCGTTCCCGCTCTCCCTGCCCGTCCTCGCTCTCCCTGTCCTCCGCGTTCTCCTTGTCCGTCCCCGCTCTCCGTCCCATGGTCCTCGCTCTCGATCACCTGGCCATTGCTCTCCGCCCCGCGTTCCGCCCCGCTCTCCGCCCGCTCGCCCTCCCTTCTTCCCTGCTTCCTTGTTGTGCCAGGAGCCCTTGCGTCCGTGCCGCTACGTCGGGGCCGCCGGATCGGCCCGGCAGGAGGTGCCTCTGGACGCCAGACTATCCCGGCGCAGAGGGTGGATCATCTCGCGCAGGGAAACGGAGCGACACTTGGCGGCGCGAGTGTCATATTGGCCCCGCCCCGCAGAGACGAGGTGGCACTGATCTGACGCGCGGGAGGCCGTCCTTCCGCGACAATGACTAGCAGCGCGCCTCCTGCTCCGTCGTTGCGTCTGATGCAGCCCCCCGCATTCCTTTGCGTGTGACTCAAGCTATTTCTACTCGTGTCATTCCTTCCTGGTCCTCCTCAGTCTCCCATTCGGGTTGGGCGCCATGGGGCCTGTCGTCGTCGCCTGTTAGGCTGGGCGGCCGGGCCTGTCGCCTGTTAGCTCGAACGGCCGAGCCTGTCACGCGTTAACCTGAACGTCTGGGCCTGTCAACTGTTAGCTCGAACGGCTGGCCCTGTCACCAATCGGCTCGAGCGGCTGGGCCAGTCACACCTGTTAGCTCGCGCGGCCTGTCGCGCTTGAATGAGTGCGAGCACGCGGTGGCGCAGGATATTCGGGCAATGGTCCCGTATGGGCCCGCGCGCCACTCGCGTGCATCTGCTGCCCCTCCGCCCTGCAGGTGCGGTCGGCCCCAACGCCTTGGTTTCCGCGGAAGCGGCCTGCTTCCCGCCCCAACCGCCAACTGCCTGCACGTGGGCGCTGGCGTTCTCCGCGGCGCTGCTCTCTGCTCCGCTCCTCTGCCTCGCCTTATCTGCCTTCCCGCCGGGCCCCGCCCTGCGGGCTCCTTCTTCCAGGGGGCCTGCCCGGGCCGCTCCCGTAGGGGCCGCCCTCTTAGCCGCCGCCGTTGCCGGCGTGACTCCCAGCCTTGCCAGAATTCGTGGCCCTTGGGACTTGTGACCTTCTGCGGCTGTGCCGCCTTGCAGCTCGCGCTCCGCCGTCGTTCCTTGCTGCCCTCCGCTGTCCAAC
>CAUYUJ010018167.1:0-97500 GCA_963575745.1 Prorocentrum cordatum | reverse complement strand
AGCCTTCGTCTGCGGGCTTTGGGCATCTCGGTGATGAATAGTTGCAAGTCTGGCTTTCGATGTCGACGGACCAGTTCGATGCTGCTGCAGCCGTTTTGTCTCAAAGTGCTCCGGACACGCTCAAGCACATGCGCTGGCGCAAGGCGAATGGGCTCCCTGGTTCCGTGCAGTTGGCGCAGGGTGCTCAGCAGCAGGTGGATAAGAAAGCCGACGAACTACTACGTGCTGAGGGAGCCTTGCGAAAGGCTCGTGACGCCGCCGTGTCCGCCATGTTGGCCTTCGCCGAGGCCAAGGAGCGGAAGGCCACCGTCGAGGCGGAGCTCGCCGTGCCCAAGGCCGAGCGCGACCGCCTGGCCGTGGTGGGGGTCGACGCCCCGCAACGGCCCAAGCCGTCGGGCTTCGAGGCTGCCCGCCAGGTGGTGGCCGTGCTGCAGGGCCACCCTGGGTGGGAGGCGCAGGTCGGCGCCAACCTCGCCGCGCCGTTCACCGCGCTGCTCCAGGCGGTGGCCGTGCAGACCCTAGCGCTGCCCCCGTCGGGCGCCGTGGAGGCCCCCAGTGGCGAGGAGCCTGCTGCGGGGGCCGCCGCAGCCCAGGCGCCCCAGCAGCCCCCAGGCGACGTCGCGATCCACGTGCCCGCCGACGAGGACATCGCCTGGGAAGAGTTCTTGCGCGAGCAGGACGCGGACATCGGAGGCATGCGCGCGCCCGGCGCTGAGAAGCGTCGAGCCCTCGTGGCGGAGCTGCAGGCCGAGATGGCCAGCAAGCGGGCGCGTGCTGAGCATGGCGTGGGGGGGCGAGGCGGCTCCTGCTGTGTCTTCTTCCCAGCCCCGCGGGTGGCATGGTGCACTTCAACAGCCTCGGGGAGTGCAACCAGATGGGCGCCGAGTGGGCGGGGGAGTCGGGCAAGGTCGTGCCTGCCATCCGCCGTGAGAGGCAGCATGACGCGGAGCAGCATGGTGACGGCGATCTCAGGATTGCGTGCTGCCGACCCGCACGAGCTGGCGATGGAGATGGGAGAGGGACTTCAGCGTCGACTTGGCCCTCGGCGTAGACTTCTCAGTAAATAAGCTCCTCTCCGCCTCATATTAAATTCGCCGGCCCAACGGGCCAGAGGCGTGCTAAGATCTCCGGTAACTGGTTAACAATTTTCTAGTTCGCGCGCGCGGGGCGGCCCCTGGGGGTCCCCGGACGAAAAGTACCCCGACCAGGTCCCGGCCGGTCCCCGGCCGGTCCCCGGCCGGGTCCCGGCCGGGTCCCGGCCGGGTCCCGGCCGGGTCCCGGCCGGGTCCCCCCGAGCGCTCCATGAGCGCACCAACAGGGCTCCGAGACGTCCCCGAGAGCCCCAAGAAAGGCCAAGAGGCCCCCAAGAGGCCCCCAAGATGGTACACGAGGGGTCCGACATGCCACAAGATCGCTCCAAGACGCCCAAGATAGCCCCCAGACGCCCCAAGAGGCCTCCAAGAGCACTCCCAATAGGGCCCCCGGAGGCAAAAATCATTGTTTTTCCATAGGTTTTTGAGAGATTTTGGAGCTTCCACCTTTTCGGCTTCCCGACGCCCCAAGACGGCCCAAGAGGCCCCCAAGATCGCCCCAAGAGGGCCCAAGAGGCACCCAAGAGGGCCCCAAGATGGCCCAAGAGGGCTCGAAGACGGCCCAAGAAGCCTCCAAAACGGTCCAAGAGGGCCCCAAGAACGCCCCCAAAGGGGCCCCAGAGAGGGAACACGAAACAACATTTCGAGCCCTCGGCCCTAAGAAGCCCCTACGAGGCCCCTAAGAGGCCCCAAGAGGCCCCCACGGGGCCCTCAGGAGGCCCCCAAGAGTCCCCCAAGCGGCCCCAGGAGGCCCCCCAAATGCCCCCCCGAGCGCCCCAGGAGTCCCCCAAGCGGCCCCAGGAACCCCCAAAGCGCCGCATTGACACCAGGCCCTCGGGCAAACGGCAGACATGAGACTGTATGGGCCGGCGGAATGAGCGAAGCGATTAAATTAAGACATTACTTAGTTTGCATGCATCGCACTGTCCGCTGGAACTAACAGCTGCATTCCGCAGCTGTATGACTGCTCGAACAAGCCAACCTTGGCTTGCAGGAGAGAAAGGAGCGCGCCAGCCCTCGGCCGTCGTGCGTCGTCGGTCGTAGGCCAGCCGGCCCCCTCCCCTCACATTCCTGTGAGAGTAGTTTTGCTTGGCGGATACTTGTCTTATCAATGTCTCATCCCGCCCCCTCTCTCCCTGGGCAGAGTGAACATGAGATCTTAATTCCTTTGTCATCTTACCCCGATTCTTAGAGGAAATATTGGTTATCAGCCGAAACGCGCGACTCAGTCGACGCGGGGCCGTCACACCCAAAAGAAGAACTTTCAAATGTGCCCCGCGACTCAGTCGTTGCGGGAACGAGCTATGATAAGACTGACATCGTGTCCAATATTTCGAGAAGCGCCGACGGGCGCGTTGTACAACATGATGGACGCAACACAAACAACGACGGTCCAATTCAGGACCGAGTCCCTTCTTCATACATCGCCACTCGGGTAGCAAGGGGCAGAAGTACCGAGGGAGCATCAGAGATGTCGGTAGACGTCTCTCTTGCGGGAGCTCCAATCGGTGATCGCGAGCAAACCCCAGACCCGTACGGGCGAGATGGCGTAACCTCAAGACCTAGACGAAGTGCGTTTTCGTCATGGGGTGCCAAATCGACGAAGTCAATCAGCCCGATTCCGAAAGCTACACACGCTATCGCTACTGCCGCTGGTAAAGCCGGCTGGCCAGGGGAAGTCCGAGAGAGGATGTGAATGCGCACCTCAGCATCCCAACCGAATGGGTGGGTGCGAGTGCCAACGTTCCTGTCCCAATAGCGCTTAACGGACAATTTGGTCAGGGCAGTGATGGCCCACTTGAAAAAGATCATGCAATACATTCCATGGGGGAAGACTTTGATAACATCAACAATGACATTTCCCTGGGCCGAGCGTTGTCCGTGATGATGGAAGACGACATCCCTGCCCAAGACGAAAGATGGTCTCCAGATGGATCAGATGAAGACACTAGTATCTTGACGCCTGAGGCGGGCAGGATGGAGGCTCAGTCGAAGCATGAGAGGGGGTCCACAGGACGAACCCCCGCACCTCACCTAAAGAACGAAGGAACGAGGACTACGAGCTAAACGTCTCGCCACTGAAAGAAGGTTTCTTCCGTGCTGCCGCCACCTCGGGTGAGTGGCAACCCTCGGTTCCAGCCGTAGTTGATGATGAGGAAATGGCTGGACAACCAGCGAAGCATGCTCAGTTAATAACACAAGACGAAAAGGACGAGGAGTTTTTGAATGCGCCCAAACCACCAGGAAGTACCTTCGTTCGCCCCAGATCAAATGCTTCAAGCAGGGTGGGGGGGGGGGGGGGGGGGGGGGGGGGGGGGCAAGATGCCAAGATCAGGGGCGATATCTACTTCGAGGAGCAATAGCGCCGTCTCCATGGCGGAGGCCTGTTGGAACCCCAACCCCAACTGCGCGCCTCAGGCGGAGAGCAGATGTCCAGGTAGAGCCAACAGGCCAGAAGGGGCATGTAGGAATCCAGTATGCAAGAGTTGCTCGGACGTCTGTCATAAGTGTAACATGCAGTGGCTGTGTGCAGAATTTTGCCCAATGGGCAATCGCAACTGTGCATATCTCCTCATGCAATCTATTCGGCGTCGGGCCAGGCTGGCGGAGGCTAACGCTCAGAGAGAGTTTCTGACCAATGAAGCGCAGCTGGCTGAAAGGGCCCGATTGGACAGAGGAGAAATAATTGAAACGGTGGTCGAAGCAAGAAAAACGTTCGAGGCTGAACGGGTCGCCCTAGCCATGGCTGCTAGAGAGCGGGAGCAGGCGCTGATAAAACATCCGTATAATCAGACCGAGGCCGTTAAACGGCAAGTGGAGCTGGACGCCGAAAATAAATGCAGAGAATTACTTCGGAGAGACAGGCCGTCGTGATGGCAAACAATGAATCAGTCGACGCCAATGCGGTCGTCGCCGCTGTTGCGGTGGCCAGAATAGAAGGATAACAGATCGCTACAGTCATGGCGGAACGAGAAAAGCAGAGCTTACAGGAAGAGCTCAAAAACGCCAGACTGGAAGCAGCTAACACCCAAGCTGTTGCTGCAAATATAACTGACCAGAACAATCTTTGTCTGGAGGAACTCAAATCGCATGAAGAAGCCAGATCTTCCCTACAGCGCATAAAGTCGAGCAGTGCTAAATGCCCGCCGGCGAAGCCGACTGGATCAAACGTACATCAATTGCCGACGGCTCAGTCGTCCGGCACCGTGCTCATTCCAACGCAGTCTGATCAGACGACCTTAGCAAATGCGGGAACGTCAACCCTGCTGGTAGGAAATGTGACGCATCCTCCTCCCGAGGAGAGGGGGAATACATTTTCCGTGGCTCAGTTCTGTGCAGTCTGCTTTCGTCCGACGACGGACAATTGCGTTGGATGTGGTAGGTCGGCATGCGATGAGCATATCGATGCAAGCACTAGAAGATGCTCTAGATGTGACTTGTGGAAGAGTGCAAGGACAGCGGCCAACATGCGAGAAGAAGAGGCTATTTTGAACGCAGCTAAGGCGGAGAAAGGAATGATGAGGTTTAAAGCTATCATCACCGACCCGACTCCATATGCTGAGAATAAACGAGAAGCCGGACTCACATCGAGTTCATTCGGCTTCCCGTTGCTTTCGCAAGAAACTCCCGTGAGGCCTTTGTTGCGTCAGCACTTTGCTCTCCCTGGCCCTGCCCTAGAAGGCCCGGCTAAGCCGAGCACCGCCGACAGTGGCCTCCCTGTTGGGATCAAGCTGACAGGGCCTATCGATGGTAATACTCTCGCCAATTACCGCCCATCCCATAGAGATGGTCCTACGGGAACGACGTCGACTTAAGTCGTCGGGCGAGGCAGGGCAGGGCGGAGAAGGGGGCGACAAGATCGACGCTCCTAACACCGAGATCGTATCTTCACACGAAGATGATCATGGTAAAAGACCGCGTGGGTCGTCTCCAGGAAGCCCAGGGGGTTCAGATCCATCTGATAGTGGAGGTGGCCGCAGGGGGCCTCAGGGCCCTGGCGGACCGCACGACCCAGTAGTAATAGACGAAATCACGCCGTTGGATCAATGGAGGCAGGTTGGTAAGAACCAGAAACGTGATTTATTTGACATCCCTGACGTAACGAACATTCGTGAGTGGCAAATGCACGCAGCACGTGCGATCGCTGGATCATCGCCCGAGAGCCAGGCTGCGCAGCACTGGATTGCTGAGGCTATGAATCCAGCTGTGGAGGATGAGCAGCTGAAGGATGCTGGGCGATTCCAGCGTCTCGATCTCATGATCGCAACGAACCTCATCGAGAAATTCAACAATTTGCGAAAGATTCGATATCAGCCTGGTCATCATACTCATTTCCTCCAACAGATCACTCGTATGGAGTTCAGCGCCCAGAAAGAGGAAAGACTCATGACTGGACGCGAGATGGTGCGAGCAATTTGTCATTGGTGTTCGGTAAGATCGGAATTGGGACAACATCGCATTTCGCGTGACCTCTTCAAGGTAATCATTGACCCACGCAAGCCTGATGCTGACCTGTATCATTTCTACAAGAAATGGACAGATGTGTATCAACAGCTGTATGGCGCTAAGCCTCCGTCCGATGAAATGAGGGCCTCGATTCGTGCGCACTTTCTTGAACAATGCAGAGCGCCGAGCAAACTGAACTTTGTATGCCAGTTATACGACATGTCAAAAGATAAGATGGGACATGGCGCGAAGAGTTATGAATGGCTGATGGGGCAAATTGAAGAAAAGATGTTGCGAGAAAAAGAAGAGTGGAACATCAGTGTGCATGAGGGCGCCTTGAACCAGCGTGCTAGGCAAGCGCGACTCGGCGGGGGCGGGGGCGATGACAACCGGAAGAATGCCGGCGGCAAAGCCGCTCCGGCGGAAATTATTGCTAAATTGGGGGAACCCACAGACGCCATGAAAAGCGGAACGACTAAGGGCGAGACCACGTGCAGATGCGTGCGCAAGGGTGAAATTTGCCCGTGCGCAGGGAAAGGCTGTCCTTTCAATCGTAAGAAGCCCAGGAATGCCGCGCCGGCTCAGCCGAGTGCGGGGAGAAAATCCAGTACCGCTCCTGCCCAGGATAAGAACCCTAGAGGGAGATCGAAGGACCGGGGCCGCAAGGGGCAGGGCCGATCCCAGACCCCGACTGGCAACCGTGGGCAAGGAGGACAGCAGAATAATAGAAGCCAATCACGTGGGAAAGACAGTGCAATACCGAGTTACGCATTCTCCCGAGATCCCAAGAATTGTCGCGGACCAGAAGACGGATGTAATAAAGCCCCTAGAGGGCTATCCGATGCTGAGGAGCTGCAGCGTGACAAGTGGGAACGAGCGAAACTTGACGCGGGGCAATCTTTGGGGTATGGGCGTACAGCCAAACAAGCCAATGCCGCCGCTGCCAATCTCTCTTTGACGGGAAGCTATAGTTGCTCCAGAGCCTCTAGTGCGAACTCCGACACGTAAGAAAGATGGAGGCAAAAACAAAGGCAGTGGCAAAGGCAAAGACATGGTCTGCCGCTCCTACAAGGAAACGGGAAAATGCTCACGCGGTAAGGAATGGTTCGCCAAGACCACCCCAGGTCATCCAGTCACGTGACGATGGCTCCGCACTGGCGGCTCAGCCGTCAGTGCTGGAGGAATGATGAGCATAATTATATTCATGGTATTCTTTCTTGCCGTCCTTGCTCGGCAGGCGTGGCGAAGCCTGCGCCAGTTGAACAGAAAGCGGGGGGGTTGGAAGAGACCCGCTGATTCAATCAGCTTGGGTGCCGTTGCGTGCCCCGCTCATTATTTCGGGGCCTCCCAGGGCAGAAACAAAATAGCCTTACATTTTTGGTTATTGCATCTAATATCGATGGAGGAGACTATTGGGATACCTCCAAAGGTGAGTTTCACCAGGGCAGCAGGAAACAGGTCGAGAGTCTCGTCGATGTTCTTGCGAATTTCCTGCACCCTCTTTCTCGGGGCGCGATCGAGAAGTGCTGGTGCGCCCCCCCTTGTAAGAGTTGCATCCGACATCGGAACAGTAACAGATGCAATCTCCGTGCCCTTTTTCACCCCTCCACTGAGGAGCCGACTATCACTTGGAGGAAGGCGCGTCGCCACGACTTGAAAGAGTTGCCTTCGAGTAGCAAAGATAGATGGAAGTTCCCGGGAGAAATGCGCAGACAGATGTCGATGCAGTCGAGGGCATCCGTCGCTGAAGCTCTGATCAGAGCATCAGACCTGCAAGGTCATGTCTGGCATCTCTGGTTGAAGGACGAAGGGGGGAAAGAAGGCCCGCGCGGCACAGCCGCTGCTGGACGCACAGACAAAGACGCTGCGTATCTGGGGGCGCTGAGCTTCATTATAGATACTGGGTGCGGGTATAACCCAATAGCGGGGAAATATCTAAGGAGTGCAGGTGCAATGAGATTGATTCGAAAGCTTCCGCAATCGATCGCTCTGAACACTGCTGGGGAGGAGTCTTAGGCCTTCGGTTCAGTTCGCATCGCGTGCCCCAAGTTTAAGGGTGGTAGTTTTAACGCTCTAGTCATGCCGGAGACCCTGTGCGTGATTTCGGTAGGAGAGCGGTGCATGGATCACGGCTTCAGTTTCTTTTGGCCACCAGGTCAAAGGCCCTACCTATTCTTGCCCAGTGGTCAAAGAGTGGGCCTGGCCGTTGAGGGCAAGATACCATACTTGACCCTATCAGGCAAGGAGTCGCTGGGTCAGTGGATGTGTGCAGCTGCCGCCGGAAGGAGTGAGCCCCCCGAGCGGTGGTGTTGCGTGACGCTGGGCGCCAAGGCATTCTTGGACAACGTGGAATCGGCGGGAGGCCCTCCGCCCCGTGCTGTCCAGACTCGCGTAACCATAGACCTGCATACACATGAGCTGATTGGTACCCACAGCTACGCTGATGGGCGGCCGACTGAGATCGCGCCCTTTTTCCTGTCTTCGATAGACTCTGCGGATGCCATCACCTACTTCCACTATTCGCTTCAAAAGGCCAGCGAATGCGGTTGGAATCGGACGCCGACCGGTATTGCTGCTCCTAAAAGTTTCTCAGCTTTGCCCGACCACGGTCAAGCCGTCGGTCCATTCGATGAGCAGCCCAGCAAAGCCGAGGCCAGCGCTGCCGCATACAGATGCCATTACGGATACGGAGTTTCAGGATACCTCCCGTACGAAGTAAGCCGAGGGCTGGACTCCAGTGCGTGCAACGCGGCCCCAGGACCCGAGGAGGGCGATGTTGGAGACGCTGACGGTGTCGACTTAGTCGACGTCGACGCACCGCCAGATTTAGACCCAGACGTTGCGGAGGTTGAGGTGTCGGAGACCCTTGCCGAGCGGCTCAAAAAGGCCGCGGCCTCCCTACCGCGCCTTCTAACTCATGCTCCCAAGAACCCATATTGTCCAGTGTGCAATTGGGCCAAAGCTATCAGAAAGCAACAGCGCAAAGCGCAGAACAAAGGGCTAACGGTTCCCCGCCCATACGCTAACCCCACTTCGTTCGGACAACTGACGACGATGGACCATTGGTTTGCGATGGATGAACTCTCGCGGGGACTCCGCGATGAGACCGCGTGTGTGACTTTTCGCGACCGAGCTACGGATTTTCTCGCCGCTCAGGGTGTGCACGACAAGTCTGCGGTTCACGTTTGTAATGTTTTAGTAAACCTGAGAGCCCCGGAGGAAAAGTTAGAATATTGTTATACAGATGGTGCAAGAGAGCTTGTCAGGGCATGTTGCGAGCTCAATATTGCCCATGATCCTACCACCCCAGGGAATAAGAAGCATAATGCCGTCGCTGAGCGTGCGAACGGTGTTGTGCAGATGGGGGCCAGAGCTTTGCTCATGCAGGCTGGTCTTCCACCGCCATATTGGACCTACGCGGTCCGATATTTCTGTGTATGCTACAATACTAGAACCCCCCGCTGAAGGGCAGTCCAGTTGGGAAAGACGCTTCGGATGCCAATTTAATGCTCCGCTTCTTCCCTTCGGATCACTTGTTCGTTATGTGCCTCCGCCCGAATCCCGGTTTCGAACCGCCAAGACTGGCGCGACGATGATTCCAGGGATATACCTGGGGTATGTGCACAACGCGGGGGGATTGGTTGGACCAGATAGTTACGTTATACCTTTGCGACAATTGGACGGCCTGAACATGTAATCAGGGCGTGCCCCAGAGGGAACAACAACCTACGATCGAGAAGTCCGATCAGGTGTACAGCAACATCTTAGATGGTACTGCTGATGACCAATCGCCTCAGTTTCCCTTGCGAAAAGCGTATGAGAAAGCGGCGACAGAGGTGCGTTCCGTCACAATCCCTACAGAGACAGGAGAAGCTGCGGCCGTCCCAGACGGACCACAGCCAGCCACAGGGGTCAGACAGGACAACACGTTTAATGCTGATGATCCTGCCATTATGGCGCCACCGCCTCCCCAAGAAGGCGAGGGCGCCCCACGCTTAGACTCTGAGGCCGATTTAGAAGATCATGGCCCTGGGGGTCTGTATGTGGGTGATGTGCCTTTGGTAGTTGACGGCGGGGGCCCTCGGCGCGATTCCCATCCTGCAGACAGAAACCAAAAACTGGGACTCGCACAACTCGAGTATCGTTTGGACAGACAGTCCAACTTCTCGGCGGCTAAGCCGCGTGAGAAGGTTCCAGGGAAAGGACAACTTCTTGCCCGAACAATTCAAAATTTGGATAGGATGGAATACTTTGAAGACAGACGGATTGTTGCTGGACTTACAAAAGAAGAGCTAACTCAAATGCTCCCGTTGACAGGCCGTCGGAAGACATGTAGTATACGAGTTGTTCTTTATTATGACCCTGATTATGTGCCTATAATCCGAGTGTGGGTCACAGACCCAGACCCAACATACAGTGCCCAATGGCTGGAGAAATTACCTGAATCTACCAATCCCGGAATGCGCCCTGGACGATGGTTCAACATGAGTCAAGCCCAGCGCCGACAGGCCGTGGAACAATACAAGGCAGAAAAGAGAGGATTCTTCGGTATAGAGGATCCCGGTCCTTGTCTCGGCCTCCTGCGTGACATCGGCCTAGATGTGGATGGCCCACCGACTCCGCCTGATCCCGCACTTTGTCAGCCACTCGCGGCCTTCCCCGAAGCTAGGCTAACTGCACCTGAGGTGGCTGAGCAGCTACGTCGAATACAGGGTGGCAGCCTGTGCTACACCCCTGGCAGTGGGCGAGGGGCGGCGTCGCGAAACACCCGGGGCTGCCAAGCCACATCTGAGGCTGACGATTCATCAGAAGAAAATCTTCCCAAATAACATCTGTCAGATGACGAGGACAATTGGTGGAAACAGACATGGTATGGAGACGCTATTGCAAGAGACGGGCTTCCCTCCGGCTCAGCCGGTAGGGATCCCTTGTCCGATGATGATAACGGAAAATCGGAGGACAATTGGGGCAAGCCAGACCTCGAGTCCGGTGGCCGCCGCGTCGTGGCGAAGCGTGCCTCGCATGCCGTTGCAAGATAACTCAGCTGTAGATATCAGTCATCGTGACAAAGAAAGGTTTGATTTGCAATATTTCTTTAATCTTTTTACTGATATAATATCTGTCATCGATGAACCCTTCCAACTTCACAGCGACTGGCATTGCGCCCGCATAGATGCCGCTGTTGCCAGATCTGTCTCGAAAGACGAGGCCAAGGCAAACGAAGACGCTCAAGCTGCCTTCAGGAAAGAGTGGGACAGATTGCGCGACATTGGCGCGTGGATAGAGGATGGTGTTAGAGAATATTCCGATGTAGTTGCCGAACTCAAAGGGAAAACTGTCCATTTTGGCAGATTATGTGCGCTCCTTGTTGAAAAGAACTCGGAATTGCCGTTAGGACACAAAGACCGTGAGTACAAAGGTCGGGTAGTCTTTGACGGTTCAATTGTCAGAAATCAAAACAAGGACGTGGCATTATTTCAGGAACTTTCCAGCAATCCCGCGACCGTGCAGGCCAGCAAAGCAGCTGATACCTACGGGCTGTTCGAAGGCCATAGTATCGAACAAGCTGATGCTCGACAAGCTTACACGCAGTCGAAATTGGGAGGCACTCCTACATGGGTTTTCTTGCCTCGTGACGAATGGCCCAAAGCATGGTCCAGCATGCGGAACCCCGTATGTCCACTGTACTTATCACTGTGCGGGCACCCTGATTCGGGCGGATATTGGGAACAGCATTGCGAGGGACATGTCACGGCTAAAAGCTTTGTGAAGAGTAGTCCGTGGCGTAGCTGTTATTTCCATAAAAATTGTAAATCTTCCGGATCATCTATGTTGATGATTTCAAACTGTCGGGACCTGCCGACAATCTAGCCCGGGGGTGGAAGTGACTTCAAGAAGCCTCGGACACTTGCCCTAAGGGCATAGAAATAGATCCTCCAACGGCTGTTGGACGATATTTAGGATGCGAGCATAGATTATCAACTCAGACAATTGAGTTGCATGGAGAATTGCCTACGATACTTGACCCACCTCCTCCCGAAGTTAAGAAAAACGCCTCCGTCGCAGACGAGAGTAGTGAGGAGGAAACGGGGGGTGACTCGGCGTCCCAGACGACCGAGCCATACCAGCCGAGGGAACTAAAATTCGTTAAAGTCATAGAATACGATATGACAGAATTCTTTCTTTCTTGTGTTGCGTTATACGCTCAACTGACGGACGCCGACCCAGCTACCAATCCGGCCGCGGGTGCCCCGTTTGGCCCTGAACTTACTGATTCAGATGATGGACAGGGCGGCCCCAGAGGAGAAGTTTACTCCCCAGCTGAGGAGGCTATAGCGTCAGCGTAACACATCAATGTTGATACCGGCCCCCCTGACCAGGAGATAGAAGTGCTTGGCCTTGACGCCGCAGCAGCTAGCCCTGATGACCCTGAGCCACCGACTCAGTCAGGTGTGCTTCAACCCATTGCAGCAAAAGTGTGGATGAAGATGCTTTACGGGGCGAGAATGGCCAGATACGACTTACTACGTGCTGTGTGTGAAATTGCCAGTTGTATTACGAAGTGGACAGCACGGCAAGACATTGGTTTCTTCCGCCTCATATGTTACATCAAATGTACGTCCCATTATCGTATCACTTCGTGGGTGGGTGACAAAAAGGAGGACGTTCTGTTAAAACAATACTCTGATGCAGATCTGGCAAGTGACATTCGAACGCACAGGAGCACGAGTGCCAGTTATCAAGCCATTTGGGGTCCGTATGCACGGGCAGGCCAATCGATGGGATCGCAGAGACAAACATGCGCATCTCACAGTACGCTTGAGGCTGAGATCGTCGCAGCCGACCTTGCGTTACGCAAGGAGCTGCTTGCGGCATTACCGCTGCGGGAGATACTGCTTGATAGACCGGTGCGATGTTTATTCTTGGAAGATAACCAAGCCGTTTGTAATTGGAGGGTGAAAGTGGGGGTCGGCCGCAGGGTCCCGGCAATGATGTCTTTATGGGCCATGAATGGGCGATGCATCTTCGATTGCTGTGTTCGGCGGGGGAACTAATGGAAGCCCCCCGCCTGCGCCCGTGCGCGAGACTTGAAAGGAAAGGAAGCAAGGGGGCGGGGGGCTCGGGAAAGGCGACGAAGGCAACGTGCGCTGAGGGCGCAGAAAGAAAAGGCTGGAACAAACGAAAGCGGTCAGGTGAGTGTCGAAATCTGCCCAGCCAATCTGACATGCGGAACCAAACGCCTCAGCGTTGGGAATCTTGAAGGCCAGGGCAAAATGTGAATTCACATTGTTGGGAAAAGCACAATGTGAATTCACATTTTGGGAAAAAGGAAAATGTGAATTCACATTTAGGAAAAAAGGAAAACGTGAATTCACATTTTGGATTTTTTTGTAGGATTCTTTATGAAAGGGGCCAGAATGTGAATTCACATTTTGGGAAAAAGGAATTTGTGAATTCACATTTTGGGAAAAAGGAAGATGTGAGTTCACATTTTGGGGGAAACGTGGGCCCCATTTCAAATCTGTCTTGGGGGTCGAGAGGTCATCGTTTGGGAACATACACGATCATCAATCGCACAATCAAGACACACTTGCACTCCACTTCGCTGCCCCGCGCGCAATATGCAAGAACCCCCGCGCGCATCAACGATAATTGATGGACGGCGCGTGTGCCCGCGCGGGCAACGCGCGGGCACGAACGACTGGCCCTCAATGACCGCCAACATTGGATGCCAATCGTACCCGTTCACATACATGAACGATACATTGAGCATACATGGGCCATTCAGCCCCCATTGAAGACCCCCTGTTGCAGACCCCCTCTTTCACCCTCCAATTGTAAGGTCATTAAGGCAGGCGGGTCAATGAAATTGATGCATATACCGAGAACGCATAGAATTGATGCAGCAGCTGTGTCCGAACATTTTTTTCGTGGCCTTGTTCAATTACAACATGAATGAACGCAAAATGAGGCTGCTGATATTGGAACAAAACGATTTGTCGACCCTTTGGCATGGGTCAAAGTCTTGTATCTTGTAAACATTGTGACGCCTAAGTTCTGGGCCGCTAAGCGGTGCCAAGATTATCTTGATTCAAGTTTTCTGACGGACTTCCCTTGAAACACGGAGGGATTCTCAAGCCCCGCTTGGGCTTTAGTTCGGCCTTGCGGAGAGGAGCTGCTATGCCCAGTAAAAAGTCAAACAACAAGAAAAAGCGCCCCAACAAAGGTAAACCCGTTGTGACTGCCCCCGGCCAAGCCGAGGAGGCGCTCACGATTAAGAATGCACTCAGCTCAGCTGATGATGCAGGTAATACCACTCCTCTGAAGATCAAAATAGGTTACAGCAGAAGCTCCGAGAAAACGAGAGCGATCGAGAACGCAACCAGAAAAAGCTCTGATCGTGAAATGAAAACCATGTTTGGAATAACGGATAGCGAAAGCGAAACAGAGCCTTCCATGAGGCCTCGAGATATGGAGGATGTTCTTAACAAAAACCGCCCGCTTCCTAATCCGCACTCTGCGGTGGCTGCCAACTTCTCTGACGCAAGGGATGAATGGGTGCGACAAGGATAGAGTTTGAAACGATGGCACTATGTCCCGAGACTCGTCGCAATCATGCCGGCAATCGGTGATTGTCCCGTCGAACTCGATAAATTGGATGATAGACATCGCACCTACGCCGTCAATGCTCAACAAGGTTTGACGATAGACCGCATTGATCATTGGCGCGACGAGGGAAGCAGGTATCATCACCAATTTGAATACGACTCAGATGGCGATTCTAGCGACGGTGACTATTGCCTAAGCAGATGGACCGGATACGCGGAGTTTAGGATCCGAGAAGAACGCGCCCTGGCCACTCAGTGGGCCGGGGAAAGACTTTTGTTAGAATACTGTTGCGGCCCCCAAAGTAGAATAGGAGACCCGAAGAATTTCGTTGACAACTCATGTAAAGTGATTCGATACACCGAGAAGGAAGACATGAGGACGGACGAGGGACTCAAAATAGCGTTGAACGATATAGCTACGTTCAAGGAAAACATATCACATTATGGGGCTCCCTGCCATGCACAGGGGGCTCTCCCTGGCGATATGTGAACGAGGCGCATTATTTCCGTACTGGAAATCATAGAGCTATGCGTAGACTTCGGGGTATTAGAACCGATTTCCGATACTTATTTTGGAATTTCCGTGAGGTTGCCCGCGCTGTGCACAAAGCGGGGGGCGTTGTATGTATTGAATGGCCTACCCAGTGCAATTGCTGGAGAGATCCTCAGGTAAAGAGTTTTCTTCGAGAGTTAGACTTTGTCAAGACGGCGTTGCACGGGTGCTCATGCGGATTGAAGGATAGCAAGGGTAATTTCATGAAAAAGCCCTGGGCGATAGCCACCACCTCCCCCATTGTTGTGGAGGGGTTAGAGCGTAGATGTGATGGCGCACATGAACATGTTGAGGCTAGAGGACGAGAGTGTAAAAACGCTGAAGATTACACGGGTGATTTTGCCAAGCAGGTTCATTTCGCCGTTGCCAATGCCGCAGAGAGAGAGTTGTGCCGTCTCGTCGTCGTCCTACATCCTCTCCTAATCTTATTTGTGCCGCTGCCGTTTCGGCTCGACAGCCCCGCGACCGGCCCCCCGTAGAGGCGAGCGGTTGCCTTGCGGCAACTGCTCGAATCTTGCTTGCCGCGGATTCCGCGTGCCGGAGAGATCAACGACTGAACCCATGTGTCGACCGCTGAGGAAGAAAGCGGTAGTGCCACCGGGTGAGGACGTGATCTCGATCCATTCTGATGACATCGTGGATGAGTTTGAATCCGACGTTGTTGGGGAAGAAAGCAAAGGGGAAGATAAATATAACAATGCTCGTCCCACCACAATTCGAAAAGCCTCGCCGCCGGCTCAGCCGAGCGGGAAGGCTTGCCCACCGGCTCAGCCGCATGGGACAAGAAACAATCACTTTAGCCCAAAAGACGTTGTGTCCGAGATTGATACTGAAATGGAAACTGATTTCGAGACTATCAATCAGGGAACAACTGCTCAGAAAAGGGCAGCCGAGACTGCCCCCCAGGACAACCCTCGCTCAAGAAAGCGGCTGACCCCAATGCTGAAGACGTCGATTCATGGAAAAACAATCCGATCTTCACGTGCCTCCCTGACAAACTAAGGGAGTGGTCCCGACCAGGACCCAAAGACGGGACTACTAAGTTAGTGCCGTCGAAAGGCTGGGGTTGGCGCTACACGATGTGGAAAAACGACATACTCTATGCGGGGAGTGACGCGGTCGTGGCCGCGTTGAAAGCGGACCTGGAATCAACGTCTCAGACGATATTCCAGCGTTTGTACTCCCAGGTCTCGCAAGATCCATGGACTGTACATTGGATTGCATTTGAGCGGAAGGCCACTTGCCGTTTCGATTGTGCCCTTCTTGACATTGACAAAATCCCCGTGGGTACGTTCTTTCAGACGTATCCTGATGAGAAGACGAAGTTGGTCAGTAGGTTGTGCGCGAACGCCCCAGGGGGATATCGTGGCATTGTTCGACCGCTCGGGCCGGGAGAAGTCTTTGGTCCTACCGTCGGCTCAGCCGTTCGGTGCGAGACCTCCTGGGGAGACTACGCGAGCGTACCGGTGGGGGATCACTGGAGAAAAGGCTCCCCGCAGGGTCGACATTTGGGCACCTTCCCCCCGAAAGCCTCCCCAGGGCTCAGCCACTGGGGAAGAATGGGAACGATGTTCGCCTTTCCAGTGGTCAAAGGAAAATACAGTGCACCGGTGCACGTGGTCGAGGAAGCTCTTGCCGCCGCCGCAAAGGCGGCGTACTTGGAGGCTGCGCCCAAGCAGGCCGCGCATTGGAGGAAGAGACAACGCCCCTGGAAAAGGCCGCAGAAATTTGAAGAATGGCTTGCTGGAGACGGACTCGACCCAGGTGCTGATGAGGACTCACCGCAAAAGAAGCCGAGGACTGCAACAGAGGCGCCGGACGACCCAACCGCCGCGGATAGCCAACCAGCAGTCGTGGGCAATAATCAGCCATCGTTAGACAACCTTGGAACCGGGAAACAGGCGGCCGGCGAACCACCTGCCGGCCAGCCTCCTTGCATCGATAACCCTCTTGGCTTAGCCAGTGGGGGTAGCGGTGGTGCACCGCCCCGCGGCTCAGCCGGCGGGGATGGAGAGCAGCCGCCATCTGGCGGGTTTCCTTCAGGAAATAACCCACCCTCAGGGGGGGGTGGGGGAGGGGGGCCGCCGGACTCGGGACCTGCAGCGACAGAACCTGAGCCGGACGACCGACCTTACCTCGGTCGTGGCCCCTGGAACGTTCTCGAGTATCTTCGGATGCAAGGGGGGTTCGGGCGTGATCCGAAGCCCCCCCAGAATGGATGGCAAGAGAAGGTGGGCGAAATCATCGAACTCTATATGGGGGTCACGGATCCAAAGAAGAAATTCTGGTCGAATAATCAGACTTTCGCAAAGAAATGTCAGGCGATAACAAAGATCGCCGAAGTCAATGGAGAAGATCTTGCTGCTATGCCGTCCACGGGATTCCGTTCACAGGAGAAGACCTTGCTGCTATGTCGTCCACGGGGAAACCCGTGGCGGATTTCTTCCGCCCGCTTAGTCAAATGCGGAATGGGTCACATCAGAGTTGGACATGCTTTGTTCATATTGTTTCTGACTCTACAATTGTGTTCAAAGACGCATCAGGGGCGGCTAAGCCGAGCCTTATGCCTGAATACAGCCTGCGACAATCAGTATTCGGAAGCGTGCAGACAGCTATGAGTGGAACACAAATTGCAGGTATTGCCGGCGCCTCCTCAAGCTTTCGGTGGGGGGAGCAATGGTCTTATGAAAAAGGGACACACGCTCCAATCCGCTTCGCTTTCTGGAACTTCAACGACATAGTCGACAATTCATTCAAATTAAATGGAGTCGGAAGCGGACCCAAAAGATATGGGAACCCGTTCGAATTTGCAGGGGGCCTCAGACAGATGATAAAAGACGCAGTGGAATTGATCGATGATATAATGCAACGGTCCCACGAGGGGACTTTAGATATAATGTGCATCGGCGGGGGCTCGAAGTGCTGGCAAGAAGGCGGAAACGGCGTCGGTCCGATGTGGGGCGATGTTGCCACTATGGTCCGGGCCAGAATGAATCGTCGGATTGAACGCTACAAAACAGTAGGAATGTTCCCCAGGATAATGATCCTTGACGGTGTCAGCCTCTATCGCCAGCTCAAGCGCTGCCCAGGGGGCGTTTTCCATTACAGTGCTAGCCATCCGGATTATAAAATGAACGATGGAAGTCGATTTCGACAAGTCATTGCCGCCGAGTTGTGTGCCGATTACATGATCAAAACGGCAAAATTGGCTGTGTTATTTTTCTGTCAGCCTTCCGGCGGCTCAGCCGTTTGGGAAGGTCACATAACATGCTCCACGAGGGAGGATGGATACGCCAAACAGGAGGCAAAAGTCCAATACCTTGTCACGTACTGGCAAGACTGGTCTCCCGAGGAAGGCAATATCCCCAGGTCGATACTTGGCGCGCTCCCATTCAGAGAGCCATTGACCAACAACGAATTCCCAGCCGTTTCAAACGGAACTGGATGCGGTGCTATACACTTATTTTATTCACTTGGGTTCAAAGACTTCCTCAGGAAGGGGGCTGCATATGGTGACTTCTTCCCATGGACGGATGATGCTTACTTCTTTGCCCCGCGGAGAAATTTTCTGTCCTGGAATGCCACCGAGGGGAAAGACCCAGAGACCAGCAAACGAGGGAGTGCAAAACGATGAGCCGATGCCTGCTGCATTCGAGGAATTTAACAAAGCAGCGCCGACGGCGACGCCGAGCGGCTTACCCGTTGCGGCGAGCAGTGCGACGCCAGGTGGCATAGCGGTTCCTTTATTTGCTGAGGTGTCGGCCTGGCTATCCAGCGCTGTCGCTGCGACCGGGGAGACCAAACCCGTCGGCTCAGCCGATGCGGGCTCTGGCTCTAGCGCGCGGGCGGCTCAATCACCGCGCTCCCCTCCACTGGCTCCTCCAGCCAATATCAAAGAGATCGAGACACCTGGTGAAACCGCAGAAAGAACCATCCGTGAGAAATGCCCAGAGGGTGAATTGTCTAAGCTCAGTCAGCGTTACAAATTTTCAACGAGGCCGAAAGAAGGGCACCCTGGAGAGGAATAATATTTCTGGCCATGCCATCACGATTATCAGCAGATAAAGAACCTGCCTGTGAAAGATGCAAAGACAGGAGAGGTTGCTCACCATGACTTCCTTCGCCCATTCACGGTTGCCAGCGGAAAACTTCATCGGGACACGATGCCTTTGAACGCATGCCCGGGGGAAGAAGGTCGTGCTGTGGAGATCGCTCAGGGACAAGAGCCGGCTCAAAGCTGGCGAAGGAAAAAGATTCTGAAAGATGGTAATAGCCAAGCGTGGCTTGCATATCAGTTGCTTCAAGAGACGACAAGAGTCCCGCCGATGACGCGGAACTATCTGGTGCCAAACTGGGCTCGCTTCTTCAGGATCAAAGCAGATAGGTCGATAGCAATGCCGACAGCCACAGTGGCTGGCCGCTCGAATTGGGCCCAGTTGAGGACGAAATCCCATAGAGTTGGCAAGGCTCATTGCGTTGAATTATCGTTGCCTTTCTTTGTGACGGAAGAAAAGCTTGCGGAAGTCTCAGGTTCATCCGCCGGGTGGACAAAACAGTCACATGGCACGTCAGTGACTGCTCTCCATGTTATTTTGGAGGGTCATCAATTGCTCCCGTCAGATCCCAAATATGGTGGAAGCGTGAAAACGCATGTGGTTGGGGTATATTCATTTCCGTGTTCTGACAACCCCAACACGCACACCACGTACTCTATTGCGGAGGAGACCTTTGGAGATGGTATTTGGGTCACTGCCGAGATTGCACACTACGCCAAGACGACAAAATCCATTAGAGGATCACCAACTCAGTACGTGAGTAATCCAGATACCGATGTATCATACGAGTTGAGACTCTATCATTGGACCGCAGTCGCACTGTGGGTTACTGATGCGTGGACACATTTGCTGCATATTGCCAGAGATAACACATGGAACCTGGAAGTGGACTTTGAGATCGAGAGGTATCGAGACCAAGAACGGACCGAAGCCGCGGACAAAGTCCGGTATGCTCAAAAGGCCTGGGTCCCAGGCTTGGATTCTATCGACTGGCAAAAGGGACAGAGCCCCTATCTGAAGGGCCAAGGCGAAACTGACGAAGAAACATACGATGATATCTGGCCTTGGCTCCAAGAAAAAGGAGTCAGATTGACCAAGATCCATGCGATGCATAGGGGCGAGGCCTCGGAGAAATCAGGTAAATTGGTTGAGGAGAGCAGACGGGAGAAGGAGAAGGCGGCTGAAGGGGACATGTCGGGGCCGGCGGCTAAGCCGCCCGGCACTCCACTCTCGATCGATAAAAAGGATTTTTCCGACCTAGGAAAGGCACCTGCAAAGCAGGGGGGGACCTGCAAGGCGCCGCCCCCTGGGGCTGCCAGTCGGCCCTCTGCTCCTAGGCCTCCTCCTCCTGGTGGGCCGAAAGAAATTCCCGCCAAGAAGGCCCCGCCAGCGATTCATGCTCCAACGAAACCTCCGGACCATCGGCCGAACCTTGCCAGGCAGGGACATGCTCCACCGGCGAAAGAGATTTCTTCCAAGAAGGCCCCTTCGCCGAGGCACGAACCTAGGTCGGGGGAATTTGGTCCTGCGCCAGCGAAGATGCCTCGATTTGATGGAGACGCCGCTGCATCTATGACTGCTCAGCCACCGGCTTAGCCGGGTGGCGAAGACGCAGTTGGCAGCGGGCCTTGGAGGCCGAGTGTTCGTGACCCTCCGCCCGAATTGAACGTGTTCATCGGGGCCAATGTTTCTGGCTCCTCGCCTGTCGGTCAGAGCCCTCAGGGAAATGAGCTTCGTTCCAAACAGGCACCCAGTTGGGCCAGGCGCCAGGGGATGCGCCTCATGTTGAAGGCAATGCCATGGGTGAGTGGCCCAAATCAGCGCACTCCCCACCCACCGAGGCGAAGGCTGCCTCAGCTGAAGAAGTCGCTCCTGGACAAGATGGAAACGACGATCCATTGGATGCTCGCAACGCAACCCACCCGACTCAGTCGGATGAGGATCATTCGTCTCAGGATTCGCCTGCATTGGAGGGAGACGATGACATTACTTCTTATCTTACTGACCTTAAAAGAGGTCTCATGTATGCATTTTGAGCCCCCGAGCGCCAGATCGGTGTTGAGAAATGAAGAAGCGTTCTTCTTCCGGTTGAGGGGGCTACGATCGAGAGTTCACGACGCCCCAGATGAAACTCTTCCGATGAAGAGGTTCAGAGTTGCTGCCGCATCGTTTATTACGGCAGCAACAAGTGTTTATGATATAAACATACAAGACGAAATAGATGAGCTGAACACATATTCCGCCGCATGGAATGCATTTGCTGATGCTATTGTCGAACAGATTTTTAAAATGGGACAAGAATTTTGCACGCACTCCGATAGTAGCGGAGAGACCTCGGTTGTCAAGACGTAAAGAGGCAGGTGGCTCTGGGACGAGTAAGATCAGAGTGCCTACTCCTCCTGCCCCTCCGTCCGGCTCAGCTGCGACGGAGAACCCTCCGATGCCTCCGCCCGGCTCAGTCGGAGCGGAGCAAGAGAGACGCCAAGAGGCGCAAGGAGAACCATCGAGTCTAAAACAGGTGCCGTCAGACGAGGGGGCAACGCATGTTCCCAAGCACGCAGCTCAGCCGCCACCGGAGGCCTCAGGCCATCCGGAGATCCCTGAGACGGACACGGGAACGGAGGACTTTTGTACAACGTTCCCATGCGAAGATGATCACCAGTTTCTGGAGTCGATGGATGACGAGACTTTTCCTCTTGGATTGGCATCTGAGAATATGTTCCGCAGATTGAGTCTTCCGCCTGCTCCAGATACCAGACAGGCTCAGCTGTTATATATGGGGCCCTACCCATGGGGATCGAGACATCACAGCGGGGCATGCTGCTGCATTCAAAGAAAAACGATTGTATGTGACGACGGAAGAACGCCAACATATACTTCGGAATACGCTCGGACCGCTAAAGCAGATGATCCAGGACGCCCACATTACGGGCCCCGTGCCACCACGCGTCGAAGCCATCCGCAGTCGAACAGGAATTACGCTTCGATATATGGCAGAGTTCGTGGAAGACCCAATTTTTGCAGTATTGGGGAGCCTCGAACAGGACGATGGATCTTTCGCACGCGCGAAGGATTTCCTTAGAGCCGAGTTTCATTCCGATGATGTTCCAGACGGGCTTACTCCTGGAGCCTATGCGTGCCTGCAGCCACTGATAGTTGGAGAAGACAGCGATGAAAACCCGGCTGCCTTAGGCAGCTCGGACACCTGGAGTGGCCTGAGCTACAATCGGATGTACTGGCTAAAAGGATCGGCCAGTGTGCTGTATACATCGCAAGGCATTGCTCCGACTATGCTAGATCGTCGGGAGGCTGGGTCTATGTTGGAGACCTGGTGCAGAAACTGAGAGATGGCGGTTTTACTTTCCAATCGCACGCCTCGGCCGCGCACAGCTAAGCTGCGTTGCCGTCAGGGACGGTCGAGGTTTTAGGAATCTTTCCCAATGATAGCCCCAAGATTGTTGGAGCACAAATCAACGCCATGTGGGAGCGACACAAGAGGGGCTCATTGCAAGAGGAAGACGGAAGGGAGATGCCGATACCCATATTCTATAGGGCATGCCAGGGACATTCAACGTTCGCTGCTTCAATTGAAAGGATGTATGTCCCGTATGACCCTGGCCATGTTGGGAGTCACGGCTCTCTTCTTCATATCGCAGACTTACAGACATTTTTGGAATCTACGAGTGGAAGTGTTCGCTTCCCAAAGAGTGACTCCGGGCTTTGCCGTGGCGCAGATTATGAATTGTTGCGATTGCTTCCGGCGCGCAATAGCCCAACAATGCCTGATCCCGCATATATTCCTCCGTGGCTAAACCAGCGGAGATATGGACAGCCACTCGCTGCGAGAACTCTTGGTACCCATGAATAACCCAGCTCAGGGAGGGGAGCCGCCATCGGTGGGGACTTGGCCTGCAGATGACACCCGCCACCTATGGCCCCATGCTCCCGATCTCAATCGCCATGAGCTATGGGATCTTGATTTGTTTTTACCGGCAGAGTGCTCACCCGCTTCTCGCGCAGAGCTTGCCCAGGTGGGACCTTGGTGCCCCGAGAAGTGCCGAGATTCACTGACATCGACAAAGCCGTCTCCCTTGTGAGACAGGCAGATCAGATGCGCTGGGCGGTTTTTCTTCAATCGCGAATTTTCTTCATACGAGGTCACCTTCGACAATGAGTCTATTATTGCCTGGATTCATACAGACGAGAGAGTAATCATTGATTGGAACCACGGGCCAAGATTGACGACCGCGATCCAGGGTCGAATTATATCCATCCCTTGGGATGATGACGGGAGGTTCCGGTGTGGCCGATACCACTGGGTGAGGGCAGGTTTTGCCAACTGTCCTGTCTGCAATTGTCCAGTCAGATACAAATACAGGGTCGCGCACGATTACATGACTCAGACATGGAACCACACAATTACCCCTCAGTCCCTTGAGGCACACGGCCTCTTCATAGCAGTGGAGCATGAAGGAGGTCTGTCATGGAATCGCCACGAGTATATACAGGCGCGTATAAAGAGGCAAGGGAGAGCTTCTGCCAATGTCACGAAAAACGTCAGCAACAACAATCAGCAGGAGCGAAGATGGGCCTCCGGACATTTTGCTACAATGGTGGCCGCTGGCACGATATTTGGCAATAGCCAGCCCGGCAATTTTCCAGCTTGGGTCCCAGAAAACGCCGAGGCTCAGCCTCCGGCGCGACATGCTCCTTTCTTCCAATATTTGAAGCCTTTGGTCAAAAGGTTTATATCGTGGCTTGAATATTCAGCCAGAAACGTAAGTAGGCAAACTCGCCCATTAATACCTGGTGGCCGAGATTGTGGGACACCAATCTTGACCAATGCGATCGCCCGAGATCCTGTCCAGCTTTGGAGGCGTTTCATTGGCCTGATGAAGAGGATGACTTAGTCACTCCTCGGATCGGCTGGGAGAGATGGTTCGCCAACATGACTAGAAACAACGTCTTTGTTCCGACACTTACTACAATAGATGGCGCGGTAAATTTTGGCAGACCTTGGTTTGGCGCATTGGATGAGGATAACGGGAACAACGCCGACAACAACAACCCTCCTGCGAGGTCACCAGTCGCCTGGGAGAACAATTTTAGAGCGAGGCCGACTCGCAGTTCTCAGTTTGTTTCAAGACGGGTTAGCATGTGTCGGAACCATCGTCTTATTATCCCAGTGTTGCGACATGCCACCGGCGCAGCCGCGATGGCACGCGAACAGTCACAAATGGATCTGGATCTCACAGCAATCAGCGGGCCTAAGGCCGTGTTGATAACTGACGGATTCATCACTCTTGACCATTCTGAGGGACATGTGTATTTTCACCACGACGATCCTTTGAGCAAGATAAGATTGTTCGGGAGAGAAGTTAGAGAAATTGCCGCCCATGACATAGTATAACACACAGGAACAAACCCTACTAACCCCGGCAGGGTTACCCTGACCGGAACGGCAGAATACGTGATCCCGGAGATCATCCAGACCATAGTACGTGACAGTTGGTTGGTACCAGTACAACAAATGCAATTGGGCCTTCGGCCCATAAGGATTTTCGCAATTGTTCGTGAGATAATCAGCTTCTTCATATCGGAAGATCACTTTATTGGTTACACGAGGCGAATCATTCGTCCCGAAATGGTGAGCACGGAAGAAATTGATTCGAAGAGACGGACCGACGAGTTTGCCTTGGACTGCCGCATCCGTGCGGCTGTTAAAACGGACGATATAGAGTGTGCCCACAAGATGGGCAGGAAAGTGCAGAACGATGTCCGTTGCCGCGGTGCTCTAATGCAGGGCGCCATTTCTTGGCTCCAGGATAAATATCCTGACCCTGGTGCTGGACTCCAGGACAAAGATTATGGACCTTTCCGTACTGCATGCGGAAAATACGGTGTCGCTGCAGCAACTGCTGCCAGGAGTTTAATACAATTCATGAACGATCGTAGGAATAACGATCCTGAACACGACGGCGAAGCCGAGATCGCGGGGCCACATGCGCCGGCTGGACCAAAGGCCAGACCTTTATCGCGCCCTCCGCCTCTTCGACTTGGCATCTCAGACGCTCGGGTACCCGAAGAAGCCACCGAATCCCCGCGTTCAGTCGCCGGCTCAGCCGTGACGACCAGGGAGACAAGCCCACAATATCCCAACATAAGGGATCGGTCGGATTCACAACGCGCGCGCGATGGGGCCATGGGTGCTGCCGCTGGCGCTGCCATGGATGCTGTCGCCGGCGCGGCCATGGGTGCTGCCGCAGGTGCGGCCGCGGATGCTGCCAGCAGCGCTGCGGGCAACAGCTACGAGTGCGACCCGTCCAGTTCCTACCCGCGCTACGTGAACGGAACCCTTGCTGGGTACTACGTCCATCGGAACTTTATCACGTGGCTTACCGACGCCGAGTGGTACACTCTGAATTACTGGCACGAGCTATCAACATGGGAGCACGGCATCCGCTTCCCGCCAAGAGGGACAGCACCGATGAGCGACACTGAAAGGGAAAGAGGGCGGTCTCGCACGCCTCGTGGCGTGGAAGTACAAACGGGAGGATCGGCGTCGTCAAATCCGCCGCCTCTGGCGCCGCCCAGACGAGAGGACGAGCACAACCCATGACAGGACTTGAACTGAGTTTCGCCCGCGTGACTCAGTCGCGGCAGGCGCATGCAAGACAATTTTTCCACGCGCGGAACACGTGTTGGACGCGGACACCTCTGCTGGACGGCTAAGCCGGCCCAGCGGAGAGAATTTATTTATCACAATGGTGGGAAACGTCGAGCCTTTTCGGCCCTTGGCCCCCTGGCAGCCACCGTTGAGCTGTAAAAGCTTTTTCGGGTTGGCTCCGGTGGTTGTGCACATCTACAGGCCGGGGATGCTGTGGCTGGATGGGCTCTACGCGGCCCGCCGCGGGGGGAGTAAATAAGTTCCTCTCCGCCTCAAATTAATTTAAGCTATAACTTAGTTTGCATGCATCGCCCTGTCCGCTGGAACTAACAGCTGCATTCCGCAGCTGCATGACTGCTCGAACAAGCCAACCTTGGCTTGCAGGAGAGAAAAGGAGCGCCCCAGCCCTCGGCCGTCGTGCGTCGTCTGTCGTAGGCCAGCCGGCCTCCTCCCTTCGCATTCCTGTGAGAGTAGTCATGCTTAGCGGATACTTGTCTCATCAATGTCTCATCCCGTCCCCTCTCTCCCTGAGCAGAGTGAACATGAGGTCTTAATTCCTTTGTCATCTTACCCCGGTTCTCAGAGGAAAGACTTTCTCGGATCGGGTCATCTGCAGGAGAGGCGCGGCCCCTGGGCCGACAAGGCGGCGGCCCCTTGGGCAGTAACGCTGCCCAGTCGGGGCAGTCGGGAGGCGCCGCCTCTCCTGCCGCTGGATCGCGTTTTTCTGGGTCAGGGCGTTGGGGGACAGCCGCCTGCTGACATTGCCGCAGGCTCAGGAGACGATGCGCACGGTATTTCCCTTCGTGACGGATTCAAACCGCCAGGCTGCAGCGGCCAGGGGGGGGGGGGGGCGACGGCCAGCCCCCGCGCCTCCCAGGGGAGGTCGTCGACTAATGCTCAGCCTCCTTCGGGAACGACAGGCCCAGTGTTGGTGGGCGGCTTCCAGCGCGAGTTCAAGTGGAAGGTGCTAGCGGTGAACGTGAATGCTTACTCCAGTTTCGAGCCGCTGTTGGAGATTTGTCTGGTTAGACAGGCAGATTGATCTTTGTGCAAGAAACCCACTTGGGGCAGCGACAGGGAGACGATGCAGTCGGAAAGCTAGTCCAAGCTGGATGGCATGCTTTCGCTCTCCCTGCAGACGGGTGTGAGCCTGGTCTACTTGGATCTGGCGGGCTGCTCACGCTCGTACCTGTTCGACACGGCCTTGGGTTCGTGGAAGATGGTAGAACGGCCATGATTGCAACAGGAAGGGCGTCTATTTCATGTCACTCTGGTTTTGTGAAGCAGGGCGTCGTCGTGGTGAATGTCTACTTGCGTGTGGGGCAGGGTATGTTGCCTGATAATGTTAGTCTCCTGCTGGACATCTCTGAGTGTGTGCGATCTATAGGCAAGCCGTTCATCATCGGCGCGACTTCAATGCCACCCCGCAGGAGTTGCTAGAGGCTGGTCTCTTTGATTTTCTGCCGTGTCCGGTGTGGGCCCCGCAGGTGGGCACATGTGCGCCGGCTTGTCGTGTGATCGATTTCTTCATCGTTTCTTACCACCAGGTACCGACCCAGGTGCAGACGGAGCCCTAATCCCGATGGCCCCCCACACGGCAGTCTCCTTGGATTTGAAGTCGGGTTTGAGCCAGCCGTGGATGCATGTTATGCCCGTGCCGCGACCGTTTCCAGCAGTTCGCCCGTCGGGTGTGCCTCGGCCGACTTCAACGATATCTGGGAGCAGATTCGTCAGAGCATGCCCACGGGATCAGGAGGAGCTGGGGAACCGTCCAAGGGATGGGAGATGTTCATCACGGCAGCGGAGCATGAGTGGTGCGATGTGCACCAAGTCGAAGAAGACCGTTCGAAACATGTCGGCAGAGCGCAGCTTCCCCGTCCTAAGTGGGTTCGCTCGCAGCCTCCCCTGCCGCCGAAATTCCCGACGGTGTCCCCCTGAGGCCATCTGGTTGCGGAAGTTGGGTGCGTCGATGTCGTTTGCGTCTCAGGTGGGGCAACCTATCACACGGGTCAATGCGCTTCGAACGGTGGGAAAATTGATTCGGGGTGTTCCTGGATGTGTACGACTGGGTGGTCCTTCCATTGGCAATATCTGGTGGGCCCTGGTTACCTTCCTCCCCGTCTGGGACCTGGACCCGCATATAGTCTACTTCATGAGTCAGGATATCAAGAGAGGGGCCTCGCGCGTGGCCCGACGCGATTTGCAGCGGCGTGCTGCGACATTCAAGAGGTGGGTCTCGGAGCAATCTGTGGGAGGTGCTGGTGGGCTCCACGCGCTTTCTAAGGGCCCCCAAGGCTGGCAGAGTAGCTCCATGGACTTCGAGGACCCCGCCGAGCCCCTCAATAAGCAGCAAGAGGTTGACAAGTCGCAGAAAACTTGGGGTCGTTGGTGGAAGCTGGGGGAGAAGCATCCGATACTTCGCTGGCCTGGGGATCTTGGGGAGAGGCCCCCATCGGCCGACGCTAGACTACATGCGCAGGGTCCTGAGGTCCTTCAAGGCCATGCCTGGGATGGGGTTCTGCCCCGTCAGGCCGAGGCAGCTACGCGAGTTGTGCGACTCCGTGGTCGAATGTTTGATCGACCTGATCCTGGCCATCGAGGCCGCGGCCGAGTGGCCGATGCTGGTTACGAAGATTGCGTTTTTGGCTAAGCGATTGGGCGGGGTCCGCCCCATCGCGCTGCTCCATGTCGTCGCCGGGGTCCAAGCCAGGTTGAGAAAGCCCATCGCGAACGAGTGGGGTGCGAAGAATGCTCGGCATTATTTCTGGGCTGCCCCTGGGAAATCGCGCGGGCGGGCCGTGTGGCAACAGTCGGCGTGGTCCGAATGGACCGCGGTGAAAGGCAAAGGGGCCCAGGCAGGCCCGCGGGCGTCGGCCCAGGTGATGATGGACCTCCTGGGAGCTCTCGAACATATTCAGCACCATTGGCTCCTGGAGGCGGCGTTGAGAACAGGATTTCCCCTCTGGGAGTTGCGGCTCCAGGTTCTTTTGTACAGAGCGCCGAGGTTCCTCGCCCTCGGCACCGTGGTCTCGGACGAGCTGCAGGTCGATCAGACCATCTTGCCTGGCGACGGATGGGCCACCACATTCCTCAAGCTTGCCCTACTCCAACCTCTCGACCGAGTACGGTCATTAGGACGGCCGGTGGCTCCGTTTGTGGTGGTTGATGCTATTTTTCTTCGTAGAGTTGGTTCGAGTAAGGTCGTCACTCGAGAACTAGTTCAGGCGTCTAAGGCGCTGCGACGTGAACTGGGTGCGTGCCAATTACAGCTGCGCGATGACAAGACGCGTGTGATGTCCAGCAGCAGCGAGGTGCGTTCGGATATCGCTCGGCAACTTGTTTGTATCGGGGCCCTGGCGTCCAGACGTGAAAGAAACCTCGGGGTTGATTTCGCCTGTGGGCGTCGTGTTATTCGACGGGTTAGACATGAACGACTTTGTTCGGCGCGGTCGAAATACGTCGTCTTCAGAGATTGTGTTGTGGACCCCTTCAGAGAGTGGCAGCCCAGCTTGTGGCGCGTGCAGGAATGGATGCAGGTGTCTCTTATGGGGCTTCGGTGACATGTACTTCGGCTACGGAGCTGGATTCGATGTGAAATCTCATAGTTTCGGCGATCGAGAGGCAGGGTGCAGGCAAGTCCAGGACGATGGCGCCCATGCTGGGCAAGGAGCTCGATCCTATTTTTCGGGCAACGCTGCCCCCAGTCCTGGCTCTCGCGCGTGCTCTGCGGGAAGATTGGATCCCCGTGAAGGTCGTGTCGGACGGGCTCATGGCGGCCAAGAAAGTTCAGATGTGGTCCCAGGTCCAAGGGCCTTTCGGGGCCGTCAAGCTGTCCCCCGATCGGATCTCCTGGAAGTTCTCGGACCAAGATGTGCTCACCTGGGTCACGCATGATGGAGGATATGTGGATGTTCGGGACGTCTCGGACTGGCACTTCAGGAAACTCCTGGTCCGCGGGATTGAGGCCTGGCAGTGGGCCAAGATTGCCGGTGCTGAAGGGTGCGAACATCTGGGCAAAGGTGCTGTGATAGCACCTCTTCTTCGTTTTCTGAAAGGTTCGCGGCCCCAGAGCCACCAGTCTAGGGACCTAGGCAGTTTGGCCTTGCAGGAGCGTGCGTATCTTAGGAGTGCGTTGATTAATGGGCAGTGGCCGATGGCGAGGAAGCGCGAAGCTGGCTACGTAGCGTGTATGGTTGTCTCCTCTGCCCTGGGACCGGGCCCCTGGCCCACCGTCGCTGCGAGTGTCAGGGGGAGCTTGCGGAGGGCGAGCGCCCCCCGATGCCCGACAGGTTTCAGATGTTGCTCGCGAGGCTGCCGTGCCCGCAGGTCAAGTGCCTGCTAGAGCGCGGGCTGTGGCCATCGCCCCCCCGTGCCAGACTCATTCAGAGTCCCCGATGATGATTGCGAGACGTGGCAGATGCATGCTGGAGGCGTCGTCCTGTGCGCCCGCGAAGCCTTCCTGGACGGCTCGCTCTTCGATTGGGGGTGGGGCGGTGTGAGCTCGGCAGGGTGGGCGATTGTGGTTTTGCATGAAGCTGACCCGCTGGGCATCAGCGATGGTGCACGGCAGGTTGCCCTTCGCCTTTCGTGACATCGACGGCGCAGAGTTGTTCGCACTTGTCAAGTTACTGCGAGTCTCGGTCCCGCCCATCTGTGCGGTCACGGACTCGAAATTGTTACCGACGGCATAGAGCGTGGTCCTCGAGGGACAACGACCTATGCGGCGGCCTGGGCCGAACTCTGGCGCGTTTTCTGGGCCGCCCTGGAGGACTTTGGAGGGATCGGGCCCCAGGGGCTCCAGGTTCGGAGGGTCCGAGCCCACCTCTCCGAAGCTGGCGTCGATCGCGGACGGATTTCTCGCCGCGATCGTTTCGGGAATTTCTCGGCCGACATCTGGGCGAAGTTCGCGGCCAGTCGAGGTAGACTGGCGGCTGCAGATCGAGAGAGATTCCAGCTCGCGTAAGTTATGGTTGAGGACGTGGCTCGCTTCATTGCGCGAGCTGGTGCCTCCGTGAATTCGCAAGATACCGTTGTTTTGAGGCCTGGCGCTAGGCCCAACAAGGCGGCTGTGCTGCAGTTGGTGTTTCCCAAGCTTGGCCACGAACTGATCGGCCCCGAGGGGGCCAAGCTGTGCCTGCGGTGCCGTGTTCTGTCGCCCTCCAAGGCGGAGCGCCCTGGTGCCATGGTGTCTCGGGCCGTGGAGGCCAATCGTCGGATCATTTCTGACGGGCTCAACGGCCACAAGCTTGTGCGTTTTGAGACGGATCAGGCGCTCGACCGCCACCACTTTGCGGTTGTCGGGTGCCAGGTCTGCGGAGCTGCCACGTCTGTGCAGCTCAAATCGTTGTCCCGACCCTGCACAAAGCCAGGGGTCCACGGGGCTCGGGCCATAGGGGCCATGGAGGGGGGCTTCGTCCCTCACGTGAAGGGGGCTGAAGTGCGCACCTCAGTGGTGGCCCTGGGTCCGTAGTCAGCGGTGCGTGCACGGACGTGCGCGCGCTACCCTCGGGGAAGATTTCGACATCCCACCGGCATCCCTTCGCTTTCCCCATCGAGTTCTCGCGCCCCCCCCCCGTCTGGGCGCGGAGGCCGTCGCCGCCGCGCCAGAGCTCGCGGGCGAGGGCGCGCAGGCCCCGCGGGTGGCGACGGCGATAATACCGATGGTTGCGAGGAAGGCGAGGACGAGGAAGAGGACCACGACAAGGAGCGATGATGGGGGCGACGAGGATGGGGGTTGATGAGGGCGTCGCCGACGAGGAGGGCAGCGGCGAGGATGGCGGCGAGACGGAGAGGGCAAGGAGGGTAGGGTGATGACGAGCGAGGAATGCGGTGGCGGAGATGATGAGGAGGAGAGCCCTGCAGGTGGCGATGGTCGTGATAGTGGTGATGACTGATGATGCTGCTGCTGCTGCCGATTATGCCGAGGTGGAGCAGGAGGAGGGGGAGTAGGAGGAGAAGGAGGACGAAGAGTAGGAGGAGGATGAGGAGGAGGACGAGTAGGCTGACGACGACGATGATGAGGATGCTGATGCTGATGCTGCTGATGCTGCTGATGATGATGCTGATGCTGATGATTGTGATGATGGTGGCGATGACCATGACTATGAAAAACATGATGGTACTAAGTATGATGATGATGTTGATGCTGATGCTGATGATGACGATCGCTACGATGACGATGCTGATGATGCTGATAATGCTGATGACGGTGATGCTGATGATGATAATACTGATGACGATGCTGATGATGCCGATGATGATGATGATGAGTACGCTTGTTACGATGGTGGTGATGATGCTGCTCATGCAGGTGCTGATGATAATGCAGATGCTAATGCTGATGCTGCTGATGCTGATGATGCTGATGGTGCTGATGCTGATGCTGATGACGATGCTGATGGTGATGCTGATGCTGCTGCTGCTGATGCTAGATATGATGTTGATGATGCTGCTGCTGATGCTGATGATGATGTCGACGACGACGATGATGATGCTGCTGATGCTGATGATGCTGCTGATGATGATGACGATCTGCTGATGCTGATGAGTATGATGCTGCTGATGAGGCTTATGATGATGATGCTGATGCTGATTTCGATGCTGCTGCTGATGATGTTGATGATGATGGTGCTGATTCCGATGACGCTGATGATGACAATGATGATGATGATGGCGATGGAGCTGATGCTGCTGATGGTGCTGATGATGACGAGTGGGGCGGGTCATGATGATGAGTGTCGTGGTGATGGCGATGATGGTGGTGTTGATTGTGACTATGCTGATTACATGGCCGCTGATGGTGATGTTGCTAATGTCGCTTATGCTGATGCTGACGCTGATGATTATAGTGATGATGATGCTGATGAGGATGCGACTGATGATACTGATGCTGATGATGATGATGATGTTGGTGCTGATGGCGATGCTGTTGATTCTGATGATGACGACCATGCTGACGATGCTGATGCTGCCATTGATGATGATGGTTGTGATGATGATGATGATAATGGTGCTGATGGTGATGATGATGATGATGATGATGATGCGGTTGATGGTGATGATGCAGATTCTGATGATGATACTGATGATGCTGATGGTGGCGATGATGAGGTTGATGATGGTGCTGTTGTTGATGATGAGGATGATGATGCTGATGAAGCTGCTGATGCTGATGCTGACGATTGGTGCGGGTAATGATGATGCGTGTCGCGGTAATTGCGAGGCTGGTGGTGCTGATTGTGGTTATGATGATGTCGCGGTTGCTGATGGTGATGACGGTGATGACGCTGATGTTGACGATGATGGTGATGACGATGTTGTTGCTGCTGCTGCTGATGATGATGATGATGATGATGATGATGGTGATACTGATTGTGATGCTGATGATGATGACGACGACGATGATGCTGCTGCTGATGATGCTAATGCTGATGATGATGGCGTGGATGCTGATGACGGTAATTCATATGATTCTGCTGCTGATGATGCAGCTGCTGATGATGCTGATGATGATGATGATGATGATGATGATGATGATGATGCTGGTGATGCTGACGACGCCGCCGCCGACGACGACGACGATGATACTGCTGCTGCTGGTGCAGCTGATGCTGCTGCTGATGATGCGGCTGACGACGTCGATGATGACGATGACGATGATGCTGCTGCTGATGATGATGCTGCTGATGATGCTGCTGATGATGATGATGATGCTGATGCTGATGATGCTGATGCGGCTGATGATGATTCTGCTGCTGATGATGATGATGCTGCTGATGATGATGAGGATGATTATGTTGATGATGATGCTAATGTGGATTCCGATGCTGCTGTTGATGATGCTGACGATGGTGATGATGATGTTGCTGATATTGCTGATGCTGATGCTTCTGATGCTGATGATGACGATGATTATGATGATGCTGCTGCTGATGATGATGCTGAGGATGAAGATCATGATCACGATCAGGATCACGGTCATGAGGACGATACGGAAGGGGACGGGGAGGGTGATGGACTTGAGGAGGAGGAGGCGGCGGAGGAGGAGATGGAGGAGGAGGAGGAGGACGAGGAGGAGGAGGAGGAGGAGGAGGAGGAGGAGGAGGAGGAAAATGAAGAGGAAGGAACGAGGAATGAGGAAGGAGGGAGGCGGAAGGAGGGATGCTGGAGGAAGGAGGAAGGAGGAAGGAGGAAGGAGGAGGAGGAGGAGGAGGAGGAGCAGGAGGAGGAAGAGGAGGAGGAGGAGGAGGCATAGGCGGAGGCGGTGGCGGAGGCGGAGGCGGAGGCGGATTGGAAAGCACACAATGAATTCAACTCGGACCCATCCTGTGTGTAAGGGGGCAGGGGGATGAGGACGAGGAGGAAGAGGCGGAGGAGGAGGAGGAGGAGGAGGAGGAGGAGGATCAGAAAGAGAACGAGGACGAGGACGAGGAGAGGAGGAGGCCGGAGGCGAGGAGGAGGAGGAGGGAGGAGAGGAGGAGAGGAGGAGGAAGAGGAGGAGGAGGAGGAGGAGGAGGAGGGAGGAGGAGGAGGAGGAGGAGGAGGAGGGGATGGGGAGGGGGAGGGGGAGGGGGGGGCGGGAGGAGGAGGAGGAGGCGGAGGAGGAGGGAGGAGGAGGAGGAGGAGGGGGGAGGAGGAGGAGGAGGAGGAGGAGAGGAGGAGAGGAGGAGGAAGAAGAACAAGAGGAGGCCGCGGAGGAGGGGGACGAGGAAGAGGAGGCGGCTGAGGACCAGGAGGAGGAGGAGGAGGAGGAGGAGGAGGAGCAGGAAGAGGAGGACGAGGAAGAGGAGGAGGAGTTCCCCCCTCGCGCTTTGCTGACAGTCTGGCGCCTGGGCCTCCAGCGCGCTCGCCGTGGGCTCGGCCGCGGGCCTGTGCCTTGTGCCGAGGAGGCGTCGGCGAGCCGCCACGCAGCATCAGAGAGGCTCTACCGCGGTGCGGCTTCTGGCGAAAGGCGGGGCCTCTTGTTGCTTGTGGCGGGGGACGAAGCGCGCTTGCAGGATGGGGGGGACCAGGAAACAGGAGTGATGAGGATGAGGAGGAGGAGTAAGAGGGGGAGGAGGAGGACGTGTTGGAGAGAAGACGATCAGGGACATGAGGTGGAGACCCCCCCTGGTCGCCTACGCCGAGGCTGCGGGCTAGACTGCGTGCATTTCTCTTTCTCTTTCTAGACTGTCCGCTGAAGCGATGGACGGACGATGTCGTCATCTACAGTTCGGGAATCTGTTGCATTCAATAACTTTGGTTCTGCGAGAAGCCTTTTTTTCCGGCAGCCCGAGCAGGGCGCGCTCCGGCGCACGCCGGTGGACCTCTGGACCTCTGGACCTCCTTCATCCTCGTCTTCATCGTGCATGCGCCTTCATGTCGCATGTGTACGCAATGCGGCATCATTGTCTTTATGGCTGTGTGCAGCAGCAGGAACCGACAGTTGGAGACATGAGGACGAACAAGGAGGGGGTGCGGAAGCCGAAATGGAATACTGACGTGCAGAAGGGGAAGGCTGGCAGAGAGAGAGAGAGAGAGAGAGAGAAAGACAAAAAGAGAGAACGACAGAGAGAGAGAGAGAGATAACGATAGACTGCCATGTGCCCTAGGGACTGGAGGTCGCATCGGCGATGGGCTTGATGGTCTCCTCGACGAGCTGGCGGTCCTGGCTGCCCAATGGTAGAGGGACCGTGCCGCATCATACCCACGCGGTGGCGGGCGAAGCGGCGCATTCTGATCCACATCAGCGTCGCCATGCCCACCAGCAGGGCGGTGGTGGAAGCCGCCCTTGAGAGGTGATCTGGCCCAGACAACTGCATTTTGGATGCGACTTGGTCGAGAAGGAGAGGCCGAGCGTGTGTGTATATTTACCGCATAGACCACCCTTCGGGTGATAAGGAGGTGAGGTGGGGGGGAGGGACCAAAGGCGCACTCGATTGATCTCACTATCGAATTCACTACCGATCTCACAATCGATCTAAATCGATAGATCTCACAATCGGTCTGACTATCGATCTCACAGTCAATATCACAATCGATCCCACAATCGATCTTTCATTCGGTCTCGCTATTGATCTCACAATCGATATCACAATCGATCTCGCATTCGATCTGACAATCGATCTCATTATCAAACTCACTATCGATCTCATTATCGATCTCACAGTCGGTCTCACTGTCGATCTCACTATCGATATCACAATCGATCTCACAATCGATCTCGCATTTGGCCTCACTATCGGTCTCTCTATCGAACTCGCTTTCGATCTCATTATCGATCTCACCAATCTCACTATCGATATCACAACCGAACTCACAATCGATCTCACATTCGGTGCCATCATCGATCTCACTATCGAAATCACTACCGATCACATTACCGATGGTGATAGCACTATTAACTCAATCGATCGATGTCGCAATCGATTTGGCTATCGATCTCACAATATATTCCACAATCGATCTCACATTCGGTCTCACTATCGATCTCACTATCGATATCACAATCGATCTCACAATCGATATCCCATTCGGTCTCACAGCCGATCTCATTATCGATCTCATCATCGATCTCACATTCGGTATCACAACCGATCTCACAATCGATTTTACAAGCGATCTGACATTCGATTTCACGTTCGATCTGACAATCGATATCACTACCGATGTCACTATCGATCATCAAAACAAAACATCAACATCGTCATCATCATCACCATCATCATCATCAAAATCATCACCATCATCGGGACACCAGCGGGGCACCGGCGGGACACCGCGGGGCCCCGCCCGCCCGGAAGGGAATCATTTGGTCCTGCCGCGCCTCAGCCACACGGGACACCAGCGGGACACCGGCGGGACACCGCGGGGCCCCGGCCGCCCGGAAGGGAATCATTTGGTCCGGCCGCGCCTCAGCCACAGGAGATTTTCTCTCGCCCGCCCACGCAGCTTCGCCTCGCCCGCACGCACGGCACGCACGAACACGAAACCGAAATCGATTTTCCGGTAAAGGGGCCTTCCGTTCCACTTCGATCTCACCCTCCACCTCCGATATATATATATATATATATATATATATATATATAGAGAGAGAGAGAGAGAGAGAGAGAGAGAGAGAGAGAGAGAGAGAGAGAGAAAGAACAATACATACGTGTATATGCGTATCTGTATAGAATGTACAACAGAGAGGGAGAGATAGAGAGAGAGAGAGAGAGAGAGAGAAAGGAAACAAAACAAATCCCCCACTGCCTCTACGCTCGCCTGGCTCGCCTGGGCCTTCAGGCCGCCCCTTTTTCTTCTTTTTCTTCTTCTTCTTCTTTTTCCTTCTCCTCCTCCTCCTCCTCCTCCTCCTCACCTCCTTTTCCTCAGGCGCTATGCAAGGAGGAGGAGGAGGAACGCCCTTTTTCCTTCTGCCCTGCGGGCGCCTGCGGTCGTCGTCTGGCCGCGTGGCGCGAGCTTCGTGGCTCTCACGGAGCGGGCCACTGACTCCACGTGGAAAAGGGCCGTCGCACCAACCGCTATGCGGCGAGTGCGGCCGAGCAAACTCGGCTTGGGCCCCGCACCACGTCTTCTTATGGCGTGGGTGGGTGGGACCCCCAACAGAGAACTGGCCTCGCCAGAGGCTTTGCGCAGAGAGTGCGGAAAGAGGAGGGACGAGAAGACGACAGGCTGCAAGAGGTGGGGAAGCCTGCTATTGTAACGAATGTCTAAGTCTCCGCTGCCTCTACGCCTCGGGGCCAAGGCGGATCGGGCCCCCGAAGCTCGCCTGGCTCGCCTGGGCCCTCAGGCCGCCCGTTCCTCCTCCTCCTCGTCCTCCTCCTCCTCCTCGTCCTCCTCCTCCTCACTTCCTTCTCCTCAGACGCTAGGCGAGGAGGGGGACAGACAGACAAAAACCATGCGCCCAAGGCGCGTCTGCAAACGCACATTCATACACCACACACACACCGCTCTCTCAATCCATGTCTCCAAACAAGAGGATCTTGAACAAGATCTTGCACTCTGTCTCCTTCCCCGCATGTCCGGTACGCATGTGGTCCCAAACATTTCGCCCACTCCAGCCGTGGCGCCCCCACTTTCCTCACGAAGGCGTCCGTGACCGGCGTCAAAATCCCAGGGAAAAAAACATAATCGCGAAGAGGGTCTCCTGCTGAACCACGTATCGCCTTGCCATATAAAGCGAGCTGGTGCTTCAACAGAATGGCCGTCAACGGGGGCTGGCCCGTGCGTGCTCGTATCAAGTCGTTCGACACGCGTGAAATCATCGGGTGTCTGACGCCGCCCAAAGTCCTTAGCATTCTGCAGTGCGCCCCGTCTAGTTTCCTTTTTCTCCGCAGCGGTCAGAACAACAGAGCACAATCTGTACAATAGCTTCGAGATGATGACGGCGTTGAAAAGTTCGAGCTTCCTTGCCTCACCGATATTCGAGTGGCCCCACAACTGCTGCAGCTTGCGGAAACCGGCGAACGCCATCCCAAGCCTCTTGGTCAACTCGCCGCCCGCTTTCCCGTCGTTGGTCAAGGTGGTTCCGAGGTGCGATAGGTGCCCTTGGGTGTGATTTCCTCGCCCTGTGGCGTCCTGACTTTTCCTTGGCACCGGATTCTGAGAAACTGCAACTTGCCCCAATGCATCTCCAGCCCCACCGTGCCAGCTGCAATTTGGACCACGTTGAGCCACTTTTCCATGTCGCCGGTGGTCCTCGTCATCAGCAGCGTGTCGTCCGCGTACACCAGCTGACCGAATCTGCGTGCGTCGCTTTCCCCCGGCTCGACCTCTGCGTCCCTCATGATTACTGTCATCACCATGACAAGTAAAAAAGGCGACGAGAGGACAAACTTGCGATATTCCAGATTTTTGGCTGCGCTCGGCCGAAGTAACTCCGTTCTCTCTGACCTGAAACGTTCGTCCCGTGTAGATGTCGGCAATGACGCTCCTCACGTGCTCTGGCAGCCCGAATCTCTCCAAGGCGGTCATCATGGCCTCTATATTAACAGAGTCGAATGCTTGTTTCCAGTCCAGGGCTAGGATGTACGAGTTCCCATGGCGCGAAGCCCACGCGGCCTCGACGTGGCGCCTCAGGATGCAGATCGCGTCTTGCGTGCTCTTCCCCGTGCGGAATCGGAATTGAATTTTGGACAAGCGGCCCTCTGCTCCACCGCCCACCAGACGCTGCTTGACGAGAGCCGCGAAGATTTTGTACCCGAGCGCCCTTTTTCCTTCGGTCCTGCGGGCACCTGCGGCCGTCGTTTGGCCGCGTGGCGCGAACTCTGTGGCCCTGACCCCCCCCTGAGCTCCCAGGCGCTTCGTCTCTCTGCGAGCCGCGGTTCTCCCCTCGGGAACCCCCGCCCTCGCTGAGGGAGGACCTGGCCCTGCCACTACTCTTGACATCTCCTGGGGCCTGCAGCGCTCGGCTGAGCGGCGCCTCTCCGAGCCTCGCGAGCCTTGAGACTTCTGTTTCCTCGATTGTGCCATGTGGGCCAAGTTGGCCGAAAATTGGTTTTGAATTGGTTTTGAATTGGTTCAGCTTTCACAGAAAAAATCGACCCACATTTTCTGGTAGAGAATTGTGCAATGCAAAAACCAAAGCAGCCTCGAGGGTCCCAGAAGCGTATGACACTAACATTATCCAGCAACGTGATGTGAACAGAAGAACAAGCAATAACAACAAGCATTTGCAATACACAACGCCAGTGGTCAAACCTATGTGGGATATCAGCATAAACAGTAACACTAGGCATGCGCAGCAGGGATAAATAACATAAACAGTAAACATATATAATCTAAACAGTACCTGTGGTATATCAACATAAACAGTAACAGTAACAGTAAACATAAACAGCAACACGAACAGTAACATAAAGCTATAGGGATAACAGTCGAGATCGACAGGTATCGTGCACGGCTGGCCCCTGGAGCGCCCCTGGACCCCATGCCACTGTTTCGAGCCATTTTGGCCTGCAGCATTTCCTTCCCCATCCAATTCTCCACCGATGGATTTTCTGTCTGCCTGGGCGGGGGAGGCAATCGATGTCGAGGATGACCCGCCTCCCCCGCCGAATGCCCGACAAATTCTGAGAAGACTGTTCGTCAGTGCACTGAAAAATGAACTTGTTCCGACATTGCCTGTGTTGAGGGCGCCTGAGCCGATCATGAATTGTCCAACGCCAGAGGTGGATGATGATATGCACGTTGTTGCCCCTGCAATCGGGGACCTGCCAGCTGCTGATATTGTGCCAGCTGCTGATATTGTGCCAGCTGCTGATATTGTGCCAGCTGCTGATATTGTACCAGAAATTGCGCCCCCCCCACCTGATATAGAGCCCGGCCGTGATGATGATGTGGCGGCTCAGGCTGTCGCCATTATTCCCGACAGAGTGTGTGACGTGGGCCAGCTGTGGGATAATGTGATAAGGTGTTTCCCGATCATTGTTAATATTGTCCTGCAGTTCGGGGAAGCAGCGCGAACGTCCACTGCTGCGTCCCGTGTGTATGATCACCTCGTCGCTCGTGATAATGTTCTGTTGACCACAAAGACGCTCGCAGAAAATGCGCGACAATGTAACACAACCATCAACATGATGGGTACTCGGGCTCAGTTGACTGCGTGTCTCTCGTGGCTCGCACACGTGTATGCGTTCAGACATTCCCTTGCGCAGCTCATTCGTGATGTCAAAGACGGTGATGGCACGTTGCAGACACTGTATACATTCCGCCGCTCAGATGACTTCTTGGCTGCGCCAATCCCGCCGCCGTGCCGGCCCAGATGTCTCGGAGGCCTTTGCGGGAGCAAACGCGGGTGTCCTAGCCTTTGGCAAGTTCCCTCTTAGGGGTTGGTGGTGGTGTTGGCGGTGGTGGTCCCGTTGATGATGATGATGATGGTGACATATGATGAGGACCCACCAAAGGAGTTTAACAATGGAGGTTTCGCCTAAACACCCCCCTCGTCATTGATGCCATAACCATTTACAACATGAATGCGGAATGTGCCATATGCATTGGTTCGAACCCTTGTCAAAATCAAGTTTCCTCCTCCTCCTTCCTCCTCCTCCTCTTCGCCCCTCTTCGTCCTGACCACCGCCGTCTTCGGCCCGAACGGCAGGGGCGTCACGCATGACGGTTGCAGCGTTTGCCCCGCGGGAAGTTGCTACCATTACCGCCGGAATGAATTTCATTGTCATCGCGACCACCATCGTCATCCGCCGCGTCGTGTTCATCCGATCCGACGCGTCAGAGGTATCACCTCTGACGCTTCCGAGAAATCAAAACGAGAAGTGTCGCATGTGATGGGTTGCCTTTCTTCCTTTCCCTTCCCTCCGCCTCCTGGTCATCATCATTGCCGCGTTCCCAACCGAGAACGGCCAAAAAAACATGCGTGAGACTTTTTCGGCGTTCGCCCCGAAACCGCCATCGCCATTGCCGCTGTCATCATCCGTGCCGCCATTGCTTGCTCAGCAAAACGCACAAGAACAAGACGTGACGCTTACTTAAACGTCACGATGTGACATCACCACCGCTATCCTCAGTCGTCTTGGGTTCTTTTGTAAAAAGGGGGCCGGAGGGCAGCCGATATCGATTTGAACGCGCGCATGAAAACTGACGTTTGCGCGCTCCCCTGTTCCTGGAATGTCTCCAGCAGGGGCCTGTCATGCGTGTAATCCCGAGTATTAGGCCGCCGATTTCAACAGTGTGTTCCCGAGGGTGTCTCAAGCGAAACGCTCATATAGCATGCGGGCGTTTTACGGCACGGCTGGAAACTTGGTGCCTCGGCGAGGGTGTCTCAGGCGAAACGCCCATGCTTCGCGGGGCCACAAGAACGCAGCCCTGCGCTACAAGAGGGGCGGTTGTGGTCTCTGGAAGGCTACAACAACAGGCAGCCAGACAACACTTTACATTCTAACGCGCCTCACTGTGCTCTTGTGCGCGGTGGCGGATCCGACACGGACACTCTTTATGGTTTGCCTGCCGCTGTGATCGATCAGGTAGCGGCAGCTTTTTTTGGTGATGTAGAGAGGAGTTCAGGCGTTGCGAAAGTGTATCAGACTGAGGTCACAGTTGCAGCCCTCGTCGAGCTCAAAGGTTGTTGGCGATTGTTTTCATGGTGCATGCCCGTTCCGACGCAATCCCTTGGCAGGGGAACGGCCGAAGTGTATTTCCAAGCAGAATGCATTGTTGATCAGGTGTTGGGCATCGGTGACTTGTCTCGGGAGTTCTTGAGGCGCCACAATGTGTACGCAACGGATCGTGAAGGCGCCATGGCTAAAGCACGACGGGCAAAACTACATACCATCAGGACTCTTGACTCCGCTGCCGCAGAGACCATCACCCCATGCTGTGTACACATTCAATCAAACAACCGTGAATCATCATTCGATGCTGAAGGGCGCGTGGGTAACCTCATCTACAAGTGTGTTCAGAGCTTGAGTTTTGGGAACCATCGACGGTTGTTTAAGACAGCATTGAGGCAGACACTTGCGGATTTGCCAGAGGACAGAAGTGCACCTCCCCTTGGCGCGAGATCCACGAATTTGAAGCACATGGCGCACATCCTGCCCGACACGGCCGAGAACAGCGAGAGGCGAACACAGCTTCTCATCCATTTTCCTGGCACGTGGGGTGAAGGACGGCTCAAATGGCACCGATGGGCATCAGAAGGCGATGTTGAAACAAAGGTTCGCGCACTTGGGCCTGCAGTCAACGCTTTGGTCGCCGCAGGGCCTCCCCCGTTCCCAGGCAGATCTTGGACAAAAGCTGAGCTCGCTCCTCGGTGGATCGCGCTTTTATTGGTGATCGGGGTGTTTCGCGATGCTTACCAACGCTTCATGGCCTTGGTTGGGCATGCTGTCCCCCGAGCCGCCATAGGTGATGACGGCGGCGTTGCTCCAGGAGCTGACGACGGCCTGGCGCTGCCCATTGCTGACATTGGAGCCCTGGGCGACAGGATGGCCGTGGAGGGCTTGCCAGGTGGACTACCCGACCTCGGGGGCGCCGGCGGCGACGTGGGAGACCCAGGTGGTGACGACGGCGCAGCAGACGGCATTGGTGGCGATGCAAAACAACGGGCGAAGAACTCGCTCGACGAACAAAAGCAGGAGCAGCACCGCTACAGAACTGCAACGGTCATCTGGCTTCTGTCTGGGAGTGCGTTATCAGATTGCCTATTGTTCAGCATTTGCATATGGCCCCATGTCATTGCCATGCAACGCAGCTTGTGGGTCGCAGGCAAGGGGTACGACAAAGCCCAGCGACTCAAGTGCAGCAAAATTCGGAGGCCAGCATCATGTGACAGCGACGCGATGGGGCGTCAGAGTGGCGGCGCTGATGACTATGTTTCTCGTTCGGGGCAGCGCTCTTTTCGTTTGGTCGACGCCTACGAGCGCAGCGTTGAAAATGAGTTCAGCAATAATGTGAAGCAGCTTCGGCAATCCGACCCTTGGGACGCCATGCCATTCCCTTCTCGGACACTGTCGTTGCGGACGCGTATATTTGTTACTTTGTCCCGCAGTGGAGCCCTCAACCACAAGCTGGCCGACCACAAGAGCAACTACCCTTATAAGTGCATTGCTGTTGTATCGCATCCTGAGCTCGAGGACGATATCATCGCGGACGCAGCCTGCCCCAGGCGCCTCGACCGCGGCACTCGAGCATGGTTCGATTACTGGGGCGGCGACATCGCGAAGCCAGAGGCCAAGATCGACCTGCTGGCGATAGCGATCCACGGGAGGAACGAGGCGGTGGGCATCGAGTGGCGGCACCAGCGTTGCCGCAGGTTCATACACAGCCGATCGGTCCAGGCAAGGAGTGTGGACATGTGTGGTTTGAATACGTGGTGGATCTTCGACCGCCTGCAGGAGGAGGCTCGCAGCTGGTGGGGGCCTGCCGTCCGTCCAGGTGCCCCGCCGATGCCTGAGCCCGCCAGCGGGGGCAACAAGCGCCAGCGGCGGTGCAGCAGCTGGGACGCATTTCGAGCGGAGGCTGCGGCGGGACTGGAGTCTCAAGGTGCTCGCCGATTCAGGTAGCCGCCACAGGTCAACACATCTCAGTTTAATTCAGCGGAGGAGGACGGAGGAGCAGGAGGAATGCCATATGAGAGCGCAGGAGGAGGAGGGGGTTGATGACAGCAAAGCGTTTGAGTTCTGAAGGAGGGGGGGGAGAAGATGAGTGATCGGATGGGTTTGATGGAAAGTGGAAGGGGATGCAGTGTGAGGCGAGGGGGCAGGCATCCCTGGGAGGTGGCACTTGTGCCGCAGATGGTGCCACAGTGCATGCATTTTTTTTTTTTTTTTTTTTTTTTTTTTTTTTTTTTTTTTTTTTTTTTTTTTTTTTTTTTTTTTTTTTTTTTTTCTTCCTTCTTCTTCTTCTTCTTCCACGGTCTGGGTCGGCAATGATGTCGGATATCCACGGGTGAGAAACGTGTTTTGGAAAGCTGCGTGGGGGGAGTAGGGTGTAGCAGCGCCAGTGGCGTGGCAATGAAGGTGTGCACATCGATATGTATTCGCGTGCGTGTGGTCCGCTGAAGTCTCCATTGGGGTTTCGAGGGTTCCTGATGTGGCTGTGGCGGGTGCCTGAGTCGTTGTGCGTTGGGCATTGTTCCCGACGGAAAGGCTAAGTTTGGTAAAACTGGTGCCGACGTCCCTACCGCCGCTGAGCTCTCCCAGAGATACCGTGGGTTGTCTGTTGATGAGCGGCTCCGTTATGCCAAGATGGCCCGCGAAGCAGATGACGCTTATGTTGCTGGCAACCCCCACCCATTTGGCCCGAATGCTCGGTCAGTGAGGTCACAGGCGTCTTCGAGCCAGCTGTCGGTTATGCCAGCCGCGCGGCAACGATCGTTGAGCGAGACCGCATGTGATTGCCATCCCTCGGAAGCCCTGCAGCTCATCAGCGAGCACCGTGCGGACCGCAAGAGGTCCCTCCATTGTTCTATGTTGGCCGAGCGTGAGGAAGCAACCGTACTGGATGATACCGAGTACGAGCCTGGTGGGCCTGTAGATACCACACTGTCAGTCTTCAGAGGCGCTGCTCCAGACGACCTTACGTCTCCTGCATCCCGTGTGTGGAATGGTTCCTACGATTTTGTGAACGCCAACTTCGCGCACCTCAGGGCTCGCTTTGCTGGTTGGCGTGATGTGGTCAAGCGACTTGTCTCACTCAGCTCCAGAGGTGCTCGACAGGACGATGTGGGGAGGTTCCACGGCGCATGTCACAGAGTATTTCGAGAGTTTTCAAGCACCATCCAGCACAAAGACGTCGTGGGCGTGACGGGTAAGAAAGCTGCACTGCCTGATTCGAAGGCTGAGTTCTTATGTCTTTTTGCCAATCGATGTCTATGCAGTCGCCGTGGTAGACTGGCAGTGACCGTCTTGAACGGCATCCACAAGTGCATGAAAGATGCACATCGGTCGAAGGAGTTGCGGCTGCAGTTGGTGCGATCCGAGATAGTGGTTCTCCTGTGTGCTTGGCCTGAAGTACGTGATGGTGGTGGCAAGCTGGCGGCCCTCGACCCAGGCGCCATCCCGTCGGAGTGCTTGTGGGTCCACGTGGCGCACGTGTTGCAGAAGCCGTGGGAGGTGATCCACCTTGCAAGTCGCATCAACCCACATACTTAATCATTCAAACGCTTGTGTGTTGGGCCCGTTCTTGTCAGAGCAGGGGTCTGGGTGTGAGTGGGCGTGGGCACGATGATTCCGCAACTGTGGGGCTATGAATGCGAGTTGGTTTGGTTGCGGAACCGGAACGGACTCCAGGGGTTGTTCGGCCTTGAGTGAGTCTGACAACAAGCCAACCCAGTTATAGTGTAAGTCGGCGTTGGCGGGCCTGAGCTCGAGCAGGTCTGAACGCACAGTGATCAAATTCAGAAGAGCATCAGCGCTGGGGAGTCTGAGCGTGAGTGAGCATACAGTCGCTAAGTCACGGGTGGTGTGCCTACATTGGGCAGTCTGGAGGGGCCCGTCTGGATGCGAGCTTTCTTGGGGGCCATCTTGGCGGTCAGTCTAGGGCGGTCAGTCTTGGGGGGTCGCTCGGGGCCTTCTGTGGGGGGGATCTTGGAGGGCCTGTCTTTGTTATGGGGGTATTGCCACGCTTCCCAGACACATGTGTACCAATAGGCTCTGGTGGCTACTAAGGGGCCTCATTGTGTCGCAAGCTTTGGAGGTTCTCCGTATTCGGGAGGGCGTCTAGAGGGCGTAGCTTCTAAGGGTGGTTCGTGGATATGCTCTGGTGCAGATATCATTTGAGTTCACCGTCTCGCTGGCGTCGGCGAGCCACTGTCAAAATTAGCATGTGTATTTCTGCATTGATTCACGCCCGACTGTGATTCTCATCCGACTGCGGGTCACATCTGATTTCATTTTCGACTCTGACTGTGCGGAGGCGGCTTGCGCCTTGCATTTCACACACGATTGCGTTTTTCATGTCACGTTGCGTCCAGATCCGAGGGTTCGTTACAACCGAATGTTTCACAAAATATTGGATGCTGCATCCGACTGAGATTTGCTTCAGACTGTGTTTGGCAGTTTGGAGTCATGCGTGTTACTGTCAGTTTGCTATGTTGTCTGTGATAGAGAAGGGGCTTTGCCCAACCAGACCTTGACTCGCCACCGTCTTGGGTAAGTTCGCGCCTTGGGCGGCGACGGTAACGATGCCGACGGCGGTGTCTTGGGCGTCTTAGGCTTGAGGGGCATCTTGGGTATCAGGTGTATCTTGGGTGTTGTGTGGGTCGTGATCGTCTTGGGCCGTTGTTCTTGTTGGGTGTCCTGGTTGTTGGAAGTGGTCGTGTGTATCTCGGGCAGGTTTGGTGCCTCGGGTGCCTGTTGTGTCTAGGGGGCCTCGGGTTTCTAGGGGCAACTGGGTCGTCTGAGTGTCTTTGGTGCCTTGGGCACCGCAAGGGTTTTTGGGTACCTCTGGCATCGGTTGTGTCTTGTGCATTTTGAGCGTCAAGGCCTCTGGTGTGCCAAATGCGTCTTGGCTACATCGGTTGCGCGGTACCTTCGGTGCCTATTCTGTCTTGGATTTCCCTGGCATCTTGGGCATATGCGCGAGAGATTCGGCATGCTGGGTATCTTGGGCGTCGTGGGTATTTTTTGTTGTTTTTTTGGGGTCCTGGGGTTCTTCGGCGCCTCTGGCTTCCGCAGTAACTCCTGGGGCCTGGGGGTCGTAGGCCTCTTGAGTATCCTGGGTGTCGTGTACACATGGTGTCTTTGTGGTCTGTGGTATCTCCAATGCCGTTGGTGGTCTTGGGTCTTGGTCGTCTTGGGGGTCTGTGGTGTCTTGGGCTTCGTCGGGGCCGTGGGGGTTTTGGAGAGTCTCGGGGTGCCTGGGGAGTGTTGGGCCCTCGGGTGTCTTCTGGGTTTGGTGTATCTTGATGGTCCTGGGGGTGGGTGGGCTGGGGGTTGTCTTTTGGTTCGTGGAGCGTTCGGTGTCGTGGGTGCCTGGTGGCGCGTGGGGTGTCTTGGGCCTCTTGGAAGTCTTTGTGATAGTGGATATGCTGGGGGGGTTCGGGATCTGCGGGGTACTTGACCTCTTGGTGGTCTTTGGGGTATTGGGCGTTTGAGGGGTCGGGCCGTTTTGGGTGCCCTGGGTGTCTTGGGTGTCTTGAGGGCGTTGGATCGTTGGGGGGTCTTGGGGGTCTTGGTGGTCTTGGGTCGTCTGGGTGCGCTTGGGCGCCTTGTGCGTCGTGGGTGTCTTGGGCGCCTCGGTGACTTAGGATGTCTTGGGCCTCTTGGAGTCTTGAGGGTCTTGGGGGTCCTGGGGGTCGTTGGGGAGGGCCTGAAGCTTCCACGGTGGCCTTCGGCTTGCTGGGGGGGGCTTGGGCCTTCATCATGGGGCCCTGGGCCTTCTTCAGGTGACATTGGGCTTGTGCACGGGATCTGCGGCTTCAATTGGCCGATGGACCTTGGGTGTCCGTCAGGTGGTGTTGGGCTTCTTTTGTGGGTGTGTCTCCATGTGTGTTGCCTTGGTCATACACACGGAGATGTGCTTGGGTATTTGAGGAAGGGGTTTCGTGAAAGGTCGTTTGGCCGTCTCGGCGACACAAAAGTCGCACCCTCCCTCCCTTCTCCTCCGCAGTTGCGCGCGCTGGCAGCACCGAGGGGCTGCCTATGCGGTCTCCCAGTGCGTTTCAATGTGTTGGGCGTCTTGGGTGTCACTGTTGCCTTGGGCGTTTCGGGCCACCATCGGGTGTCGTGAGTGTCGTGGGCCTCTTGGGCGTCGTGGGGGTGGTCTTGGGCCATATTGTGGGTCTTGAGTGCCGTTGGTGTCTTGGGGGTCTTGGTTGGTCTTGGGGGGTCTTGGGGTGCCATAGGTGTCTTAGGGTGGTCTCGGGGGTATTGGGGGGCTTGGGCCTTGGGGCCCTTTGGTGTCTTTGGGCGTTTGGGGCGTTTACGATGTATTGGGCCTCTTGGAATCTTGGGGTGTCTTGGGGGTCGGGGGGGTCTTCTTCAGATGGCCTTAGGGGGTCCTGGGGGTCTTGGGGTCTTGGGGGTCTCGGGGGGTCTAGGGGGTATTGGGCCGTCGTAGGGTGGGTATGTGGGGTCGTGGTGGTCGTTTGGGGACTTGGTGGGCTTGTGGGTTCTTGGGGGGGTCTTGGGGGTCGTGGGTCCCTGTGGGGTCTTTGAGTGCTTGGGGCCTTTAGGGGATCTTGGGCCCTTTAGAATATGTTGGGTCTTGGGGGCCGTCTTGGGGGGGTCTTGGGGATCGTAAGGTCTTGGGGGTCTGTGCCTTCGGAGGTCTTGGTCTTTGGGGTGGTATCATCGGGGTCTTGGGGGTCTCGGATCGCGGGATCGTGGGGGTCGTAGGGCGTCTTGGGGGTATGTGAGGTTCGTTGGGGGTCTTCTTGGGCCTTGGGCCGCTTGGGCGTCTTGGGGTCTTAAGGGTAGTGAGGGTCTTTGGGGTGCCTTGGGGCGGCTTGATGGTCTTAGGGTGCCTTGGGCGTTTCGGACCACCATCGGGTGTCGTGAGTGGCGTGGGCCTCTTGGGCGTCGCGGGAGGTCTTGAAGGTCTCGGGGGTCTTGGCGGTCTTGGCGGTCGGGGGTCTTGGGGGGCTCTTGGGGTGCCTGTGACAGGCTGTGGGGTCTGGGGGGCCTTGGGTGTCTTTGGGGGTCTTGGGTGCCTGGGTCCTTTTGAGGTCTGTGGGCTTTTGGTGCCTTTAGGGTGTTGGACTCCTTGAAGTAGTGGGGTCTTGGGTGGTCTCGGGGTCTTGGGGGTCTTGAGTCCTGAGGTCCTTGGGGGTCTTGGGCCATCGTCGGGTGCTTGGCGACGGTCTTGGGGGGTCGGTCTTGGGGTGTCGTGGGGGGTCGTGGGGGTCTTGGGGGTCTTGCTGGGCCTTGGGGGTCTTGAAAGGTCTTGGGGGTCTTGGGCCCCTTTGGGGTCTGGTGGTGTTTGGTGCCTTTAGGGGTTCTTGGGCCTAGGTCTTGGCAAGGGTCTTGGGGTCTTGGGGGTCGTGAGTGTCTTGGGTGTCTTGGGCCAAGGTCTTGGGCGTCTTGGCAAGGGGGGTCTTGGGGGTCTTGGGGATCATCGGGTGCCATCGGGGTCTTGGGGTTCTTGGGCCTCGAAGTCTTGGGTGTCGTGGGTGTAGTATGGGGTCGTTGGGGGTATTGGGCATTGGGTGTCGTGGGTCCCTTTGGGGTCTTGGGGGTCTTGGTGGTCTTGGGCTTGGGTGGTCTTGGGGGTGTGGGGTGTCTTGGGGGTCGTGGGAAGCTTTGGGGGTCATAAGGGGTCTTGTGGGTCTCGGGTCGCGTTTAGTGGCGTTGGGCGTTTGGGGCCCCTTAGGGTGCCTTGGGCCTCTTGAAGTTTTGGGGGTCTTGGGGCGGTCTTGGGTGTATTGGTGGTCTTGGGGTCGTGGGCCAAGGGCCAAGGGTGCCTTTGGGTGTCAGAGTCTGGGGTGCCTTGGGGGGGGGGGGGGTCGTGGGGGTCTTGGGGGTCTTGGGGGTCTTGGGGTGTCTTGGGGGTCTGGGGGCCTTGGGGGTCTTGGGTCCCTTTGGGGTCTTTGGGCGTTGAAGACCTTTAGGGGTTGGGCCTCTTGGGCCTCTTGGAGTCGTGTGAGTCTTGGGGGTCGTGGGGTTCTTGAGGGCCTTGGGGGTCTTTGGGGTCTTCGGGTGTCTTGGCGACGGTCTTGTGGGTATCGGGGGTCTTGGGCCGTGGGGGGCCTCGGGGGTCATGGGGGTCTTGCGGCGGTGCCTTGGGGAGGGGGAGGGGGGTTGAGGGATCGTGGGGTCTTGGGGGTCTTGGGGGTCTTGAGTCCCTTTGGTGTCTGTGGTTGTTTGGGGCCTTTATTATATTGGTCTCGTGCATGTTGGGGTCTTGGGGTCTTGGATGGTCTAGGGGGTCCTGGGTGTCTTGGGCCAAGCGGGTCTTGGGGGTCTTGGGTCTTGGGGGTATTGGGGGTCTTGGGGTACCTTCGGGTGCCATCGAGTTCTTGGGTGGCTCGGGTCTCGGGGTCCTGTGTGCCTTGCGTGTCTTTGGGTGTAGTTGGGGTGATTGGGCCAGCCCCCGCACCCCCCTATGGCATGCCACCGCCCTCCAATCGGAAGGCAAGGGTGGACCCCCCCTCTGCCCGCCTTCCGCTGGGAAGGCGAACGGAAGGACCGAGTGGGGCAGGATCCTACTGGCGGCAGAGGCCCATTGCCGATCGGGCCGCGGGGTGACGAACAGAGCGCGCCCAGATAGCAGCCCTGCCCATCCTCTGAGGGAGGGCGCCCCCCCGCGACAATCGGACTTACATGACTTGCTGTTTGCCTTGGCCTCCTATTGCGCCCAAAGGGGGGAAGGGCGGGGAGGGGGTCCAAGACGGCTCTGGAGACGCCGTCCGAGACGACCAAACGACCCGTCAAGGATCTCCTTCCCGAAAGCCCAACAAGAATAACCAAACGGACCTCCAAGACGCACTGGGTCCTGAGGGGGAACCAACGCCCAGACGATGGCCCAAGACCACCTAGACGGGCTCAGGACAACCTGCGCGAACAACAAGACTCCCCAAAGGAAATACAGCGGGGCTCCCTAACGAAGGCCCAAGACCCAGAAGCCCAAGACGCCCTGAGGAGTCCAAACCCAAACCACTCCAAGGCCCCCTCAAGAGGCACAATACCCACAAAACCCACGACCCCTGCGACCACCAAGACCCCCCTCCTTACGGTCATTGCGCCCGAGGGCGCCTCGTGGTGGTGGAGCCTCGACTCCCCTTTGTTGTTTGTTCGTTCGGTTTCGCGCGTTCTGAGAATTTCGATTGTGAACCAAGCCGAGGCGACGAGGGAGACAGAGACCCTGGGGGCAGACGAAACAAAGATCGCCCCCTTCTTCCCCTCTCCTCCACATCGTTGGCAGCACCAAGGAGCGGCCTTCGCGGTGTCTCCGATGTCTTTCGGTGTCTTGGGTGTCTCGGGCGTCTCGGGTGCATTGGGCGTTTCGGGCTACCGTCGGGTGTCTTGGGTGTTGGGCCCCTTGGGCCTATTGGGCGTCGTCGTGGGGTGCTCTTGGGGGTATTGGGTGTCTTGGGGATCTTGGGGGTCTTTGATGTATTGGGGGGTCGTGGGGGTCTTGGGGGGTCTTGGCTTGGGTGGTCTTGGGGGTCTTGAGGTGTATTGGGGGTCTTGGGGGGTCTTGGGGGTCTTGGGGGTCTTGGGTCATTTTGGTGTCTTTGGGTTTTTGGGACCTTTAGGCGATCTTGGACCTCTAGGGGTCTTGGGGGTCTCGGGTGGTCGCGGGGGGTCTTGAGGGTCTTGGGGGTCTTGGAGGGTCGTGTGGGCCATTATTTTGGGTCTTGGGGGGTCTTGGGGTGCATTTGGGGTCTTGGGGGTCCTTGAGTGTCTTGGGGGTATTGGGGTGTCTTTTGGGGTTGGGTCTTGGGGGTCTTGGGGGTTCGTGGGGGTTCTTGGGGGTCTTGGGCCTTGGGGTTCTTGGGTGTCGCGGGGGGGCCTTGGGGTCGCTTGGGCCTTTGCTTCGGAAACGAAACGCGTGAGGGGTGCGCCAGCATCGGGCAGGGGGGCGCATGCGAACGCCGCCGCCGTTGGGGAGCACCATTTGCATGTGAGAGCTACGCCGCAGCCGTTCCTTGGGAACATGTGCTTGCCCACCTTGCAGGCGCAGCTGTTTTTGCAGGCCTTGCGATTCGAATTCTTTCTTTGCAATGTCGCATGGTGCATTTCTGATGACAAGGCACTGTTTGGGAAAAGGGCAGTGCGTCGCCGAACCGAGAGCACGTGCAATAGTTTGGAGACGCGCGTCAACACAACGTGTCACAATAACATGAGCATGTAGATAATACATAATCGGTTAGGTGGCCCACGCATGGGCATCACTGTCGTGCTAAGGAGATGGTCTGCGCCTATTCCAAGAAAGCACAATCAGCTGCTTTCGAACAGCAGTCCTCGTTCCCCCCACCCCCCTCCAGACGCACAAGGGGCCCAACGGTAGCGACCTGGCAGCGTCTTCCAGCCATCCTGTGGTATCGGGTTCTTTCTTGAAAGGCAGCGCGTTGCACGATTGCTCGTTGCCCCACCCTACCACCACCACCGTTTTGAATTGATCCCGACCAGCCTGTGGTGTTGGGTCCTCGTTTTGAAGAGCCGTTCCCCCGCGTCCCGTCCTCCTTCTTCTCCTCCTCCTCCCTCCTCCCCCCCCTCCTCCAATCGACGGCATCACCGCCATCATCAGCATCGCCCCTCACACGTTTCGTAGCCCCATAGCCACGATACGCGTGAAGGACATACCGACATGGGTGGCGGTCCCGAGTGCACGCGCTGCCACTGAGGCCTTCGGTGGAGCTCCTTATGGGGCCACAGAAAGTGTGAGAAGTGTGCCGAAATGGGCGGCGGTCCCGCATGCAAGCGTTGCCACTGCTGCCTTCGGTGGGGCTCCCTATGGGGCCACGAAACAGGTGAGGGGTGTGCCGAAATGGGTGGCGGTCCCGCATGCAAGCGCTGCCAGTTGAGCCTTCGGTGGAGCCCCTTATAGGGCCACGAAACGCGTTAGGTGTGTGCCGAAATGAGCGGCGGTCCCTCATGCAAGCGCTGCCGCTGGAGCCTTCGGTGGAGCCCCTTATAAGGTCACGCAGCGCGTGAGATGTGTGCCGAAATGGGTGATAGTCAGCAAACGCTGCCACTTGGGCCTTCGGTGGGGTTTCCGATGGGTCCACGAAACGTGTGAAGGGTGTGCCGAAGTGGGTGGCGGTCCCGCATGCAAATGCTGCCACTTGAGCCTTCGGTGGAATTCCATATGGGGCCGCGAAACGTGTGAGGGGTGTGCCGAAATGAGTGGCAGTCCCGCATGTTAACGCCGCCACTGGGGCCTTCGGTGGGGCTCCCCATGGGGCCACGAAACGTGTGAGATGTGTGTCGAAATGAGCGACTGTCCCGCATGCCAACGCTGCCACTGGGGCCTTCGGTGGAGCTCCCTATGGGGCCATGAAACGCGTGATGGGTGTGCCGAGATGGGCGGCGGCCCCGCATGTCAGCACTGCCATTGGAGCATTCGGTGGGGCTCCCTATGAGGCCACGACACGTGTGAATGGCGTGCCGGAGTGGGCGGCGGTCCCGCATGTCAGCGCCGCCACGGGCGCCTTCGGTGGAGCTCCCCTATGGGGCCACGGAACGCGTGAGAGGTGTGCCGATATGGACGGCGGCCCCGCATGCCACCGCTGCCATTGGAACCTTCGGTGGAGCTGCCTATGATGTCCCAAAACGCGCGAGGGGTGTGCCGAAACGGGCGGTGGTCCCGCATGTCAACGTTGCCACAGGGGCCGTCGGTGGAGCTCCCTATATAGCCACGCAATGTATGGGGTGTGTGCCGAAATTTGCGGCGGTCCCGCATGTCAGCGCTGCCAATGGAGCCTTCGGTGGAACTGCCTGCGGGGCCACGAAACGTGTCAAGGTGTGCCGAAACGGGCGGCGGTCCCGCATGTCAACGCTGCCACTGGGGCCTTCGGTGGAGCTCCCTATGGGAGCACGAAACGTGTGGGGTGTGTGCCGAAATGGGCGGCGGCCCCGCATATCAACGCAACCATTGGGGCCTTCGGTGGGGCTCCCCCATGGGCACGCGAAACGTGTGAGGGGTGTGCCGAGATGGGCGGCGGGCCCGCATGCCAACGTTGCCACGCGGGCCTTCGGTGGAGCTCCCTATGTGGCCACGCAGCGTACGCGGGGTGTGCCGAAATGGGCGGCGGTCCCGCATGTCAACGCTGTCACTGGAGCCTTCGATGTCGCTCCCCATGGGGCCATGACACGCGTGAGGGGCGTGCCGAAAAGGGCGGTCCTTCAAACGTTACCACTGGGGCCTTCGGTGGAGCTCCCTATGGGGCCACGAAGCGAGGGGTGTGCCGAAATGGGCGGCGGCCCCGCATGCCAACGCTGCCACTGGAACCTTCGGTGGAGCTCCTTATGGGGCCACGGAACGTGCGAGGGGCGTGCCGAAATTTGTGGCGGTCCCGCATGTCAGCGCTGCCACTGGGTCCTTCGGTGGAGCTCCCCCATAGGAAACACAGGCGGGAAGAACATGGAGACAAAATGGCGGCGCATGGCGCCTCGTTTCATTGAGGCCAAGCGCCCGCAACATGCCCCAACGCTAGCGCACGCGCGTCGCCGCTTTTCTGTTTACGCATGCCCTCACGCACGTCGACCGTCGACCCCCTATACGAAACCTCCCCCAAATATTCCAGACACGATTGCGGTACCTACAGCTGCATATGGTTGGGTCTTTCGCCAGGCGAAGTCGCTTTTGGTTTGAACCCAGCGGAGCGCGATGTCGCAAGTTTCTTGGCCATTGGTGCTTGTGTCTGGAAAACTGAGCACGCAGGTTTGTTGCATTCTGTCGTTTGACAGAGTGCGGTTCCCTGAGGTTATTTACCAACGGCTGTGCCCGAAGGATCCTGAGCTTCGCGCGCGAGCTCGCACAGATGCTGGGGCCATATGTTTGTCAGAGCCGTTGCACAGCGTTGAACTCTTCACCAAAGGCGAGTTTTTCACTGATTATGAATTTGCAGTTTCTCTCGCGATGCCGTCGCATTGGTATGCATCCTTCTGGCGCGTGGAGATGACATCAGAAATCGTTGGTGACATGGCACCAGACCGCTGTGTAGTTGCATTGTGTAACACTCGGATGTGGAAGGTGTTCAGCCCTGCGCGCCAAAAAAAGGTTGATGTGCACATTGATCTGTGGGCTGCGGAGGGGGCCGCAGACGATGAGAGCGATGGCCGCCATAGTTCGGATGCTGACCATGACCACGATTCGGATGAACCCGAGCATGGTGAACTTGAGGATGAGATCGCCGAGGCGTCGGAACATAGCGACCACTCAGGGTCGGTGCGCGATTCTTGCCACGATGGTGGCGGTGACAATGGCGATAATGACGGTGGTGTCGAGCGTGGTGACCCCCCAGACCCGCTGCTACCGCCACCACCACCTGTGCCCGCTGCCTCTACCAGTAGCAGTAGCAGTGAGTCTGAGTCTGGTTCAGATGAAGACTCGTCTTCATCATCTGCAGCTTCGGAACGCTCTTTCTCAGATGATGGGAAGTTGGGGGTTGCACTGTATCGCGCACGTGTTGGCGACCTGGGTTACATCGCATTTTATCCTGATAAGAATATTGGCCAATACATTGCAGTCTGCAAGTGCCCTGATCACAAAGGTGGCATCAGTTGTAAAACATCTCGTCGTGCGAACCCTGGCCGCAGGCATGGGCAAGGGAGACCACTCGGTTGGTTAATGGCGTGGCTTGAGCAGTGCAGCTCGGACCATCCCCCAGCTACTCGATATGATCATGTTCATCCGGAGGTGCGGTTTCGCCCTTCGGTCGTGGAGCGCAGGGATGCTCGCATGCGGCTCCTTGCGCTTGAGGGTGGGGCCGAACTGGCCTCAATGGAAGATGGTGGTGGCGATGGCGCAGACGCCACGCACGAGAACTTGAATTTCACTTGAGTTGAGACGTGGTACTGTGCTGTCTGGCACGCAGGTTGTTGCAAATAATGTTGTTCATCATTGTTGTTCCCTCGCCCTGAGCCTCTCCTTCATTTTATCTTTTAGCGTCTAGACCTTTTTCCAGGCAGTCACTCGCATCCTCCTCCGTGCCCCTACGGCCCCATCGTGCCACTATGATTCCGCATGTTTCTCAGCCCCGTTCCTTCCGCCTTCCAGTGCCCCATGGTTTCTTTGCAGCTCCTGCTGGCACGTGTTGGTTGTCTGATCCAGGTGGGCTTGCATGTTGGATTGATGTCTCAAGCGTCTCAGAGAATGCAGCCAGCGGCGCTGAGGCGAGATGCACCATAGAAGTTGCCGAGAGCGATTTCGCGCACGAACAACACCACACCTCATGGTGGCATCCTGTGTTAAAAGCAACACAACGATGGCAGGGGTTAACTTTGAGGGGTTAAAAGAGGAGGCGGGGGAGGCGCATGCAATGCCCAAAGCGGCGACCCGCCAGGCCCCCGACCCCGCCGCCGAGCCTAACGGCAGCCGTGGAGCGGCATCGGCGGCGGGGCCACCCCGCTCCCTCAGCATGATGGCAGGGGCCCCTTTTGCCCTTGCCGATTGCCACCCCCGCGCTCGGCACGTGGGGGGGGGCGGGGGAAGGGTCGGCCCGACCTTGTGGTTGTAGGGTTGCTATTGCCTGAGGCGCCCTCGAGAGAGGGTGGCGGTTCGGAGGTGGAGTATGGCGGATATGATCCCCCCCCACCCCGAAGCTTTCAACCCGAACCTGCCGCCACACCCCCCACGCTAAGCCAATGTAGAATAGCACGGGTGCGTCTTTGACCTGTCTGAGGGGTAACCCCAGATCTTTGTAATGACAAGCGTCGGCGCATACGCACAAGCAGTAAGTGTATACACAGTATCATCTAGTGTCTTCCCGCACTATCTGAGTATCATGTTTGAATACAACGTAAGTATGGTACCGGACACGCGTGCGAGCAAATGCGATTGCATAGATGCTTAAATAGAGGACGTGGCTATGTCATTTCAACGCTTGCGCAATTGATGTGCGTGTCCGTGTGTATATATACGTGCGTATAAGTCTTTGCTAACGCCAGTTTGCAACTATGTAAATGCGATCAGGGTAAGAGTAAATGGTTGAACAGTTCGAGTTGTATGTTTTCGTTTGTATGTGTGCGAATGTATATGTGCCCCGCTGCATGTAGTTGTGCGCATAGCTATACATGCACATTGTATCTTGCGTTCGCATGCGCGAATATCACCGCGCGTGCTGGTGCGCATGTCTGTGCAAACGGGCGTGTTCATAATATTGCGCGCGTGCGTCAACCGCAGGGTGCTTGCATGCATGCACGCGCATGCTGCCCAGGGGGTGTCATGAAAAACCATTGCGTCACACGGTCAAACGTTTGCATGTCCGCGCGCTAATACACATATACTTACACGCCAGTTGTTGTACAATCATGTGCGTATGTGGGTTCCGCGGTGTCACGTTTTGCACATACATTCGTCTTACATTCCCACACCAGTCAGTTGCGATAGCTGTTTTCCAATCGCCCGATGGCGTCCTGGAGGCACGCTGCCTGGCAGGTTGTTCTTTCAACTGGACAGGCGAACAACACCATGCCAACGTGTTTAAGTCCGTTCGTTTTTTGTCAGGACGCTCTTGAAGGGATAGCTGGCCATCGGGCGTGTGAGTGGTTAGGTATGGTGTTGGCGCCACGTCTTAGTATGATTACATGCTGCACGTCGTTCGCCCGCGTGTGTGGGCACATGCAGAAAGTTTCACTATGCGGCGCATATTGTTTGCACCAACAAATGGGGAACAATAACATCAGTAATGTTGTCTGACATCACTGCAACAGGGCAGCGTGATTTTAAAGTGCGTAACCAATAGTTGCGCCTGCACCATGTGCCAGGCATGTTGGGCGAACGTTGTGTAAATAATTGCAAATACAAGAGCTGTGCGCCATTCGCTGTTTTAAACTGTTCGAAGAAAACGCCATGCACGAGTATGGGGTTCCTTTCCAAGGTGTGCGCGGTCATGCGCGATGCACAGTGGAACGGTTTGGCCGCAAACCCCATGGACAACACCATCACGAAACCATGTTGGCGCATTATTGCGAGCCTCGCAACATTGTGGAACACGTTTGTGTGCACATGAGATGGTACACATTTATGGCGCACTGCAAACGTTTTTTTTTTCTCGGAATCCTTTCCGACGGCCCGAAACACTGACACCACCAATGCGCCTTGCGACAGCCAATGCGCCCACCGACAACCAGGAGGAGGAGGAAGCGGAGGAGGAGGAAAAGGAGGAGGAGGAAGGGGAGGGAGGACTGATGATGGTGAGGAGGAGGAGAAACAGGACGGGGCCAAGGAGGAGGCGGAGGAGGAGGAGGAGGGGGAGCGGGAGGAGAAGGAGGAGGAGGAGGACGACGAGAAGGGCGATGACGATTATGATGATGAGGAGGAGGATGAGGAGGTGGATGGGGGGCGGGGGGACAGGGGGGGGGGGGGATGGGGGGGGGGGGGGCACAAAAGGGCACGCGCGCCCGCCGTTCGCGCGGCAGTGGTGGTGTTGGACAGTTACAGTCATAGTGTATCTGGGCGCGGCGCCAAATCCAACGCATTTCAATTGCACTGCGCTAGACGAGCTTGGGGCCCCTGAATGATGGCGCGAGCAACGCATTGCGAACGCTAGTAGTGGCTACAGGTGGACTAGCCACGTACGTGCGCGCAAACTTGAGGGGGCGAGGGTATGTCTGGGTTTCGGCAGCCGCATCATTAACCATTTGCAAAGTGTAGCAACGCCGTTGCACCCACTGCCAGCGCAAAACGCCGGCGCCGCGCGCAGCACGCGTGCGCACGCGCTGCCGCGCAGCATTTGCATTGTACCAAGTGTTGCCCGTGCGCCCGTGCTTTGCCGCAAGGGACACTACCGTGCCATCAGCACGACGTGCGCAATATACGCAGATCTCAAAACCAATCATTAGCGACAAGCGAGACTGCTACACTGCGTTGCCTCAGTGCGCGGGCGAGCGGCCTGGGCGCGAGTGTCGCGCGGCGCCCATGGCCAGGTGCCGCCCGAGCGGCCGTTCGCAGGCGCCGCGGGCCGACGCGCGAGCGCTGTTCCAATAGGGGGCGCGATCGCGACCGCGGTTTCAGGAGGGGGGCGACCTCGGCGAAGCTCACGCGCCAGCCCTGGTTCGAGAAGGGCAAGCAACTCGCGTCAAAGCGGGCCAGCACCACTTCTACAGCGCCGGTGTTCCCAGGGGAACCACCGACCACATGCAGACTTTCAAGCGCAGCAGGCTGGAAGGACGGGCGGTGCGTCGACGAGGTCGTGCTCCCGAGGCTGCGTGCGTCTGGCTGCGCATTTCACGACAGGATACACCATGCGCATATGATAGGTGTGCGTGGTGCGCCCGCGTTTGGTTTATCATGTTCGTCGTCTGCGCTTCGTGTTTGCAGTTATCTCTCCGCGTCGCAAGTTGCTGCCGTGGTTTGGCTTGCGTTCGTGCATCAAGGCAGCGCGCGTGCGCGGTTTGGCTGCGCGCGTCAAGACAATGCGTCGGGGTCTAAATCGACGCAGCGGGCGGTTTGCCCAGCGCGCCGCCGCCGCCCTGCGCGCGCGTGGCCGCGGCGAGCCTTTGCGCCCAATGGTGTTGGTATAGTTGACATGCGCGGCGTTGCAAGGGCGCGCGCCGCGTTCTGGCGGCGCCGCGGCGGCGCGCCCGCGCCCGCCCCCCCCCCCCCTTGCAGTGCGATGGGGCGCCCCTTGCGGGCGGCATTGCGCTTTGCATTGTGCGCCGCGCGAGGCCATCGCCCGCCGCCGCGCGGCGGCGCCGCGAACGCGCGCGCGACGCGGCATTGCGCTTTGCATTGTGCGCCGCGCGAGGCCATCGCCCGCCGCCGCGCGGCGGCGCCGCGAACGCGCGCGCGACGCCCTCGAACGGCTCCTGTCGCGGCGCCCATCTGAAGGATTCGTCGCCGCGGGAGTTATGCTCTGTCCCATCAGCGATCTTTGCCGACGGCGCTCCGGTCCAGCGCGACGCGGCGTGGGAGCTGAAGATCGGGCGGCCACGACGCAGCGGGCGCGCGTCGGCCAGTGCGCGCGGGGCTTTCCTCGCCAGCACATTCCGCGCTGCCGGCGCCGCGCAGCAAGGGCGCCGCGCGCGCGTATTGGAATGCGTCTTGCGGGGCGCGCCGTTTCAGGCGCGCGGCGCGGAAGCGGCGCGCGGGGGGCCGCCGAGTCCAGTCGCGCCGCGCGCGCGGCGGCTCTGCGGGTCAGAGATGCAGCGGGGACGCGATGCTCTTGCACGCGCGTCGGGGCAGCGGCCTCTCGACTGCTTTCTGTCGGGCGCGGGGGGGGGGGCTCGGGTGGGCGTCGGGGTCGTCGCCCATCGCTCTCGCGGTGCCCGCGGGTGGTGTTTGAGCGTCCGCCGCTGTCCCGCGCGCCACGCCATGTCTTCGCCCGTTGTCCGCTCCGCCTACGTCGCGCGCCCCGACGCGCGCTGCTCTCCCATCGCGATGGCGCTGCGCGCTGCGCGCGGGCGCCAGCAGTCCTCAGGCTGGCGCGCGTTAGTGTTGCCATGGTCGACGAAGCGACGCCGAGCGAAAGATGACGTCGACGACGACGGGTTGACGATGCCGACCCACCCAACAACTCCACGGGGAAAAAAATTGGGGTGGCGATGACAACCCAACGATCGCAGGGGCAACACATTTGGGGTCCAGATTTCGACTTCATGGTCGACAAAAAATATCGTCCACAAAAAAATGCCCATTACAAAAAAATGCCATTTAGCAAAAAAAAAAAAAGCCATTGAGCACAAAAAATGGTTTTCACTTGGTAGCGCGAAATTTGGATTTGGGGTTGGCTGGTATCGAGCTGATCGCCGACTCATAAGTTCAGGGTTTGGGGTCGGTACCGAACCGATCGTCGACTCACCCATCTAAAGTTTGGTGTTGCTGGTAGCGGGTGCCTTGTAGCATCTTGTTACGTGTAGGGCGATGGGTGAAATTTTCGCAATCTACCCCCCCCCCCCCCTCTTGCCGCCGAACCTGGAACTGGCGGCAAGGGGGGGGGGGGGGGGGGGTAGCTGAAGCTGGTTGGGGCCGTCGGCGCGCTGGCAGCCGCTGGCAGATCCTTTCTCCAGGGGGCAGTTTGCGATGCGTTGTGTTCTACAATCGCGGGCGGTTGGCCCCTGGGCGCTGGCCGCCTCGCGCATCGTTGGGGGCGACAGGCGCCGCAGATTTCCGCGGCCGCGGGTCAGGGCTGCCACCCTCGGGCCGCGGCGCGCCGCGTCCCAGCCATGGCGCCGTCGGCGCCGCAGGGCCTCGGCGCCGTGAGGCCGCGGGGCAGCGGTGCATCTCTGGCCCAGCGCCAGCGCCGTGGGCGACAGCTGAGGGTTCGGACCGCAGGGTTTCAACGCTTTGCCGCATCGGCGCCGCGGGACAGTCGACGCTTGGAGCTTTTCAGCGCGGTGTTTTGGACGGTTCGGGCTCTGGGTTCTGCCAGGCGCTCGCGCTGGCAAGCGCCATGGTATCCTGGTCCGACGGCCTTGGGCATGCGGGCTCTACGGTTGAGGCAAGGCCCGAGACAGCACGCGCCGTCAGGTGGGCGCGCCTGAAGGTGTACACGGGCGCGCCGTTGCGTAAGGGCGCCACGCCAGGGCTTCGCATGCGCTGCGTCGGGATTGCAAGGCTCGGGCCATGCGGGCCAGGGGCCTGGGCCCGCAGGGCGCGCCCGTCCGCTACTGAAGCCGCCAGCCCGACTTCTCAGCGTTCGAAATCTTCGGGCTTGGTGGCCGCGGCGCTTGAATTTCTTCTGGGCGCATCGGCCCACCTGCAACGCGGCGCCATCGCACCAGGGCGCCGCCCCCCCCTCCCCCCCCCTCCCCCCATCCCGCCACGCGGCGCCACGGCTGCGACGCTTCTTCAAAACCGCGCGGCGCTTTGGGCCTAGGGCCAACGACGTTGGGGCAAGTACGCTTTTTCGCTAAGGTGGTCGGGGGTCACTGGCGTTAGGGGCAGCGGCGCTTGGCACTCGGCCCACGCGGCGATGTTATCTGGGGGCCCAAGGGCCACGCGGCATCAGGGCCGATGGGCGCCGTTCTGCAGGGTTGCGAGGGCTGGCGGCATTCGGGCTTCGGGCCATGAATGCGCCGTATCGGTTAAGCCATGGTGCCATTGGGCCGCGTAGCCCTGGGCATCGGCGTGATGAGGTTGTGGTAAGGCTGCGCGGCATTCGGGCGTTTCTTGGCGTTCTGGTCTGGGCCGTGGGAGGGCGAGTGGCAGGGGGGGGGTCATGGGGTCGCTCGCCCTGGGGCCCACCCACCTGGCAATCGGCTCTCAGAGGTGCGCGGCACAATCGGTAGTTGCCGTCGGGGTGTGGTTCGCAAAGCTTTCGGCGCCGTCGTGTTTCGGGCGGCAGGGCGAAACGGCCCGACGTTCGGCTTCGAGGCGAAGGTTGCCTCAGGCGTTTTGGCACTGCCGCGGTGGTCGCGTGGTGCGTCGCGCGGTCAGTGCTGAGGGCCTGGGGGCACGTGGACATCTGGCAGTGCAGTCTTGAGGCATTGCGGCGCTGGCACCTAAGTTCGTTGCGACTTGGTCACGGGCCCGTTCTGTCTGGAAGTGTGGCAAGTGTCGCCCCCCTGCGCAGTCGGGCTTCAGGGCGGTCTTAGTGCGCGTGGCAATTTTGCTTCTGGCGGCCTGGTGTCTCAAGGCTGTCTGGCGGTCATGCTGCCGTTCGGCACAATGTAAACGGCGGGGCGCGCAAGGTGCATCGGCCGATTCAGGTCGCCACCCCCGCGTGCCGCAAGCCGCGGCAAGCCGCGGATTGCCCCCCCCCCCCCGCCCCCCCCCGCCCCCCCCCCCCCCCCCCCCCCCCCCCCCCCCCACCCCCCCCCCCCCCCCCCCCCCCCCCCCCCCCCACCCCCCCCCCCCCCCCCCCCCCCCCCCCCCCCCCCCCCCCACCCCCCCCCACCCCCCCCCCCCCCCCCCCCCCCACCCCCCCCCCACCCCCCCCCCCCCCCCCCCCCCCCCCCCCCCCCCCCCCCCCCCCCCCCCCCCCCCCCCCCCCCCCCCCCCCCCCCCCCCCCCCCCCCCCCCCCCCCCCCCCCCCCCCCGCCCCCCCCCCCCCCCCCCCCCCCCCCCCCCCCCCCCTCCCATTGTGACCCTTCCCGCCCCCGTCCGCCCTCTCCCCCCACCTGCATCCACCCTCGCCCGCGATCACCGCCACTCTGCGCGCGCGCAAACGCCGCGCGCGCACGCGCCAGACTCGCACCCTCATGTGGCGCGTTGGCAGCTGTTTCGCAGCGCGCCTCGCGCGCGGAACTGGGAGGCCAGCCACTGTCCATCGCCAACATTGGCCACCGTTTCGCGGCGCGCTTCGCGCGCCGAACAAGGATCATGCCCATCGCGAAAAGTACACAATATTTCGGCGCGCTTCGCGCGCCACCGCAGCCATGCGAGCTTGCCAGCGCGTTAGGCGCCAGGCTTGCGCCGTAGGGGTGACGCGTCTGGTCATTTGGCGAAATGGGCTGTTGCGGCGCCGCAGCGAATAGTTTAAACACAGCAAAAAGGTCAGACATCAATTGTTCATTGCAGCGCGGTGTTCGCCAGCACAAGAAGCCTGTGGCATGGCGTAGCCTAGCGTGGGCCACGATTGCGTTGAAGACAAGGGCGGGTTGTTTGTCCAGCCCACCGTTCGTTTTGCGTTATCACTGGCGCGTGTATAACACAATAACGTGTGTTACGCGTTCATATGATGTGCGCCATACATGTCATGCTACTATGTTTACAACAAAGCGCCTGATGCGGTTCATGCGTGGCTGCGGCTGTGCGGATGAACGGCGTCAAAAACCTTGCGCGTGCAAGCGTTAGTCGATGGTTACATGGTTTCTGAGTCGAGTGCTAACGTGCAAACAAGTTATTTGGACGTCGCTTGCGCATTACACCATCGTGTAGCACAGCTGCGTGACACAGCCTAATATTATAACAACGAAACACAACATACATAATATGGTCGCGTAGTATCGCACAGGAGTGTTGGCGGGATGCCATGCATCATGGTGCCACAACGCAGGTTCGCACAATGCACTGTGCGTATGATTGTATAGATGTTGGTACACACTGTGGTGGAACAGGACATGTCGTTTTTCATGTCGGTAGCAAGAATGTCATTGCATGTGGCCGTTGTCGTTTTCCACCACTCCGCATGAGGGGGGTGGGAGGAGAAGGAGGAAGGGGATCAGGAGCAGGAAAGTTGACGTTCGGCGCAGCGCTGTTTCCGTTATGACAGTGGCGCATGAATCCAGCCGTTGGTTATGACAGTATAACGCATGAATCCAGCTCGAAAGTAGCGTAGCGGTGTATCCTATATTTTCCGTTCCCGTGCCGTGCCCACCTGTATCCAGCCAGAGGGTTGGCTTGCGAGCGTGTTCTCAGCTACCAGAATGGCATGGGATGCGCCCGTCACCGTTCATCCGCACTGGCGGCGTTCCGGCCTGAAGATCACATGAGCAGTCCGTGCGATGGGGTACGTGGCCCGTTTGGGTGTGTAAGTTCTGCCAGGCGGATTTGGGTATGTGTGTTCCGTCACCACCGCTGCTTTTCCGTAGCCATCCGTGGCTGAGTTGCATATCCACATAAATGTGCGCTCCGCGTTTACAGCCTCTTCTTCTCTGTGCTTGCTTGTGGGCCTCCGCAATGTCCGTAGACCTGAACGTGTTCAAGGTCCGAGGGCACACGCTCCGTCTGCAGCTGCAGGTGGCTGGGCTGTCCGAGAACATGCGCGGCGAGCTTCGCTTCTCAATCCCCGCGGAGATCGAGATCGTGCCGAAGGCTCCAGGCGCCAGTGCTGCCGCGGGTGCCAGCCAGAGCGCCAGTGCTGCTGCGGGTGCCAGCCAGGCCCCACAGGAGGCAGCGCAGGGCGCGTCGCCAGGACAGCCGCCTGAGAAGCGGCAGAGGCAAGCGTCGCCAGGACCGCCGCACGATGGTGGATCTAGCGATGTGGAGTTTGTGGGCGAGCAGCCGTCCCCGAAGGTGCCGATCGAGCCTCTCCCTGTGCCGCAGCAGCAGTCACCGACTGCGGCGCCGCCGCGGCCGAGCGCCGCCCCGAGCGTGGTGGCGAAGGCGCTGACCCCAGCGGGCAGCCGCCCTGATCTTTCTCAGCCTGCGCCCAGAGTTTTCCAGATCGGCGGGTCTCAAAGTATGCCAGTGACCGTCCATCCAAGCACCACCCCGTCCCTGCCAGTCGAGGGTAAGGGCGATGATGAGGGCGCATCCCAAGCCCCGCCACCCATTAGGTCAGATGAGGCAACTCTGGTGGAGGATTCGCAAGAGCCGTTAGCAGCTGTCCAGGCTGTCCTACACAACAAAGTTTTTGAGTCTGCCGTTGAGAAGGAGGCTGCTGAGAAAGGCATCCAGCACCTGCCAGTTGTGGCTCCTGTCGGCGTTCAGCAGTCGTCTGGGGCTCCTGTCGACGGCTCCAGCAGCAGGTTTAGGACGGCGTTGCGAGCGTCGCTGGCAGCAGATGGCGGTTCGCAAGCGTCGTCGTTGCCGCCCCTGGACCTCGGCGATTCTGTCGGTTCTCTGCTTCCTGATGGTGATTTTCCGAGCACTCTCGGGTTCGAGGGGCCATCGGAGACCCAGCAGCCCATTTAAGCTATCATGTGATATCTGGTTTATATATTGCCAGCTTGGCCAGCCTCGCCTGCGACTGCGGGTCAGCTTGAGTGGACAGGTTGAGGCTGAGGCTGACGAGAAAGGAGGAGGGTCGGGGGGACGGGTGAAGAGGTTGCCCAAAGCAAAGGAGGATGGAGCAGGACACGAGGACTTCATATTCAAGATTTGTGCTATGCGCAGCTTGGCGCTTCGAGACTGAGAGTTTCATCTTTGTTGGCCACCATTATAATAATTGGTTTGGGCTCAGTGCTCAATGGTCGCTTACAATGGTGATGACGACGGCGCCGTCGTGTCACCATCGACGTTGCCGCAGCCGTCGATGGTGATGATCACTTCACCATCGACGGCTGCGGCAACGCCGATGGTGACACGACGGCGGCGGCGATGAGAGTTCCCGATGCCATTATACTGAAGCTATCGGCCATGGCGTTGTGGTGCGATCTAGCTGGTACAATCTATGTTAAGCGACCGTCCAGTGTGAATACTTGCCGCGCTCTGTTGTGCAATGGTGAGCGCTATGTGGTGCGGCACTCATGTTGTGCAATGTATGGTGAACTCTATGTGGTCCAATCTTTGAGGAGCTGTCTTGGGAATGCCATCTTGGTGGAACGTCTAGGGAGGGCGTCTTGGGAAGGCCGTCTAGGTGGAGTCGTCTAGGGGGATCGTCTAGGGCGGCATCTAGGGATGGCGTCTAGGGGGGGGTCGTCTTGGAAGGGCAGAGCTGCTGCCAATTGGGATTGGATGGCGGCCCCACTCCGTGCCAGCCAAAAGTATTATCCAATATAGGTTGCGCAATTCGTCTGATGTAACCTATGGCAATCAACAACCTCTTAGAGTAATGCGTGGTGCAATCTATGGTGCGCTCTATGTTGTGCAATCGGTGGCGCAATCTATACAGTGCAATTGCGGTGGGCCGTCTTGGGAGGGCTCCAGGGTGGGGCCAGGCGGAGCCGTCTTGGGAGTACCGTCTGGGCGTCTACTATGTTTCGCATGCGCCAGGGCCGCATCGGCCCAAGGCTTTCATATCTCTATGCAGCCAGGTGCTGTGTTCGTATTGCTTTGGGCTGCTGTGACGCTCTACTTCACGTTCCGTTGCAGCCCAACGCTTACTCCATATTCAGATCTCGCAGAGATGAAGCGACCTGGCCCGCCTGGAGCATCATCTGGCCCTTCGAAGGGCAGGAAAAGCAAAGGAGGTGGTCCTCAACCATCCGCCACCGACGACCAGATGCCAGCTGGCGGCACGGCAATGGTTGAGGCGTCGCCATCATCCTGTTCGTCTCCCGCGGTGACTCCTGCTAAGCCGACGCGGCCGCGCGGCGGTGCTGGCTCGGGCAAGGGTGCCAAGGCATGTGGCAAGGCCGGAACGACGACGCCTACTAAGCATCCTGGGTCCAAGAAGGGCCTCGAACTTGTCCAGCCTCTGTCGGCAGCTGGCCTTGAGAGCTTCCTTGGCGAGTACATGGGCAATCCCAGTGATAAGTGCGAGCGGCGCGACTGCGGCAACACCTTGAAGCATGCCCCGAAGCACGAGCAGTATGACTGCAAGCAGTGGGGCGGCTACCAGATCCAGTGGAAGAAGGAGGGTAAGCACTGGAAGGAGGACTTCTGTGTTTCAATGATCGCAGTCGTATTCGGGTTGCCGTCCCCTCCAGGGTGGTCCCTCCAGGGATGGCCCCTCCAGGATTGCTTCTCGGGGTCGTCTGCCGTTGACCCCTCAGGGGGTCTCCTCCAGGATCGCCCCGTCACGATTGCCTTCCCAACTTGCTCAGCAACATTCGGATATACCCTCTTCCTTCTCCTGGTGGCTTTCGGTCCCATGGAAACTTCAGGGACATCGGATTCAACTGAGGGGGGCAGCCTGGTAATCCGAATGATGCTGCCATTGCCTCTGGCCTTGGAGGTGCTATTACCATCGGGTCCTCTGTGCTGGAACTGCGGCCCGACGGCTCGCGCCTTCTGCCAGCACGGCAGCCCGTCCCAGATTGCGATGAAGTGCAACGAGGTTTCAGAGTTCGACAATGAGTTTTGTGATGCAATGGTCGGCTTGAAGGTGCCTGCTACTAAAGTGTTCTTCCCCAGCGACGTGGCCAGGACCCAGGCAACGTTCGTGCGGGCCAGCAAGCGGAAGCGGGGCCTCAGCCCTGAGGAATACAAGGATTGGCGGGCCGTCTAAGCGGCACCCCTCACACGTTCCGTTTCTCAGTGGTACCTTGTTGATGGGTGTCTTGAACGGTGCCTCCCCCATAAGGTCTCCCAACTACCCCATTGGTGTTTCAACCAATTGTAGCGGTCCCAGTCCCTGTATGTAAACAATAGTTTTGGGCGCCGCTTGCGTTAGCATAGTAGCACACGTAGTGTTTGCATTGTGCCCAATGTTCCTCATAATACTGTGTGTCATTAGCAACATGCAACAACAATATCCCACTAATGTCTAAACCGTTGTCGCTTGCTGACATCATCACGATGTTGGTATCGACCGCCAACACAGTTTAAGGGTACACGTCGCAATTGTGCCCGACATACAACCATTATTCTTCTTCGTTGTGGTCATCGCCATTCTTACCCTTATCGCCTTTACCCTTGTTATCCTTGCCATTATTATTCCCTTCACTGTCGTCATCATGCTTCTCCATATCCCCTCTCTCTCAACAACATCCTCATCATCAGCCGTGCCCGCACCACCCTCAATATCACTACCACCGCAGGTGTCTTGGGTATCTTGAAGGCCTTGGGCGTCTTGGATGCCGCTGGCTTCTTAGGGGTCTGGGCGGCGCTTTGGATTTTTAGGGTATTGGGTGTCTGGGGCGCGTGCGGTATCTTGGGCGTCATGGGCCGTATTCTGATGTTCTTGTCGACGGGAGGTTGGGGATATGTGAGGCCGTTGAGGTATGGGGGCCTTTGTGGGCCTTTGGACTTGATGATGGTGGAGGTGTCGATGATGATGGTAGGGCTGTGGTTTTGCGCAAAGGTAGGCTTGTTAGCCATGTTGGCGTTCGTGGGCCCGTTGGGCGAGCGCGGTCGCTCTCCCTGTTGGCCCCGCTCTCAGGGTCGTGGGGATGGCTGGACCGTCCTGAAGCATGCTTAGAGTCCATCGGAGGCGCGCTGGAAATTAGAAGTTATCGCGTACTGCCTGGTGGGTGTTGGTGGACAGTGGCAGGCGGGGCAGGGCTGGGGGAGAGGTCTCGATTGGCCCCCCTGGTACTCTCTTAGAGCCTTCCTGGTCAGCAAGGGCTATTCGACGCCCCGCAGGGCAAGGGGTCCAGGCCCAGGGCGAGGCCAGGGGATGACTTGTGAGGCACCCAAGAGAACCATTAGGCGTTATAGAGCGGGTGTCATAGCTTCTAAGGTCCCAGGGCGGTTCGGGGATATGTTCTGGCGCATATATCATTTGAATTCGCCGTCTCGCTGGCGTCGGCGAATCACGCTCCCAATTTGCATGTTGCATTCGACATTGATTCACGCCCGATTATGATTATCATCCGACTGCGGGTCACATCTGATTTCATGTTCGAGTACGCTTGTGCGGAGGCGGTTTGCGCCTTGCATTTCACACAATATTGCGTTTTTTCATCTGACGTTCTTTCCAGGTCCGAGGGTTCGGTGCAGCAGAGTGTTTCACAACCTATTGTATGTTGCATCCGACTGAGATTTGCTTCAGACTGTGTTTGGCAGTTTGGAATTATTATTTGTATCAGTTTGCCATGTTGTCTGCGATAGGGAAGGGGCTTTGCTCAACCAGACAGCTCTTCGCCACCGTCTTGGGTAATTTCGCGTCTTGGGCGGCGACGGTAACGATGACGACGGCGGTGTCTTGGGCGTCTTAGGCTTGGGGGGTATCTTGGGTATCAGTTGTATCTTGGGTGTTGGGTGGGTCGTGATCGTCTTGGGGCTTTTGTTCTTATTGGGCGTCCTGGTTGTTGGAGGTGGTCTTGTGTATCTCGGGCAAGTTTGATGCCTCGGGTGCCGTTGGTGCCTAGGGGGCCTCGGGCTTATAGGGGCAACTGGGTCGTTTGAGTGTCTGTGGTGCCTTGGGCACCGCAAGGGTTGTTGGGTACTTTTGGCATTGGTTGTGTATTGTGCATTTTGGCGGAATGGCCTCTGGTGTAACAAATGCGCATTGGCTAAATCGGTTGCGCGGTACCTGGGTACCTATCTATTGTATATTGGATTGCTCTGACATCGTGGGCATACGCGACATATTCAGCATGGTGGGTATCTTGGGCGTCATGTGTATTATTATGTTGGGGGGCGGGGTCCTGTTTTTCGGCGCCTCGGGCCTCCGCAGTAACACCTGGGGCTGGGGGTCGTGGGGTTCTTGGGTCTCCTGGGTGTCTTGTGCGCTTGGTGTCTGTGGGGTCTGTGGTATCTCCAATGCCGTTGGTGGCCTTGGTGGCCTTGATCGTCTTGGGGGTCTGTGTTTTGCTTCTTCGGGGCAGTGGGGGTCTTGGAGAGTCTCGGGGAGGCTTTGGGGTGTTGGGCCCTCGGGTGTCTTCTGGATTTGGGGGTATCTTGATGGTCCTGGGGGTGGGTGGGCGGGGGGTAGTCTTTTGGGTCGTGGAGCGTTCGGTGTTGTGGGTGCCTGGGGGCTCTTGAGGGTGTCTTGGGGTTCTATGAAATCTTTGCGATCGTGGATAGATTGGGAGGCTTCGGGGTCTGCGATCTGCGGGGTGCTGGACCGCTTGGTGGTCTTTGGGGCATTGGAGGTTTGAGGGGTCTTGGGCCGTTTGGGTGTCTTGGGGGTCTTGGGTGTTTTGGGGGCGTTGGATCGTCTGGGGATCTTGGTGGCCTTGGGTCGTCTGGGTGTCATTGGGCGCCTTGTGCGTCTTGGGTGTATTGGGCCAGTCGGGGGCTTAGGATGTCTTGGGGGGCCTCTTGGAGTCGTGCGGGTCTCGGGGGTCCTGGGGGGTAGCGGGGGGGGGGGGCTGACACTTCCACGGTGGCCTTCGGCTTGCTAGGGAGCGTGGGTCTTCGTGGTGGGATCTTGGTCCTGGGCCTTTTTCAAGGGACATTGGGCTTGTCCAAGGGATCTGCTGCGGCTTCAGTTGGTCGATGGGCCTTGGGTTTCTGTCAGGTGGCTTTGGGCTTTGGGCTTCTTTTGAGCGGCTTGTCTCCAATTGTGTTGCCTTGGTCATACACAAAGAGGTGCGCTACGGTCTCTGGGAAAGGGGCTTCGTGAACGGTCGTTTGGTCGTCTCGGCGACGCAAAAGTCGCACCCCCCCCTTCTCCTCCACAGCTGCGCGCGCTGGCAGCACCAAGGGGCTGCCTTTGCGTCTCCAATGCGTTTCAATGTCTTGGGCGTCTTGGGTGTCGCGGCTGCCGTGGGCGTTTCGGGCCACCATCGGGTGTCGTGAGTGTCATGGGCTTCTTGGGCGTCGTGGGGGTGGTCTTGGGCCATCTTTTGGGTCTTGGGTGCCTCTGGTGTCTTGGGGGTCTTGGTCGTGTGGGCGCTTTTGGGGTGTCATAAGTGTCTTTGGGGTCTTGGGGTGGTCTCGGGTGTATTGGGGGGGACCGTTTGGTGTCGGGCGTTTGGGGCGTTTATGATGTATTGGGTTTCTGGGAATCCTGGGTGGTCTTGGGGGTCGTGGGGTGTCTCCTTCAGGTGGGCCTTGGGGTGTCTTGGTGATCTTGGGGTCTTGGCCTCGTGGGTCGGGGGGCTTGGGCTGGCGGCTTAGGGTGGGTATTTGGGTCGCGGTGGTCGGTGGGGTCTTGGTGGGCTTGTGGGTTCCTGGGGGGTTTGGGGGGTATTGGGTCCCTGTGGGGTCTTTGAGTGGTTGGGGCATTTAGGGGAGCTTGGGCCCCTTAGAATATTTTGGGTTGCGCGGGGTCTTCGGGGGGGCCTTGGGGGTCGTAGGGCCTTGGGGGCCTGCGCCTTCGGAGGTCTTGGTCTTTGGGGGCCGTCGGGTGTTATCTGGGTCTTGGGGGTCTCGGATCTCGGGATCGCGGGGGTCGCAGGGTGTCTTGGGGGCATGTGGGGGTCTTTGGGTCTTCTTGGGCCTTGGGGGTCTTGGGCCTGGGCGCCTTGGGGTTTTAGGGGTCTTGAGGGTCTTGAGGTGCCTTGGGGCGGCTTGGTAGTCTTAGGGCGCCTTGGGCGTTTCGGGCCACCATCGGGTGTCGTGAGTGTCGTGGGCTTCTTGGGCGTCGCGGGGGGTCTTGAAGGTCTCGGGTGTCTTGGCGGTCTTGGGGGTCTTGGGGGCATTGGGTCTTGGGGAGCTCTTGGGATGCTTGTGACAGGCTGTGGGGTCTTGGGGGGCCTTGGGTGTCTTTGGGGTCTTGGGTGTCTGGGTCCCTTTGAAGTTTTTGGGAGTTTGGGGCCCTTATGGCGTTGGACCTCTTGGGGTATCGGGGGTGTTGGGTGGTCTTGGGGGTCTTGGGGGTCTTGAGGGTCTTGAGGTCCTTGGGGGTCTTGGGGGCTGTCGGGTGGCGTGGCGACGGTCTTGGGGTCTCTTGAGGTGTCTTGGGGGGTCGTGGGGGTCTTGCGGGGCCCTGGGGGTCTCGAGGGGTCTTGGGGGCCTTGGGCCAAGTCTTGGGTCCCTTTGGTGTATTTTGGTGTGTGGTGCCTTTAGGCCTCTTGGAGTCTTGGGGGGTCTTGGGTGTCCTGGGGGGTCTTGAATGTGCTGGGTGTCCTGGGCCAGGGTGCTTGGCGTCTTGTGGTGGGTCTTGGCGGGTCTTCTGAGAGGTCATCGGGTGGCATCGGGGTCTTGGGGGTGTGGTCTCGGGGTTGGGGTCGTGGGTGTCTTAGGGGTCTTTGGGGGTCTATTTTGCATTTGGGGTCATTGGGCCAAGTTCTTGGGGGTTGGGGTCTTGGGGGCCTGGGTGGTCTTGTGGGGTTGGGGGTGTCTTGGGGGTCTTTGGGGGGTGGGGGGGCGGGGGGGGGGGTGGTGGGGGTATAGAGGGCCCTGGGGGTCTCGGGTCCCTTTTGGTGTCTTTGGGCGTTTGGGGCTTTTCGGGTGCCGTGGGCCTCTTGGGGTCTTGGGGGTCTGGGGGGGTTTTGGGGGGAGGGGTCTTGGGGGTCGTGGGCCAAGGGTGCCTTTGGGTGTCAGAGTTTGGGGTGCCTCGGTGGGTCTTGGGCCTTGGGGGTCTTGGTGTCTTGGGGGGCTTGGGGTCTTGGGGGTCTTGGGTCCCTTTGGGGTCTTTGGGCGTGGAACGTTGAACACCTTCAGGGTCCAGTGGGCCTCTTGGGCCTCTTGGAGTCTTGGGGGTATTGGGGTTCTTGTGATTCTTGAGGGCCTTGGGGGTCGTTGGGGTCTTCGGGTGTCTTGGCGACGGTCGTGTGGGTCTTGGGGGCTTGGGTCTTGGGGGACATGGGTGTTCTTGCGGGGCCTTGGGTTGTGTGTGTCGTGTGTGTGTGTGTGGAGGGATCTTGGGTCTTGGGAGTCTTGGGGGTATTGGGTCCCTTTGGTGTCTTTGGTTGTTTATGGGTCTTGTGCATGTTGGGGTCTTGGGGGCCTTGGAGTGTCTAGGGGGTCTTGGATGTCTTGGACCAAGCGGGTCTTGGGGGTCTTGGCGGGTCCTGGGGGCCGTGGGGGGGTGCCTTCGGGTGTCATCGAGTTCTTGGGTGGTTCGGGTCTCGGGGTCCTGGGTGTCTTGCGTCTTGCGTGTCTTTGGGTGTGGGGGTATTGGGCCTTGGGCCGTGGGGGTATTGGGGGTCTTGGGGGCCTTGGGTTTCTTGTGGGTCTTGGGCTTCTTGGGTGGCCTTGGAGCGGTTTTGGTTTGGGCTTCGTAGGGCGCCTTGGGTTTCTGGGTCTTGGGTCTTCGTTAGGGACCCCCCTGCATTTCCTTTGGGTGGTCTTGTTGTTCGCGCAGGTGGTCCTGAGCCCCGTCTGGCCGTCTGGGGGGTCTTGGGCCATCCTTTGGGCTTCGGTTTCCCCTCAGGACCCAGTGCGTCTTGGAGATCCTTTTGGTTATTCTTGTTGGGCCTTTGGGGGGGAGATTATTGACGGGCCGTTTGGTCGTCTCGGATGGTGTCTCAAAGGTCGTCTTGGATCCTCCTCCGCCCTTCACCTCCTTGGGCAAAATAGGAGGCCATGGCAAACAACAAGTCATGTAAGTAAGTCCGATTGCCGCTGGGGGTCGTCCTCCCTCAGAGGATGGGCAGGGCTGCTATCTGGGCGCTCTCTGTGCGTCACCCCGCGGCCCGATCGGCAATGGGCCTCTGCCGCCAATAAGACCCTGCCCCACTCCGTCCTTCCGTTCGCCGTCCCAGCGAAATGCGGGCAGAGGGGGCCCATCCATCCTTGCCCTCCGACTGGGGGGGGGGGCAATGATCGGCCCTAGGGGTGTGCCCTCCCCTTGCGGGCATTGCGCCCGAGGGCGCCTCGTGGTGGCGGGGCTTCGCTTCCCTGTTGTTTTTTCGTTCGGTTTCGTGCGTTCTGAGAATTTCGATTGCGAACCGAGCCGAGGCGACGAGGGAGACAGACCCTGGGGACCGACGAAATACAAATCGCCCGCTTCTTCTCTCCTCCACAGTTGCGCGCTCTGGCAGCACCGAGGAGCGGCCTTCGCGGCGTCTCCGGTGTCTTTCGGTGGTTTGGGTGTCGTGGGCGTCTCGGGTGCGTTGGGCGCTTCGGGCTACCATCGGGTGTCTTGGGTCTTGGGCCCCTTGGGCCTCTTGGGCGTCGTGGGGTGCTCTTGGGGGTATCGGGGGCCTTGGGGATCTTGGGGGTCTTGGATGTCGTGGGGGGTCTTGGGTGTCTTGGGGTGTCTTGGGGTGTCTTGGGGTCTTGGGGTGGTTTGGGGGTCGTGAGGGGTCTTGGGGGTCTTGGGGGTCTTGGGTCCTTTTGGGGTCTTTATGGGCGTTTGGGACATTCAGGGGGTCTTGGGTCTTTAGGAGTCTTGGGGGTCTTGGGGGGCCTTGGGGGGTCTTGGGGGTCTTGGGGGTCTTGGGGGTCTTGGGGGTTCTTGGGGGGTCTTGGGGGGTCTTGGGGGGTCTTGGGGGTCTTGGGGGTCTTGGGGGTCTTGGAGGTCGTTGGGTGTATTGGGGGTCTTGGGGTGTCTTTTGGGTCTTGGTTCTTGGGGGTTATTGGGGGTTCTTGGGGGTCTTGGGGGGTCTTGGGGTTTCGGGTGGTCTCGGGGTGCCTCGGGGCGGTTTGGGCTGCTTGCTGGGGGCACGAAACGCGTGAGGGGCGCGCCAACATCGGGCAAGGGGGCGCATGCGAACGCAGCCGTTGGGAAGCAATAGTTGCATGTGGGAGCTGCGCCACAACCGTCCCTTGTGGCCATGCGCTTGACCTCGCAGGCGCATTTTTTTGCACGCCGTGGGTTTCGAATTCGTTCTTTGCAATGTCGCATGGTGCATTTCTGATGCAAGACCACGTTTGGGAACAAAAGGCAGTGCGTCGCCGAATCGAGAGCACGTGCTATGATTTGGACATGCGCGTCAACACAACGTGTCACAATAGCATGGGCATGGTGAGAATCCATATTCGGTTAGGTGGCCCACGCATGGGCATCACTGTCGTGCTAAAGAGTTGGTTTGCGCCTATTCCAAGATAGCACACTAAGCTGCTTTCGAACCGCAGCCCCCTTTCTTCCCCCTCGAGACGCACTGGGGGGCCCAACGGTAGCGACATGGCAACGTTTTCCAACCGTCCTGTGGTATTGGGTTCTTTCTTGAAATACAGCGCGTTGCAAGATTGCTCGTTGCTCCTCCCCTACCACCACCACCGTTCTGGGTGGATCCGAACCATCCTGTGGTGTTGGGTCCTCGTTTTGAAGAGCCGTTCCCCCCGCGTCTCGGTCTCCTCCTCATTCTTATCCTGCTTCTCCCTCCTCCCTCCCCCTCCTCCCATCGACGGTATCACCACCATCGTCAACGTCACCCCTCGCACGTTCCGTAGCCCCATAGCCACGGAACGCGTGAGCGAAATGCCGACATGGGTGGCGGTCCCGCATGTCCGCGCTGCCACTGGAGCCTTCGATTGAGCTCCCTATGGGGCCACGGAGCGTGTGAAGGGTGTGCCGAAATGGGCGGCGGTCCCGCATGTCAACGCTGCCACTGGGGCCTTCGGTGGAGTTCACTATGAGCTACGAGACGCGTGAGGGGCGTGCCGAAATGAGCGGCGGTCCCGCATGTCAACGCTGCCACTGGGGCCTTCGGTGGGGCTCCCTATGGGGCCACGCAGCGTGCGAGGGGTGTGTCGAAATGGGCGGCGGTCCCGCATGTCAGCGCTGCCACTGGGGCCTTCGGTGGAGCTCCCTATGGGGCCACGCAACGTGTGAGGGGTGTGCCGATATGGGCGGCGGTCCCGCATGTGCCAACGCTGCCACTGGATCCTTGGGTGGAACTCCTTATGAGGCCACGAAACGTGTGAGGGGTGTGCCGAAATGGGCGGCGGCCCGCATGTCAACGCTGCCATCGCAGCCTTCGGTGGGGCTCCCTATGGGGCCACGCAACGTGCGAGGGGTGTGCCGAAATGTGCGGCTGACCCGCATGTCAACGCTGCCACTGGGGCCTTCGGTGGAGCTCCCTATGGAGCCACGCAACGTGTGAGGGGTGTGCCGAAATGGGCAGCGGTCCCGCATGTCAGCGCTGCCACTGGAGCCTTCGGTAGATCCCCCTATGGTGCCGCGAAGCGTGTGAGGTGTGTGTGCTGAAATGAGCGGCGGCACCGCATGTCAGTGCTGCCACTGGCGCCTTCGGTGGGGCTCCCCATGGGGCCACGAAGCGTGTGAGGGTTGTGCCGAAATGGGCGGCGGTCCCGCATGTCAACGCTGCCACTGGATCCTTCGGTGGAGCTCCCTATGGGGCTACGGAACGCATGAGGGGTGTGCCGAAATGGGCTGCGGTCCCGCATGTCAACGCTGCCACTAGAGCCTTCGGTGGAGCCCCCTATGGGGCAACGAAGCGTGTGAGGGGTGTGCCGAAATGGGCGGCGGCCCCGCATGTCAGCGCTGCCACTGGGGCCTTCGGTGGAGCTCCCTATGGTGCCACGAAACGTGTGAGGGGTGTGCCGAAATGGGCGGCTGTTCCGCATGCCAACGCTGCCGCTGGAGCCTTCGGTGGAGCTCCCTATGGGGCTACGAAACGTGTGGGGCAATGCTGATGATGGTGGTGATGTCGTCGATGGGAGGAGGGAGGAGGGAGGAGGGAGAAGGAGGAGAAGAAGGAAGAGGAGACGCGGGGGAAAGTCTCTTCAAAACGACGACCCAACACCACAGGATGGCTGGGAACAAAACGCTAAAGGGGGTATGATGGCCGCTGGTCGGATCGCATTCGCACTTGTTGATGCGCGAGTTATATGGACAATGGCCATGTTTTCAAGGTTCTATCATTGATGGGCCTATGTTTGCCAGCCGCCAGCCTGGATCATCTCTAGCGGGGTTGTGTGGTTTCCTCTCTTTGGCCAAGCTAGATTGCCCAACCGTGTTCAAGACAATGCCAATTCTTCTGGAATTTTAAGTTTGTGTCAGCCAGCCTGCGTTGCGTTATGGTTCGTGTTTCCTTCCAGAGGGAGGACTTCTTCAAGGAGTCGCACGAGGTCAAGGGGTGGAAGCTGAGTTTGGTCGACAACCCCGACGACCCGACGTCCAAAATGCAGGTCGTTGTGATGGCGGACAGCAAGGAGCTCCGCGAGGCGAACATCGGCATCGCGATCGAATACGGCATCGAGAGGTTGACGTCAGAGTCGGAGTACAAGGTTTTGGCCCAAACGCAGTTGTATGCCAAGCAAGCGAAGAGTGTTTTCGCAGATATGATAAAAAGCATCTGGTTTGGAGGATCCTGCGTACAAGCGCGCTCGCCTTGCCACTCTCACGGCTGAGGATTGCACGGTGACGCTCCCAGACAAGAAGGGCGACGACGACGGCGCGGAGGATGGCGGCTTAGACGAGGGCGGCGATGGCAAGGAGGCCGCGCAGGTGGAGGACGGTCACGACGTCCCCGCACAACGGCAAGATATTGGATATTGGGCAAAGTTGAATGCCAAGGACTGGGCCTTTGTACACACGTGCGTCCCATGCGCCTTCGACGATTATGTGGCGGATGAGAACGAGACTGCTGTGAGCATGGCGCCCACTGCAGCCAACTTGGCCATCGGGCTCGGCGAGAATTTCGACCAGGTGCTGTCCGAGAAACTCAAGGCCATCAACCTCACCACCATTGCATCGGGAGTGTCCATGCTGGGCCACCGCCGTGCCAGGATGAAGTCGAAGAGGGACCAGTTTACGATGTCGGCCAATTCGCAGGAGAGCGAGGCCGCCAATATCATCACAGACAAGTTGAACTTGGCTCAGGACGCAGAGGACCTCAGCAAGCCTGAGCACATGTTCTCGATGAGTGACGCAGAGTTTCGCACGAAGCTCGGGAGCCTGTCTGCTGCGGGCATGGTCATGCCAGTGAGCTTGGCAGTTGAAATCAACAGCAGGAAGGCTTCCGAGATTGGCAAGAAGTTACTCGAAGAGGATGGTCATACTAAAATCCCTGACTTTTTCAATGTGGTGATGCCTGTGGGCGCCGCGGCGGACGACGGCAGCGAGCATGCTGCAGTCGACGCCAGCGAGGGGTACGACTGGAGATCTCCGTCAGCCCGCCTCGTCCCTGGAACTGAGGCCAGCATGTGCATTCGGTTCGAGAGCGCCACCTTCAGTTACTTTGTGAAGCCTCTCTTCAATGCTTGGGGCACATCGCTGTCCCACGATGCGTGCGAGAAGCTGGCGGCAGATGTGGGCGCTTTCTTGATCGAGAACGCGCCTCATGACGCCCCCGAGGTGATCCAAGCATCGATCAACAAGGTCATCGAGTGCATGCGCGCGGCGCTGTACGTTCAGAACCCGCTGAATGTCGCCAACCTCTCCGACTTTGAGAGTCTCTCATCGGCGACGGCTTTGGATGACAGCGGCTGGAAGGGCATCCTCTACAACACGTTCGAGTTGATGGGCGAGTGCAGCTCCTTCAAGGCGCCGCTCCTGTCCATCAGGAGGACTAAGGTCATACGCCATCCAAGGGAAGCTAGTCTTTAGAGTTATCTGCTCCCATACTCCATCCTTCTCGCCTTTGTTCTCCTTCTCCTCCACGTTCCTCCTACGTCTCCTTGGCCTTCTCCTCCTCGCACTCCCTCCTGGTTATGTTCTGCCTCCTCTTCTCCAGGATCCTCATCCTCAGTTGCCGCCCCACCTCCTCACCATCGTCGTCCTCTCCTCGACCACCCCGTTCCATCGTAGGATCTATGCCGATTAGCTTCGCACGGGGGTTGTGCGAAAGGTGACCCACGCAGTCAACGTCGAGAAGATCAACATGGCAGTGCAGATCTTGTCATCTCTATCTGGTGATGCAACGGATGAGCAGGTCACGGCCACTCGGGCGTCAATGACAGACACGGTGAAGAATCTAACTACTTTGAGGGCTGGGTCGAGGGATAAGTCGATGCGCGTCCTGGACGAGAAGCTGGCAACGTTCTGCGGGTGCGTCGCTGACCAGGGCTGTTGGCACGACTGGGGTCCAACTAGAGAATGTCAGTGTCTGGTGGCACGTCGGGGCATAGGGGCACTTAGGTTGTTTTAGGAAGGTCCGTCACTGATCATCTCACCCGTACTTCGTGTTTTTGAGCGGGTCGGTTTTGTTGATCCACAGCAACGGATCTCAATAAGACAAGTTCTGGTCGTGGTGTTGCAGGGCCTTCCAAACGATTAAGGTTTTATTCTGGTGTCTGCCCTAGGCCAATTGAGAACGCGTAACTAAATACGTTGTGTACGTTCTGTTGCGCGTGTTCTTTGGTTATTTGCGTGCCCTTGTCCTTGCTAACAGACTTGTCCTACACCTAGTGCCCAGGTAATCAGAGAATTTGGTCGAGTCCATGGCCGATGGTTTTGTCTTGGGCGTTATGGTCTCGGTGGTGTTTCCCATGCGTTCCGAGGCATTGTGGTCTGACACGTATGTTGGCAGCCGCCCCCATTCAGGTAGATGGTGGTCCCGAGATCGATTATGAAAAGTGTAAAACTTCATATATTTCGGGGTTGCCTTCATGCGCTTCGCATGCGCCAGATTGCAAAGCTTACGGCTGGCCTTTGTGTGACGCTATGCGTTTTCAAGCCCCCCCTCCACCCATTGGTGATTCGTAGCCGGGTGTCGGTGGCAAGCCCTTGGGTTGCTTCGGCTCCCGTAAGGCTCTTGCGATCGAGACCCTGTGGAAGTCGAATGTCACTTGCGATGCTCCCAAGCTGACGTCGACAATCGACGGGCTAAAGCAGATCTCGACTTTCTTGGAGTATGCTTCATCTGGTAACCTTGCAGGCGTGCCGCCCAGATGCGCCGCGGCATCAGAAGCACGCATGGACCTGTCGAGGCACATGTCGATCGAACTATCGAAGATCGGGTTGGCTGGCCGTCTCACTGAGATCAGTGTCACAGACTTCTTCGACCAGGCCAAGAAGGCCACCTTCATGGGCCACCTCGCCGAGATCCTGAGGGTCGCGGACCTCGAAACGCCCTTCCCTGCTGACTCGACCACCGCTGCAGAAGAGTTGCTCCAGAAGCTGCTCGAGCATATCGCGAGTGATGAGGCTGGCATGGCTGGGCAAAAGGCGTCGGAGATGTTGCCCGTCGTGGGGAAAGTCATGGAGCTCCTTCACCCTTCGACGCCGCCGAGGCAGGAGTGGATTACAATGCACAGGCTGATGACCACTGCAGTTGACGCCAGGACCGCCCTTCTTCACTACAAGTCTCTTGGCAATGATGCGGCGTCCAGGGTTGCTTCTGATAAATCTGGTGTTCTTCTCAGGGGGCTGTTCGGTGCCAAGAAATCGGTCCTTGCACAGTCCAGGCAGGCAGACGACAAATACATTGACAGCGTATCCATGCCTACGTTCCATGCTGCGATCGACGAGCTCATCGATTGCGACTCCAAGGCGAGGTACGAGGCCGCGAGGGCAGAGGTCGACAAGATCTGGACGATGCCGATGGACCCTGATGATACCGCCAGCGGCAGCCTCAAAGATTGCTACCAGGGCACGTTCGACGGGAGCAATTGGCGTGATGTCATCAGTGCCTCGGCGGACTACGACGTGATTTCCAAGCATGCTGCCAGAACGATCTTGTGCTTGGACCCCATCAGGTTCAAGGCTGCGGTCTCTAAGTTCCAGAAAGCGTTCGGGGACGCCCAGCTCGAGAGGGAGGGGCTGGACGTGAAGCCTCTCACGCAGTGGGAGGTCGAGCAGGCGGCGAGGATCGCCAAGGCGGTCACGACCTCGCGCGAGGCAACGATGATGGCCATCTTCGCGAAGTTCAAAGACAATCGCAACACGTTGCAGTCCAAGGTGAGGCTCGAGAAGAATGCCGCTGAGAAGTCCAAGCCGAGCAGCTGGGAGCACGTGCACGCGTCGGTGAAGAAGTGCGCGGAGCACGCCATCAAGTTGCTCCCTCTTTAAGCAGGCGGCCGGCCAGCTCTATTCAGTTGTTGCTGGTTCGGTGGCCAGTTTTATTCAATTATCGCTGCTCGCAGTTTTATTCATTTGCTGCTGGCATGGCTGGCGAGACCAGCGCTATTCAGTTGTTGCTGGCTCAGTGGTTTGTGCAACAGAAGTGGTGCATGAGCACCCACAGTATGGCATGACAGCATCCAGACACATACCATGAGCAATAACACACACACGCATGTTTGACGAGGTTGCACTACCACTGTCTTTGCTCGGGTGGTGAGTTCACCCGAGGCGCGAGGCTGCCACTGAACGACTGCAGGCAGCACCCGCCCTTCAGACAACATAACAAGAAAACAATATTGTATCCAATGGCATGCGCCGTATGCTACATAGCGTTTGTGAGCTCAGGATTGCGAGGGTATCTCAGGCGAAACTGGCCAACCTGTCGCAATGTTTCGAAATACTTGTGCCGTTTAGGAAAGAGACGGCTTGAGGTCAACATGAAGATTGGGATAGGACGTCTGGGGGGGCGTCTCGGTGGGCAGTCATCTTGGGGGGGCGTCTCGGCGGGCAGTCTAGGGCCGAGCTGTCTTGGTGGAGCTGTCTAGGGGGAGCAGTCTAGGAGGAGTCGTCTAGGAAGAGCCCTTTTGGTGGCCAGCTTAGGTTGGGCAGTCTTGATAGAGCTGCCAGGATAATCGATGTCACGTCCCTCCCTCTCTGATAATTTCCAGCTTCCCCTCCCTCTTCTGACCCCCCCCCGTTATCCCTCATTTCTCCTTCCGCCATTCTTTCTCATGTCTTGCCTCTGCCATCCGTTTCCCTGACTCCCCCGCTCCCCCCGCCAAACCTCAATCCATGATTTTTCCTCTACTTCACAGCGGCTTGCATCACAAGGCTCATGAATTTCCTTGCCACGAGTTGGCGAATGATTGTTCCAGCCTATGTCCAACAATGCCAGCACGTGCCACCATGCGCGCACAGCAGTCCTTCCTTTTGTTTCTGCGCATGTGTCGCTAAGGTGTTGGCTTGTCAAGAACCAGCTCCTGACGCAATTTTTCAGAAATCCGCGATCAATTCAAAACCAATTGAAAAGCATTTTTTCCATAATTCGTTTGAAGGATGTCCTCAAGGAAACAAAAAACTCAACGCGAGCCTCGTCCCCGCGCCCCGGCCCACGGGGCTGCCCCTGCGCGCTGAGCCTCTGGGCTCCCCACCGCCGCCGCCCAGCACCTCCTCAGACTATGGTCAGGTTGGCGGCCGCCATGCTGCTGGCCACTCCCTGCGCCATGCCCCTCGCCTCCCAGAGGTACCGTTCGAAGGCGTCGCCGTTCCAGCGCCCCCGCCCTTGCGCCGGCGCTGTGTGTCCTTGCGCGCCGCGTGCAGGGCTGACGCGCCGCCGATCTGCAGGCTGCGGGGGCCTAGATCGTTCGGGTCGATTCCCTCTGCCGCCGCCGCCTGCATCGCCGCCCGCTGGACATCCGCCGGGGCCACCAGCCGGTCGTCGTCGTGCGCGAGGAGCGGGTCGTGCATCCTGAGGCCCGAGAACCGCTGCCTCGCCCATCCCTTGTAGATAGCCAAGGCCTCCACGACGCAGATGTGAGCCTCTACCTCTGCCTCCGCCCCTGCCGTCGCCTTTGCTTTGAAGTGTTTGCGCCGCCCCCCGCGGATTGTACTGGTCAGTCTTGCTGGCCCGGATCTTGATGACCACTTCGCCCGCCGCAGGCCAGCTGCGGCGCGGCTCGCCCGCTGCCCTCAGCGTGACATCCACCCCGCGCAAGCCCTTGTTGCCCGTGCAGCCGTTCTGGTCGCTCGATGCGTGCTCGCTGGCACGCAGCAGGAAGAAGTAGCCCCTGGCGACCGCCGCCCACCTGGCTGCTCCCTCTCGCGACTTCTGGCCGCAGCTTCCTCCTGATCCACCGCGTCGTGCGAGGCGTGGCGGGCCTCTTCCTCTTGGGTGCTCCGTCGCGCCGCCTGAGCCCGTCAATCGCCATCCAGAGTCGCCCTGCTCCCGCCGTGAGGTCGCTCGTGCCCGGCGCCAGATGCGGCGCCGTCGCAGCGCTGTGGCACTGCTTGATCGCGCCTGCCTTCTCGAGCCCTCGCCTCGACAAGTGCGCCGCGAATGCCAGCGGCAGCTCCTCCTCCGCCCTCCAGTTCGACGCGGTGACTCCCCGCGGCGGGCTAATGCCGCGCGCTATGCAGAATAATGACCACCGGCGCCAGCCCGGGCTATAGGACTTGATCTTGGAGCCCGCCAGCTCGTCCAGGATGAGCCCCAGCTCGGCCCCCCCCCAGTCTTCCGGCGTCTTCGGGTCCGCGAGGATGAGGTCGTCAGGCTTGGCGTTGGCAAGCGCGGCCTCGGGCCCCAGTAAGTCGGCTCGACGCTCGCGCCCTTGCGCTTCCCGCGTTGGGCATTGGCACCCGCTCTGCGCCCCTCTGCTTCCTCGGGCTCCAGCGCCGCGCGAGCCCAGTCCAGCCAGCCTGCCCTCTGCTCGGGGTCGCCCCGTGCCTTGGCCAGCCGCTCCAGCTCCGCCTGCGCCGCCTCTTGCTCTAAGGACCCGCCGCGCCTGCTGTCGTCCCGACTCTCCCGGGCCAGCGGCTCCAGGTGTGCCCTTAGGGCGCTCGATGCCTCGCCCTCTGTCTGCCCCTGGTAGCGCTGTGCGGCGGCGGGGTCGAAACTGCCCGCGCCCCCTGGCCCCGGGGGGCCCTGCGCCCCCCGGTCGAACATCGCTGCGCGCGCCTTCAGCGCTGCCATGCTGGCGGCCTCCTCCTCGGGGCCCCTGCGCTCCCCGGTGGGCATGGGCAGGGGCCCCTGCGCCTTGCCCTTCGCTTCCTGCGGGCTGGGCGGCGGCGACCGCCCCATGTCCGCTCGTCTGGCTCTCGCGCCCCGGCTTGCTGCCGTGCTCGCTGCTCTGCGCATCCTAGCTCTCGGCGCTCCTGCCCGCCTCGAACCCCTTCGCGCTGAACGCGCCCGGCGCGGGGCACTGGAACCTCGGGTGGTCGCGGCCGCGCTCCCCCTGGTAACGGCCCTCGCTGACCACGCCCCCGCAGCACCTCTCGCGCCCGCAGCGCGCCTCGCATCCCCGCTCCTGGCAGACTGCAGCGGGGAGGGGATGGGGCCCAGCGAGCCCGCGTGGTCTTCCGACTGCGGCTCGCTTCCTCTGCCCCTTCCATCAGTGCCCCGCGCGCGGTCTAGGGCCTCCCTGTCTCATTGTCCAGGCTCTCTCCTGCCCGGAACAGGGGGCGGGGCCCGGTGCGCGGGGGCGCTGGCGTGCCTGCGGCCTGAGCGCGGGGGCGCCGACCGCGCCGCCGCCCTGCTTCGCCTGGCCCATCGGGCGTGACTCAGCTCCTTCTCCCGCCTCGACCTGCCCGGCGCGGGGGCTGGGGCTCTCGCGAGCTGGCCGCGGCGGCTCGAGGTGCCCGCCCTAGGGGTCAGTGCTTGCGCCTTCCGCCGCCGCCCCGCGCCTTGGGCGCCGCCTTGGCCTTCGGCCCTGCGGCCGGCGGGTGCCCTGCAGCCCCGCTTGCCTTCTTGGAGTCGTCCTCTGCCTCCTGCTCCTTCCTGAGGGCGTCCAACTTCCGATCATCTGCCTCCATGCGAACCGACCTTCGGGCCGCCCTTGATGCCGCCTCGCTGGATGGGCTGCGTCTGCGCCGACCTGTTCAAGAGGCCGATCTTGCGAATGGGTTTGTGCGAGCGCGGGCAGGTGGAGTTGTTTCAGCCCTTCCAGCTCGAGTTGCCCCAACAGATGATGCGGCCGCTGGTGGGCGACTTGGGGCGGTGATCAAGGCTGCGGCCGTGCTCCTTGCGCGCGGGGGCCTTGCCCCAGATCGAGCCCTGCGCCGCCTTGGCCACCTCCTTCCAGGGCTCTTCCTCCGCCTCCGCCTCCCTGGCTGCCTCCGCCACCTCCAGCTCTTGCTTTCGGTCGCCCCGGGCCCGACAGCTGCGGGTGCGGCTGCGCGGCGGGCGAGCGCAGCGCCATATGCAACTGCGACCTCTGCAGCTTGCCGTGGTCCCTAACCTCGATGTCCGTCATGAAGAACTGGGTGGGGTCGTCCAGGAAGAAGGTGCGAGGCGTCTGGGGCCGCGCCGAGGGATCCTCTGGGCTCCTCGGCGCTTGGCGCGCGATCATGGCCCTGCCCCAGCTCGGATTGTCGTCGGCTATCAGCTCGAGCAGACGCGAGCGCAGCATCCTGAGCACCTCGCACCACCTGCCACGGAGCTCGCACCAGACGCTGCAGATTACCCTGGGCGGCCACGCGTAGTCGGTTCCGTCATTGAGCCTCATGAGGGCTCCAGTGGCACCCACCTGTTACTTGAAGTGCTCCCGGCCATCGAAGCACGCCCAGGCCCGCGACTCCCTCTTGGCGTCCTGGATTTACTGTTGCACCGTCGTGGCATGCCTCGGCCTGGTCTCCAGCTTGTAGTCCTTGGGCGGCACGAAGTTGTCCATGTCCGCCTCTGACGTCTTAGGGAAGTTGGCGCAGCTGAGGCAGTGGTCGGGAAGGTGCGTGCGATCGCGCCCCCCGTGCCGGAAGGCCGCGAGCCCGCGCTCTATGGCGTTGGTGATGCTCGCAGGGAACTTGATGGATCGGAATAGCGGGCGCGTGTTCTTACCAGCCGACCTCGGCCCACGAAGCGCGTCTTTGCCCGGGGGACCTGGGCAGAGCGTCGCGCGGAAGCTGTCGCAGCCGCGCGCAGGGTAGGCGAGCTGCTCCTCAGTCCGCCCGATGCTCGCTCGCGCGCCCTTGGCCGCGCCACCTGACTCCTCTGATCGCCCGTTGGCCCGCCCTCGCTCGCGCGCCAGTTTCTCCGGGCCCGGGCCGATATCCAGGGTTGGCCGCGGCCCCGCGAGCGTCCCTTCCCCCGTGGTTATGGGGGGCGCCCCTGCGTGCCAATCCCGAGGCCTCGTCGCTGCTTCAACGGGCGAACTCGCGCCCTCGTGCTCCCGAGGCGCTGGCGCTCGCGCGCCCCCCGCCCCCCGGATCGATGGGGGGGTCCAGGCCAGGCGACGACGGCCCAGCGGCGGGCCTTTGGCCGAGCCCGACGAAGCCCAGCCCTGTGGGCGACGTTGGGGGCTGAGGCGCCGCTGCTGGCGGGGGTGCTGCTGCCTGGCGGAAGGGGGGCCGGCGCTGCCTCGCGGTGCCCCTGGGCGCCTCCTGCGCGCGGCCCTCCTCCTCGCTCGAGCTCCTTGCGCCGAGTTGCCTGGCATCCCTGGAGAAGGCTCAGCCCGATGTCGCTGAACGCTCCCTCGAGAGGTGCGTCCGCGGCCTCAGTGAGCTTCTCCGAGAATTCGAGGGGCCCGCGCCTGCGTCTGCCGCCATGGCACGCTTCGCGCTCGCATCCGACTGGCCCTCGGCCCTTCTGAGCAAGTGCATCTCGATGAGTGCGGCCCGCGGGTCTGCGCGACGCTGCGCCTCGTCCTTTTCCTTAGCTCGCCTTACCTTCTCGTCGAGGTCGTCCATCGCGCTCCCCCTGGTCGGCGTGGCGCTCCTGCTCCTGGACCTCGCTCGCCTTGCCGGGTGGTGCCGGCTCCTGTCGTGTATGATCGCGACCGCGGAGGCGTGGCTGAGACTGTCGCCCTCGTAGTTCGCGCCGTCGCCGTAGTCAGACAAGCGCGAGGCCACCCCCGCCCTCCAGCAGATGGCCGGGGGCTGCGCGCTGATGAGCTCAGCGAGCAGCTCCGCCCTTGGCGCTGGTAGAGCGCCGTCTGGAATGGAGAAGAGGACATTCAGCCCGACCGCCTCCGCGTCTGTCCAGGAATCGCCGTCATCCGTGCCTCGGGAGGGGCCCGCGAACTTGGCCAGAAAGCTGTAGTGATCTCGCCACCCCGCGGCCGAATCGGCCAAGCGGCCCCGCGTGCGCACCGGCCACGCCGCGTCCGCGGCGACCCTGGCTGCTGGACTGCTCCTGCGCGTAGCCGATGGCGACCGCTCAGATTCCGTGCCCTGCCTCTTCTCCTGCCGCTTGCTGTTCTCCTCCGGCTGCGGCGTGGTTGACTGGCTACGCCAGCCCGCTACCCGATCTGCGGCGTGCGCAGCGCATCGGGGGAAGCCGCCCTTCTTGGTGGCCTTCTCGCGGACGCAATTGGAGCGGGCGCGCTTCCTTAGCCGCCTGGACCTCGTGGGGCTGGTCGTGGAACGGGCAGGCTCTGAATGGGCGAGTGCCATTCGCCTCCGGGGATGCACGCGCGTCGGAGATGGCGGCGTCCTCAACCAGCATCAGCGCGGGCTCCTTCCTCGCCGAGTCCCGACAACCCTTGGCACGCAGCACTTGCGCGCATCCGGTCTTCCAGAAGGCGATCCTGTTCGCTTCGCACGCGTCCCTCGCTCGGCTCCGACTCGGTCTCAGAGTTGGGGTCCATCGCTGCTGCCTTGGTCGAGCCGCTGCCCGGGCGTGGGCGCCTCCACCTCCGGGGCGCGCGGCGCCCGCGAGCCCTTCTGGCGAGCCCCAGCGGTCCCTGGCACGTCCAAGAGCAGCATGCTCTGCTCCCCGTCCTGGCTTGTCCCGAAGGCGTGAGCCTGGCCAGGTCAGACACGTTGATCGTGGAGTTGTGGCCGACAACGCACGACGAACCCACGTGGACCATCGCCCTGTCGCCTGGAGGCAAGGTGCACGGCGTCGCCGAGCACAAGTGCACCAGGCCGTTCCCGTCGTCGTCTCGGGTAGCCTCCAGATCGGCCTTGAGGTGCTGGTGCGAGCCGCCCTTGACCTCCTTGAAGCGGTGGACGTACCGATGGCGGGTGATGCGGCTGCCCTTGATGGGCCTGTGCCCGAGCCGCGCAACCGCCCCGCTCGACTTGCTAATGAGGTCTTTGGGCATCTTGTTCTCTGAGCGGACTCCTCGCGCTCTCGCCGCATCCTTGACGTAGTCGGCGTCGACGCCTTGAGCCGCATCCGGACCATGCCAGGTCAGAGCAGCACATGGCTTGCCGTCTAGGGCGACCTGCACGTTGCGGCCCGTCTCATTCCCCTTGACGAAGCCGTGCACAGTCGCGAAGACGAACGCGCAATCCGTCCAAGCCGTGCGCAAGACCCAAGAGATGAGGCTGATCATGGAGCCGACGGTGGTGATCACCCCCGCTGCCGCCACATGCAGGGCGAGCCATTGGAGCCGTGCGCAATATCGGCCACAGATGTATTCGCCCATGGCGCTCACCATGCCCACGAGGACAGCGATCGCCTGGTGGAGCATAGCACCCAGCGCGTGGCTGACCTTCTCGCCCAGCCAGCCCACATGAGCGCCGCCTCGAAACATGCGCTGGCCAGGGCGAGCCCGCCCGGTTCGGCGTTGCCCGCACCCGGGCAGGCGTTTGGGGCACTTCCTCGGCGGCCACGCTCTCGCCTCCTCCAGCTGGCGGCTCCTCTGGCGGAGGAGGTGGCGCCGACGCGGGCTGCGCGCGGGTGGCGTTGCCGACCTGTTGAGGCGCAGCCACAGCCGGGCGCCGCAGTGGTGCGGGCGGCTGCTGCTCGACGACCTGAGGTAGCTCCGACATTCTAGTCATCGCTTTCTTTCTTGGCAACGATCTGGGCGCCGCTGGCGCCGTTCGCTGCTCCGCCGGGGGCGGGTTAGTACTACACGTCTTCGTAATTAGTACTACACGAGGTAGTAGTACTCCTCGTAGCTGGTGGCGCGCGCACCCGACCCGGCCATGGCTGGCGGCGGGCTCGTGGTCGGGGGCGCCTCGAGCCGCGGCGCCGCCGCCTCCTCCTGCTGCTTCGCCCCTGCGGGCAGCACGGGGTTGGCTGGCTGGCCTTCCGCAGCATTCTCGGCGCAGCCTGCACCGTAGCAAAAGTGCGCCTCGAAGTCGGTGTGACTTTGGTGCGCCTCGCTCTTCCCGCGCGCGGCCCTCGCTCGGCCCCAGCGCGTGGCGGGCGAAAACCGAGAAGGCGGCCGACAACCCCACGCCCAGGGAGGCGTCTAGCCACCCGAACGTGGCCACCAACGCAGTGGAGATGATGCGCTCGAGGGAGACGTGCCGCATCGCCGACACCTCCTTTCGGCCTCTTCCTCGCTCAGGCCGCGGGCGCCCTGCCGAGGCGTCCGCCGCGGGCCGCGTGGCTCCCATCCGGAGCCCCCGCCCGCACTGGAGGGGGGACCTGGCCCAGCCACTACCCAGCACTCTTCAGACCCTGGCTGAGCCGCAGGCTGGGCAGCGAGCTATGGCCCCGCCCGTCCACCCCAAAAAGAGAACTGGCCTCGCTAGAGACTTGAGCAGAGAGTACGGAGAGAAGAGGGACGAGCAGAGGAGAGGCTGCGAGAGGTGGGGAAGCCTGCTGTTCTAGCGATCGTCTAAGAGATAGAGAGGGAGAGAGGTAGAGGAGGAGAGAGAGAGAGAGAGAGAACGAGAGAGTCTGAGAGGGGCGTGTGTTGTGCGCAATAGTCGAGAGCGTGCTGATGCCCACGATTGCGTTGATGATGTTGCTGTCGTTGCTGATTTCGATCGCGCCTGCTCAACCTGACGCCGTGAACACAATTGTACTGATACTCCGAAGCGTTGCGATTTCTGCCGCTGGCCCACCTGGCGGAACCGTCCTCGGATATTTGCTCCCTAATCAACTGCTCTAAATTGTAGCACGCTTCTATGTATGTATGTTTTGTGTGCGTATGTGTATGCATAGGTATGTGGTTTTGATATGCGGTTTTTGTATGTAGTGACTGTATGTCTGTATGTCTGTATGTATGTTTGCATGCATGCATGCAGGCAGGCAGACAGGCAGACAGGTATGTATGTATATATGTAAGTAAGTAAGTAAGTAAATACGTATGTATGTATGTATGTCTGTCTGTCTGTCTGTCTGTATGTATGTATGTATGTATGTATGTATGTATGTATGTATGTATGTATGTATATATGTATGTATGTATGTATATGTATATGCGTATGTATGTATGTATGTATGTATGTATGTATGTATGTATGTATGTTTGTTTGTTTGTATGTATGTATGTATGTATGTATGTATGTATGTATGTATGTATGTGTGTACATTTGCAAATTTCTATGTACACGCACATACACATTCATGCATAATTATGTATGTATATATGTATGTGTATAGATGTTTCCACATCGATTCTACATGCTTACGTTCACAAAAATGCCAGAGTCGTGGGCCATCGGTCTTGAGGATGTTCGTTGGGATGTCGCGGGAGGCTTTTCGGGGGCCCGTTTGAAGCATAATGGGCGCCGTTTGAAGTTTCTTGGGGCGTTTTCGGTGTTTTGGGGGGGTGTCTCAGGGCCTCTTAGGGGGCCCAGGGCGTTTTATAAGGCGGATTACAATGATTTTCGGTTCGGTGTCCCCTTTGTTGGGCTCTTCTTGGGGTTGTCTGTTGGGCCGTCTCGGGGTGTTTTGGGCGCTTGTGGGGCTTTGCTTGGGCCCGCTTGGGCCGTTAGGGGGCCCTCCCGGGGGCTTTTTGGGCCGTCGTGTGGCGGTCTTTGGGGCACGTTGGGCCGTTTCGGAGCGTCGGAAAGTCGAGCTGTCCAGGACCCCCGAAACATGCACAACCAGTTCCACGTCTACTTTTTCGGCCTCATTGGGCCCCTTTTGGGGACGCATCTTGGGGCTCTCTCGGGGCACCTCGAAGGTTTCTTGGGCGTCTTGGTGCAATCTTGGGCGTCTTGGACCGATCGTGTGGCGATTCGGGACCCGCTTGGGCCGTCAGAGCGGCCTTTTGGGGTCCAAGGGGGCACGCCAGGATAAGAAGATTTGATTTGAGAGCAAGGGGGTGGGCCCCGTTAGGAGTCTTCAGGGTTGAAGACGGGCTCGGGGGTTGAGCGAAGAAATTGGTGACAGTGCGCTACGCACCACGAGGGCAGCGTGGCAGATCCATGCATATGTATGTGTATCTGTATGCATATGCATGTGTTCTTTATGCGTGTGTATGCGTACATGTGTGTACATGTAAACTTATATGTGTTTGCGCATGCATATATTTGTATATGTATGTGTACAATTATGTACGTTTTAATTTATATATTTATGTTTCTGTTTGTATATGCGTTCATGTATATATTATATATATATATGTAGATGTACATGTTTGTATACAGGTGTATATGTCCATATACATGTAGATGTACACGTACATTCATATGTTTATGCAAACGTAGTTGCAATCATACGTATATGTATATGTACATGTATGTGTATATGCAGTTGTATATGTACATTGACATGTTTGTGTATGTGTAGATATACATACACATGTTTTTGTACACGTTTATGGATATGTAAATGAGTTCGTATACGTATGCCATGCAATTATTTGCATATGTTTATGTTTGTGTGTGCACGGGTATGCGTTTGTGTGCATATCTATATGAATAAGTATGTGTGCATGTGAATGTATATGCATATGTATATGTACATGTATATGCATATGTATTTGTATATGCATGCATGTGCATATTCATATGTATAATTATATGTTGAATATTATTTACATGCGTAGTTATACGTATACGTATATGTGTATATACATGCATACGTACTTGAATATGGTTGCGTTTTTGTATATAGTGTGTATATGAACACGTACTTGCAAACGTATATGCACACGCAAATGTGCATTTTGTGCGCATGTTTATGTCCGTCTTATGCACGTATACAAGTGTGCGTATATGTGTATGCAGCAGCAAATGCAGCTGCAGATGTACATGCATGTGCAGGTGTGTATGTGTATGTGTATGTGTATGTGTATGTGTATTAGTGTGTGTATGTTTGTATATGCACGTGTGTATGCATATATATATATATGTATATATATATATATATATATATATATCTGTTTATGTGTGTACGTGTTTTGTATATGTGCATGCATATTTGTGTGTTTTCACGTCTTCAATTAAACATTATTGTTCTATTGGTACATCTACATGTGATAGGTGGGTGCGCAGATGTCACTTTCTGATTGTCATATATATATATATATATTCTATATATAACTACATGTATAGAACGCACATGCTGTAAATGAGCAGTTGTCAGCATAATCAGTATATCCCGAAATCGAATTGACGAACAAGCTAATGCGCCGAAATTATACGGAATTATGGTTGTTCGCAGACTGTATATCTGATATCACGTACCCTCAGATGCGTCCAGAATTTGTTTTCAGGAATTAGGCCTAGTTTCAGAGAGCATCGAATTTCCACGATAAGCTCTTCGGAGTTCATCATGATGTCGGCAGATTTCCCAGCTGTTTTCAGTATCGATCAGCCTCCCAGGGTTTATTTACCCGTGCCCTACAGAGAGTTCGTAGCAGCTCTAGGGCAGATTGGTGCAGCATTGAGTTCAAGGTTGCTAAGTTTTCTTGGCTGTAGTTCCCTCTGAATCAAAGCAGGTTACACACCCGTAGGGCTCGGGCATTGAACACATTATCAATCATTCGCCCTTTTCCTCTTGCTCAATATGTGGAAGGTTGCCAGATTTATCAGTCTAGGTTCAGCATGTGGTGTGCGAGTCAAGTTTGTACCCGTGATTCGCCTGTGTTGGCTCAAGGGAAAAACATCTGCCCAATCCTCCTGCTGCCACAGTTGGTAGCGGAGCGCGGTCCAGGCGGGCGGCCATGGGTGCCGGGGAGCAGCCGTGAAGGGTAGGCTCCACCGGTGCTCGCGTGCCTCCGCCACGGCCGCGCTCAGACGCTGGGCGTGTGAGGGGATCCACGGCAATGTCATCCCAGGGGAAGACAGGGAATGGCGAGCAGACAGGAGAGCAGACGGGAGAAGAGCAGCCAGGCGGTGGGAGCGCTTCGGGAAGCGCGGCGCCTGGCAGCACAGTCAGTATCTCCCTAGAGCAGATCAGGGCCATCGCCGCCAGCATAGTGTCAGAGACTATGACCGCGGCGGAGGCCCGACGCAGTACGGCGAGTACAGCGGAGCCAGCCAGCGGCTGGACCGGCTGGAACGACAAGGCCTACGACGGCGACCCCTGGCAGGCCGCCGGCAGCGACCCCTGGAGCAGCGGTCGCGGCCGCCAGGCCGGGGAGCCGGCGGCGGCGGCGGCGGCCGAGGCGGCGGCACCAGACGGCCAAGCCCAGGCCGGAGGTGCGGGCCGCGGCTGGGCCGCCGGCTGGCAGGACGACCGCGGGAAGACGGGCGACGCCGGCGTGGGCTCGGGCTGGTCCAGCGGCTGGTGGAGTGACGACTGGAGGTCTCAGTCATGGCAGGGTGCATGGGGCGGAAGCTCCAGGGGCGACTACACTGACCCACCGGCCTGGCCAGGCTGGACTCACTACCGCCAGTGGCGGAGGGCTCTCCGCCGCTGGAACGCCAACACGGACGTCGCGCTGTGGAGGCGCTCGGAGCGTTTCATGAAGCTCTTCGACTGGTCCATGCAGGCGCGATTCGAAGATATCTCGGACCACGAGCTGACGTCCAGCACCTGGCTGGAGACGCTGCTGGCCAGGATGGACCTGATGATCGGCGAGCGAGAAGGAGATGAGTTGAGGCGCTCAGGGCGCAAGGCTCTTTTCGAAGCCGCCAGGGAGAGTAAGGAGTCTCTCAGCCAATATGTCTCCAGGCGAGAGGCTCAGCTACTGGAGGCTGAGGGCCACGATCTTTGGATGTCTCCGAAGCTCAAGGGCCTGTTCCTCGAGGAAGGCGCCGGGCTCTCGGCGCAGGGCATGCAGAACCTGAGGACGCTGACCCACGGCCACCTCGACTATGCCAATGTGGCCTGGGCGCTTAGGCAGATGGACGCGACAGGCTCCGAGCGACTGCTCCCTGGGCGAGCGAGCTCGGGAGCCATGATGGCACGTGAGGATGACGTAGGGCTCGACGCTTTTCCTAGCGTAGGCGCCGATGTCTCTCAGTCTCCCTCCTTTCTCCACCCCTCTGGTCCGGTCGACGGTTCGGGCGACCCCATCCTCGAGTCGGGCGACGGTGTCGAGGTCTTCGATTATTTCGACGAAGACGGGGACATCGACACCGAGGCCCTGCTGGCCGAAATCGAGGACATGGACCTCTGCGAGGACGAGGTCGAGGAGACGCTCAACCTGCTGGCCAACGACCGGTCCTGGAATCAGAACAAGGACCTGAAGCGGGCGGCTCGCAAGGACCGGGAGTACTTCCGCGGCAAGCCAGGAGGTGACCGTGCAGCACTTGCACCTCCTCGTCCTCCTCTCCGCCCGGGTCTTCGGGCTGGTGGCCGAGGAGGCGCCGAGGGACGCGGTCGCGGCCGCGGATCAGGAGGCCGAGGCAGGCTGTCCCAGCAGCAGCTGATGAAGGTGACCCGCTGTCGACTGTGTCGGGAGAAGGGGCACCGGGGCAACGAGTGTCCCAACCCACCGGCAGCGGACAAGTCCAGGGACCGCGACAACCTGAAGAGCAGGAGCCTCTCGGCGTGCACGTTCAACGGCTACGTGGGCCCTAGTGTCTCGGCCAACTTTCCCTGCTGGCAGGAGGCCGAGCAGGAGCTGTCCTCGGAGGTCTACCTGACGACGAGGGCCAACCAGGGGCTGGTTGACCCGGGGGCGGCGAGCGACTTGGTAGGTCTCGAGGCTCTCAACAGGGAGTCTCAGGCCTTGGCGGAGCTGGACATGTGCTACGTGCTGATCCCGACGCAGCATCGCAAGCCTCGGGCCGCCCACGGAGTCGGCGGTCCGGCAAAGGTGATTGCCTCGGTGCTGTTTCCACTCTGCCTAGGGGAAGCGTTCGGGGTGGTGGAGACCACCGTTCTCCTGGACGCAGTGCCCCGCATCCTGAGCGTGAATTTGCTGGAGTTTCTCGGGGCAGTGATCAATCTGCCCGACAATACCATGAAGCTAGACACGCCGAAGCCGGAGGTGTCTCTCACCCGGTTCGGCTCAGGGCATCGAATGGTCGACATCGTCGGCCGAGTTTCAGGCCCGTGCACGGTCCCGGAGTCAGCCCTCCGGAAGTATCCTTTCCTGTCTCCTTCCTCTTTCGTGCTGGCTGGGCGTCCGGTGCAGAAGATGTCGGACCAGGGCACCTTGCTGGATTACATCATCCCTCTCATCGTCATCTGGGTTCTCTTTAGAAGCAGCGTCAGGGCTCCAAGGAGATCTCGGACCAGGAGGTACCAGGGGGCCCGGGACATCAGGGAGACCAGGGACATCGGGGACCTGCTATGGGCGATGATCGTGCTCGGGGTTCTAGCGGCATACGTGCTGATCGTCGGGGTCGTTCAGAGCGTGAGCGAGCCTATCACGTCCCGGGCTCAGCGGGCTCGCTCCAGGACAGTCCGGGGCTTAAGATCAAGGGGGAAAGCTAAGGCCAAGGAGAACGGGTCCAGCAACCGGGACTCCAGAGCTCTCGATCCCATCCGACAGCAGATATCCGTAGAACGTTTTGGCTCCAGCGACAGCCTCAGTTCAGGCATCCGTCCAAGATCCCAGTTCTCCGACCAGCCCACCCTTTCGAGTGATGCTGGCAATGCGCGTACTCACGGTGGCCGCAGCCGTCCTCGCGGCGACGGTCCAGGCCGGCGAGAAGAAGGAGCCTGGCGCCAAGCAGGCGACGGAGGCGCTGCTCGAGGCCCGCCGGGCCCAGGGACAATCAGAGTCGGACAGCGAGCAGTCTACTCTCACGCAGTTCGATGGCGTCGGGCCGCAGGCGGGGAGGTCCTCATCGGCGGGGCCAGAGGCCATGTCCGTCCCGCAGGCAGCTGCGACGATGCCAGCGTGGATGGCAGCAGGACTGTCCCGGCCGCCTCTCCCGCCGGGGCCTCCGCCGCCGGATCGGCCCGCCCCACTCGGACTGTTCCCTCAGGGACAGCCAGCGGCGCCGGGGCAGCCTCCAGCCGACCCGATGCCCTGGGCCGCGGCCCAGGCCGCGGCAGCGGGGTGGCCACCGGCTCCCAGCGGTCTCCCGACGGGGCCCCAGACCGCGGCGGCGGCAGCGATCGCCCCAGGGCCGGAGCACTTGGCGCCCCTGACGGGTCCCGCTGCGAGCAAGCCTCCCCCGAGGCCAGCGGCAGCAGCGGCGGCGGCTCCTGCCGCGGGTTGTCCCCACCCGCGGGACAGAGTGAAGGTTTTCGGCAACCAGTGGGGCAGCGGCAGCAAGTGCGCGGCTTGCAAGGAGAGGGCTCACCTGGATCCCAGCCGCAGCTATGGCTCCAGGGGGCCCCTCCCAACCACCGACGGCGGCCGAGGCAGCCCGGGCGGCGGCAGCCTCAGCCCAGAAGGCGGTCGATATCCTGCAGAACGACCCGGAGTTCAGAGCCGGGGGAGCGGCCCTGACGGTGGTGAACAGCTTGAGCGGGCTGCTCCAGGGGCTGCAGTGGCACCTGCAGACGCTCCCGGAGGGACTGAGGCAGTTCGGCCGGGTGCAAGAGGTGGTGGACCGCATGATCGAAGTGGTGATGGCAGCCCAGAACCAGCCCACCGAGACACTCGAGGGCCTGCAGCAGATCTACCAGGGCATCACACACATCAAGGGGGCGCTGGCGGTGATGGAGGACATCGGGGAGTCCCTCGACGCGGTGCACGAGCAGGTGAACACCATGCAGGCGTCCATCTCCAACCTCGAGGCGTCCGTCGGGCAGCTGGGCCAGATGATGGTCCAGGTGGGGAATGCCGTGGCGGGGATCGTCAGCGTGCTGAACGACCCTCAGGCGGCGGCGGTGGCGGTCCAGGCGTACCACCAGCAGCTCAGCCAGGCGAGCGGGAGTGCGGCGTCGGGGAGTGGAGAGCCACCTCCTCCCCCGATGTGGGAGCCTCCTCCCCCGGAGGATGGGCCGAGCGGCAGCGGCGGACCGTGTCAGCCGAGCCCGACGACCACGACCACGATCATGACGGAGCTCACCACGACGGGGACGGTCTCGGAGCCCCTCCCGACGATCCCGGAGCAGACGGACGAGACGTGGGAGGTGCTGTCCGACGCCGGGCTGCCGGGCCTCATCTGAGTCAGCCCTGGGCTGGCGCTGCTGCGCGGCTGAGCCTTGCCGCATGCTTCACCGCCTGCAGTTGCTCACTTTCTGGCGCCGTGAGCGCACCTCACAAAGGCAGCGAGCCTCCCAACCAGATCCGGGAAGCCCCGAGCGGGCTCTCGGCCTTTGAACTCGAGTGGTTGGACTGTGATAGGTACAATGATGACCACGAGGTCGCGCGCGGGTCCCGAGTGAGAAGAGCCCTCGCCGACAGAGCCTCCGGGGGAGAGACGAATCGAGTTGGGGAAAGTTCCTCCGGGGACTTCGTCTCGGGTCGACGGGCCAGGGCGGCCTTCATCGAGGTCTTCTCCCCCCCCCGCATAGCCCCGGCAGTCGACAGAGCCGGGGCTCCCGTCGGTGCTCGGGCGAGCTGGGGCCGCAAGTTGGGTTGGGACTCCTCTCGCCGTCGGGACGTCGGGGAACTCTGGAGAAAGATCTGGCTCGAGGAACCCGAGATGATCTGGCTGTGTTCCGAGTGCCGGGCGTTTTCAGCCATCAACCAGCTGAATCGCGATCGGATGGCTCCCGGCGATTGGCATCGGTTAGTCCAGGGCGGTCTCCGCGATCTTATCCTCTGTATGGAGATCGCGGATCACCAGGTGTCTCGGGGTCGCTTCTTTCCCTTCGAGCATCCTTTGTATGCGTCTTCCTGGACCACGGAGGTGGTGCGAACGATTCTCGGGCTCCCAGGGGTTAAAAGATTGAGGATCGACATGTGTAGGTTCGGCATGAGAGTTGACGATCGAGGACTGAACAAGAAGCCTACCGGGATCATGTCTAATCACCCTCACCTCCTTAGGCTTTTGGAAGGTAAGTTGTGCTCTGGAGATCATCAGCACGCCGTTCTGGAGGGAGGCTCGGTCACCACTAGGGCGTCTCGCTACCCGCCACAGTTCGTTCAGCTCGTGGCGAGAGCCGTGGCGGAGCAGTGGGGTGGGGCGTCGAGACATCTCCGACCCTCGTGGGCCGGGCTCTCCGAGGGTGCGTTTCCGGGAGAAGACGAGGCGGCGGAAGGCGAGGATGCGGCGGAAGCAGAGTCCGGCGAGGACAGTGGAGACGAGCCAGAGACCAGGGGACCGAGCGCCAAGGCCCAGACGGGCCAAGGTCCCGAGGGGGTGGAGCCCTGGGAAGTGGAAAAACGACTCTTGTACAAGCTTCACGTCAACATGGGCCACCCAGACACCCGTAAGTTCATTAGGGTGCTTCGGGCCGGGGGGGCCAAGAGGCATCTCCTCCGGTGGGTGGGAAAGGGG
>CAUYUJ010018166.1:157861-207861 GCA_963575745.1 Prorocentrum cordatum | reverse complement strand
ACCGCCGGCCCCCTTGTGGGGCCACCAGGCTGTAGGACCGTGATTCGCAGTCCCACCAGCCCTTTGGGCGTGAGTGGTTTAGCGAGCTTTCTCTGTTCTCAACCCCCCAACCCCCCTTCTTCCCCTTCGGGGAGGGGTTTACCCCTCCCCCTACACCCTCCCCCTGGACCTGGAGAGCGCACCCCGCGGGTCGTCAGGGTGGTATTTTTCGACGCCTGGGAGGGCGAAAAAACGACGACCCTCACGAGGATTCTGGCTCCGACGGGGGGACGCTCTTGTAGCCCCCTCCTCTTCTGTTAAGCCAAAATCCTTGCTTTTACGAGGGTTTTGGCCCCATTTTGGCCTCCCGAGGGGGCCGCGCTCATCTTCCTTCATAGCAAAATTATTGATTTTACGATGGTTTTGGGCTCATTTTGTCCTTTTCAGGGGGCAGCGCTTCTTTGCGCTTCTGAGGAGGTCGCAAGAGGCGCCAAGATGGCCCCAAGAGGCCCCCAGGAGCCTCCCAAGAGGCCTCCAAGAGGCCCCCAAGAGGCCCCCAAGAGGCCCCAAGAGGCCCCCAAGCCCCCCAGAGGCCCCCAAGAGGCCCCCAGAGGCCCTTCACACCACGAGGAGCCCGAACGACTCACACCACGACGCGACGCCTCACGAACCCGAACGACTCACACCACGAGGAGCCCGAACGAACGTCACACCAGGAGGAGGGGCAGCGCTCATACAAGCCCCCCAAGAGGGCCCCCAGAGGTCCACCATATGGCCCCAAGAGGTCCCCAGATGGGCCACAAGAGATCCCCAGGAGGCACCACGACGCCTCCAGGAGGCCCCACAGATACCCCCAAGAGGTCCCCAAGATGCGCCAAGAGGCGCCGAAGACGCCCCAAGAGGCCTCCGAGCAGCTTCCAAAAGACATATACTACTACCCTTTCCCCTACGAATACTACTACTTGTACTTCTACTACTACTCATATTCGTTGCATTACATACTGGAAATACCACTACTACTACTACTACTACTACTACTACTACTACTACTACTACTACTACTACTACTACTACTACTACCACTACTACTACTACTATACTACTACTACTACTACTACTACTACTACTACTACTACTACTACTACTACTACTACTACTACTACTACTACTACTACTACTACTACTACTACTACTGCTACTACTACTACTACTACTACTACTACTACTACTACTACTACTACTACTACTACTACGCTACTACTACTACTGTCGCTACTACTACTACTACTACTACTACTACTACTACTACTACTACTACTACTACTACTACTACTACTACTACTACTACTACTACTACTACTACTACTACTACTACTACTACTACTTACTACTACGACTACTACTACTACTACTACGACTACTACTACTACTACTACTACTACTACTACTACTACTACTACTACTACTACTACTGCTACTGCTACTACTACTACTACTACTACTACTACTACTACAATTCCTGCGACTACTACTACTACTACTACTACTACTACTACTACTACTACTGCTACTACCTCTACCAGTACTACAACTGATCCGACTGGTACTACTTCTACTACTACGACTAGGAGCCGAAGAGGAGGAAGAGGAGGAGGGAGAGAAGGAAATGGGAGGCAAGACAAAAAGCGGTTGTTCACCAGTCCTACACGTAACCGACTCTGCCGACTCACACGACGGCGACGCCCTGGACCAGAATGCATGTGGTGTGCGTCGTTGGGCCACCTCGCCCTGGTGTGAGTCGTTCGGGCTCTTCCTTGTGTGAGTCGGTCGGGCCCCTCTCCGAACGACTCACACAAGGAAGGAGGGGCCCGAACGACTCTGTCCAGGAGGGGGGACCCGAACTACTCACACCAGGACGAGGGGCCCGAACGACTCACACCACGAAGAGCCCGAACGACCCACACCACAAGGAGGAGCCCGAACGACTCATACCAGGACGAGGCGCCCGACCCATTCACACCACGAGGAGCCCGAACGACTCACACCACGACGCGGGCCTCGAACGACTCACACCAGGACGAGGCGCCCGACCCAGTCACACCACGAGGGGCCCGAACGATTCACACCACGTCGCGGGCCCCGAACGACTCACACCACGAGGAGCCCGAACGAGTCACACCAGGAGGAGGGGCAGCGCTCATACAAGCCCCCCCAGAAGGCCCCTAGAGGTCCACCATATGGCCCCAAGAGGTCCCCAGATGGCCCACACGAGGTCCCCAGGAGGCACCTCGACGCCCCCATGAGGCCCCAAAGATACATCCTAGAGGTCCCCAAGAGGCCCCCAAGAGGCTCCAAGACGCCCCCAAGCAGCCCCCAAGAGGCCCCACGAGGAGCCCGAACGACTCACACCAGGACGAGGGGCCCGAACGACTCACGCCACGAAGAGCCCGAACGACTCACACCACAAGGAGGGGCCCGAAGGACTCATACCAGGACGAGGCGCCCGACGGACTCACACCACGAGGAGCCCGAACGACTCACACCACGACGCGGGTCCCGAACGACTCAGAACACGAGGAGCCCGAACGAGTCACACTAGGAGAAGGCAGCGCTCATACTACTACCAGTACTACAACTGATTCCTACTGGTACTACTTCTACTTCTACGACTAGGAGCCGAAGAGGAGGAAGAGGAGGAGGGAGAGAAGGCGATGGGAGGCAAGACAGAAGGCGGTCGTCCTCGACCAGAATGCAGGTGGTGTAGGTCGGTGGGGCCCCTCGCCCTGGTGTGAGTCGTTCGGGCCCTTCCTAGTGTGAGTCGTTCGGGCCCATCGCCGAACGACTCACACATCGGTGTGAGTCGTTCGGGCCCCTCGCCAAACGACTCACACATCGAGGAGGGGCCCGAACGACTCTGTCCAGGAGGGGGGGACCCGAACTACTCACACCAGGAGGAGAGCACCGAACGAATCCACTGCACCGTGCGAGCGGCCACACCCACCCATTATTGATGCAGCGGTGTTTCACAAGGTACTCCCAGTACTGGACCCCCGCAATCACCAAGAATAAAAGGCAATAGCGGCGAGTACCCTAACCAGCACCATCCCCTCAGCAGAATAACAAGCACCAGTGCAGAATACAGAAACCAGTACCAGCGAATTCACGAACAGAAGCTCAATTGAGGAAACATTTCGTCTCCCCACTCGCCTTTCCAGTCGTCCAATCCACTGTATCCGAGGCAATAGCGGCGAGCACACTAACCAGCACCATCACCTCAGCAGAATAACAAGCACCAGTACATAATACACGAACCAGTACCAGCGAACCCACGACCAGAAACTCAATTGAGGAAACATCTCGTCTCCCCACTCGCTCTCCCCAGTCGACCAATCCACTGCATCCAAACGTCATCTCACCAATGAACCTTCACTGAATACAGAGACCCGCACTCCCACCAGAACTCGGCAATCAGCACCATCACTGAGTACACTGATCAACCCCAAAGAACCCAAGCACGAGAGACTATATACCATCTCATCCCAGTGCTGGACACCCGAAAGAACCCAGCAATCACAAAGAATAAGAAGCAATAACGGCGAGTACAGTAAGAAGCACCATCACCTGAGCAGAATAACCAGCACCATTACAGAATACAGAAACCAGCAGCACAGGTAGCGTCGCCAGTAATACAACTGAGACGACGACCTCCGCGCCGAACCCCATCGTCCCCAGGCTTTGCTCCACCATTCTTGCATCGGTTGCAACTCGTCCAAGAACTTGCGGTCGTCGGCGGACATCGCTCCGTCGCTGCCCGGCCAGCGTTTCTCTCCGAAAAAGACGGGGGTCAGCGGGCATTTGGCCTGGTGACTGCGGCAGTGGCACTTGCACTTTCGCTGGCTCTTCTGCAGTGCTTTGCGCAGGTGGCGCACTCTTTCTTCGACGTCAGCGACACTCCTTGCACTGTAGCTTCATGCGATTGTGATGCTTCTGATGCCTCAGTAGCGTTTGATTGAACTTTCGGGCGCCGAACCTGCAAGTGCACATCTGGCACATGTACGTCTCCAAATCCGTCGAAAGGAATCCTAGCGCACGGCATGCTTTGCAAACAAAAGTTGTGCCCTTTGAAGACGCGTGATTATTGCGTTCAGTCTTCGACCAGTACTTCAGTTCATACGCCGTTGTACACTTCCCACACCGCAGCCTCGTCTGACAGTCCAGGCACACCAAACGGGCCTGCACCCGCCTCTTCGCGTTGTACAGCACGTACTTGTCGAACGCAAGGCTGCCCAAGTGCTCCAAGCAATCTTCACACTGGTGCTCGTCGATGTTGCCAGGTGCGAACCCTCGCTGTGCGCAGCCCGGGCACACGAGGTCTCTATCGTCATACCGATGATGTTTCATAATAGCCGCGCCCCACACGCCTTCGTCAAAAACGTCTTTGCAAGCAGCACACCCGTGGCTCTGCGGGGTCAGGCTCTTCTTCCAGCACTCACGTTCCACACACCGCTTGCATATGGAATGATCTGGCGGGTCTGTCCTTGCAGCGAGGCCCCAAGAATCCACGCACGAGGACCCCGAACGACTCACACCACGCCGAGGGCACACAACGATGTACTCCATGGACGTTGGAGGCGACGAAGAACCCGAACGACTCACACCACATGCAGCCCGAACGACCCACACCAGGACGAGGGGCCCGAACGACTCACACGACGACGAACTCCAACGCGACTCGCACCAGGAAGGGCTCGAAGGCCTCACACCAGGACGACGGGCCCGGAAAACGTACACCAAAAGGAAGAGCCCCAACAATCCACACACGAGGACCCCGAGCGACTCACACCTGAATATATATCTTCTTGCGTGTGCGCTGAGCTATGCTCATTGCCTCGACAGGTCTTGCAAACATGGAGACCCCTGGGGCGCACTAGAGACTTATTAGAATTTGCCCCAACGCCGCCGTTGGATGTGACGAAGAGCCCGAACGACTCACACCACGTGCAGCCCGAACGACTCACACCAAGACGAGGGGCCCGAACGACTCACACGACCACGAACTCCAACGCGCGTCGCACCAGGAGGAGCTCGAACGCCTCGCACAAGGACGAAGGGCCCGAGAAACGTACACCAGGAGGAAGAGCCCCAAGAATCCACACACGAGGACCCCGAACGACTCACACCACGCCGAGGGCACACAACGATGCACTCCATGGAGTGACTCGTTCGGTGCCCTCGGGACTTCGTCGATGATGATCACGCGCCGGGCCCCGCACTTCATGGTCTGCTTGCTCCTGTCGCCTGCGGCATTCCCGTCGTCGTCCCGCGCCGGGATGCCGCTCCAGAGGTGCACCGTGTGGCCGTTGAGTTGCGCCGCCATGGCATTTTCAAACGCCAAGCACACGAATTGAACGCCGTGCTCCCAACCGAGACCTTCCTCGATTAAGTACCGCATCCAGCCAATGACAGCACTTTTGCCGATGCCCGGAAATCCGTGCCCTACGTCCAGCAGAGGCTCCTCGGAATTCTGGTTCACGTTGCCCTGCAGCTGCTCCAGCCACTCAATCTTCAAACGTCGAGCAAAGTGTTCGAGAAACTGGCGCTGTTTCTCGTTCGGGATCTTCGAGCTCGCCAATATGGCAGCAAACGCTTTGTCGATGCTGGTGAAGCCATTCCCTGCAGGGTTGAACGAAGCAGCAGCATCTCGCTTCTCGTCGAAGGGAGCATCGTGTGCCTTCTGGCTCGTGCCACTTGCGGATACAGCTGCGAGGTGGTCCTGGCACGCATCCTCGAAGATATGTCCCGGACAGGCACGGCCGCCAGCCTCGACGCCAGAGGGTTCTGTCTTCCACACACGCTCTCCGATGCGGTGGCTTTGTTCATACTCGTGCAGTCGGGCACTTTTCTTCCTCCGGCTGTTCTCCGAAGCTTTCACATTCGTTTTCGCCGAGGCGGTCCACTTCTCGCCGAGGCTGACCTCTTCTTTAGCCGATTGGAGCAGTTATTGAACCTTACCACCAGGGAGGCTCAGCGGAGGCATATATTGCTCTTCTTCCGACGCATCTGCCTCGCTTTGCTCATCTGCCGCCTTGCCAGACGACGCCATCGCATTCAGCAGGAAACTCTGGATGAGTTTCGCCGCTGCCTGGCTGACCACGTTCCCGCGCACGTACTCGTCCCAGGCGGTCTTCCAGGAAACGCTGTCCAACGTCGATGGCGTCCCTGTTGAGGTTGTCTTCTTGGTCAGTCTACACGAAGCTCGAACCTGGGGCGTCTGGTGCTGGGCCTCCTGCCAATGCCGCAGTACCGTTCACTCCATCCCCAACATACTCAGGTGAGGCACAGTCACGTCTCCTCCATAGAGCGTCCAGGGACAGACAAATAAACTGCAATACTAAGCTTTGTACGTACAACTTTTGTGCACGCTGGGCATGGGCAAGCCTTCGATGACCACCACGTCCGGCCTCGCTTTCCTGACCGGAACCCATGGGTGGCAGAAGACACCTGCTTCCTCCGGAACTGGCCTTCTATCCGCTGCGGCAAGCCGCGCGTGAGATCGAACAACCTCACTGTGGTCGCTGGCCCCATGGCAACATGCGCGTTCGGTAACTTCCGCTGGGCTACGCCCACTGACGGCTCGAGCCACCTGTGCAGAAGCCCACGTGGAGTTGGGAGATCTTTCGTCTCTGGTCGACGCCAACGAGGTTGGCGCGGGACGTCGTAACCGCCAACAGCACGCGGCAGCGTGAACGGAAACGCCATGCCCAAGTACCAGGCGGTATGCTGATTCGTCAGGTCCGTCCCACTCTGGATGTCGACATCGCCGAACCTGGCAAAAAGGGACTTGTAATTCTCCGAGATGTTCGACTGGGCTCTGGTGCTCCGTTCAGCGACGATATATGACGGACTCAACGCTGAGATGACATCCTGCACCCGTCGTCCCGGCTCTGGAGGCGTGGCCAGTTTGGCTTGACCGAGGGGATCTGCAGCCCCTTCTACCTGTTGCACCGCACCCTGCACTGCCTGCGGGATGAACTTCGCCTCCCCGTATTTCTCTGCGCACTTCTGGGAATATCCTTCGTGGATACGGGTTGCCACTCTGTCGAACGAGTTCAGGCCGTTGTTGCCATACCCTGGATAGCCGCCAGCCTCGCATGAGATTACGTAGTTCTCGGCAGCGGCCATTCCATGTCGCCCAGCAGCTCCTCGGACGACATCCTGGATTTGAAAATGTCAGCGGGAAGACCGGATGCTTCGCGGAGAAACGAGCGAGCGTCGCGCTTGACCAGCTCACCCCTCTCCCACTCGGCCCACACAAAATGAATGGCGCACGCACCGTCTCCAGCTGTAGGCATCGTCTCCATCAGCATCCCCTGCAATTATCGCACCGCTCGGGGCACGGGCGCGTAAATCTCACGGAAGTCCACGACTGGCATCTCTGTGAACTCTGCTGCACGCCCTCAGGTATTAGGAAGAGTAGCGTCCGTGCGGAGCTAAGCTCACTGCAGAAGTGATACGCGGAGCTCACAGTAGAGCCCCACGCAGATGGATGGGCTCTGCTCGGGACTAGCTTGGGCCAACCTGACTTGCACCACAATGTCTACGGAAAATCGCGACTGAATCGTAACGCCTTCTACCCTCAGACCGCAAAATCCTTCTGGACCCTAACTGTTAGCAGACTCCCCTCTGGAGCCCAGTTCCTAGTGTCGACTCCCAGGAAGAAGCAAAGCCGGGATAACACGAACCGACAGAAATAGGACAACAGCGCGAAGCCTTGCAGCGGGGGAAAGGGGGGGGGGCCAGGCCAGCAGCTCAATTGGCATCATGCGCGCCAGTTAATGCAGATAACGCATAGTGTTCAGAATGCATTCAGTACGACCAGGAGAGCTATGCTCATTACCTCCACCTACCACGCGGTTACCACACATTTACATTCCAACACACGGAGTCACCTGTGGAGGGTGGTTTTGGCATGCGCCTCTTCATGCTTGTAGAGGGCGAGCAGAGAGACGCTGCTTCTCGCGCAAGTCTCGTCTGCATGGCGACCCTTGGGGAAAACTAGCGCGGTTGCAAAAACCTTGCCATCACAGCAACGTTCACGACGCGCAAATACAGCGCTCCACAACACACATGCAAGGAGACGCCTTAACGACTCATACCAGAACGAAAGGCCCCCACGATTCATACCGCAAAGAGCCCCAACAACTCACATACTGGGAGGGGCCCGAACGACTCACCCCAAGATCACAGCCCGAACGACTCCACCAGGACGAGAGACCCCGAACGACTCACACCTCGAGCAGCCCGAACAACTCACACGCAAGGAGGCGTCAAAGCGACTCACACCAGGGCCAGGAGCCCGAACGACTCACACAGCGAGGAGCTGAACCTATTCACACACCAGGCGGAGCCTGAACGACTCACACCAGGACAACGGGCCCAACCACTCACACCACGAGGATTCATCACGACTCCCACACAAAGAGGAGCCCGACCGAGTCACACCAGGACGAGGGGCCGGAACGACTCACACCACGAGGAGCCCGAACGACTTACACACAAGGAAGTGCCCGAAGCACTTCCACCACGAAAGACGAGGGGCTCCAACGACGCACACCACGAGGAGACGGAACTATGCACACACAAGGAGGAGTCCGAACGACGCACGCCAGGACGAGGGGCCCGAACGACTCACATCACGAAGAGCCTCAACGACTCACACACAGGGAGGAGCCCGAAGGACACTTACCAGGAAGGACGAAGGGCCCCAGCGATGCACACCACGCAGTTCGAATGTCCCTGGTTCTTCTCGACAGGCCTCCGCACAGCACAGAGCAACGTCAACATGAGATCGACGACGGCAGAGCCACCCAGGGCAGTGCAGGGGGGAGGGCTCGGGGCAGCAGCTCGGTTGGCATCATGCTTACTAGTGCTTGGAGATTACGCATCATGTTTCTGAGGATTGCTGTAACACAAGGACCAGTCTCAACGACTCACTCCAGAACGAGAGGCCCCAACGACCAACCCAAGGAAGGCCCGAACCACTCACGCACAAGGAAGGGCCCCAAAGACTCATACCACGAAACTGAGAGGTCACAACGACTCACAGATGCTGGCGGCGACGTCGACGACGACGACAAGATCCACGCTTACGATGACAACGATGACTTCGGACACGACAATTCCATGGACGACGGCGTCGACGACCCAGCGATCTTCCCCGACATGTCCTGCAGTGCGCACGCGGCACGAAATGCTAAACTGATCAGGCTCGCCCACGAAGTCGGGCGCGGCGGCAGGCGCCAGGTTCGGAGAGAGAGGTAGAAGAGAAACAAAAGGAGAAACTCGCCTCCCAGAACGGTATCCTTGACCAGGTCTGTAGACTCACGGAACTCAGAGGGTGCACGTGCTGGCCCAGACTTCAGGTGGTGTGAGTAATTGGGGCTCCTCGCCCTGGGGCGAGTCGTTCGGGTTCTTCTTTGTATGAGTCGTTCAGGCCCCTCGCCGATAATACTGCCTATCTCCCGGTGCGGCAAGGTAACGACATCACCCAGTACTGATGCAGCGGCGAATCATAAGGTAAACCCAGGACTGGACGTGAGAGCATGCACCATGGCAGCCCAGTGCCGCACACCCGAAAAAAAAAACCTAGCAATCTCCAAGAGTCAGAGGCCAAAACGGCGAGTACAATAACCAGCAGCATCACCTCAGCAGACTAAGCAGCACCAGTATAGATTATAGAAACCAGCATCGGAGAACTGACCAACGGATGTCAAAGTGAAGCAACATCCCATGTCCCAACTCGCTCTACCCAGAATCATAATGGAAAATAATACATTCTGCCGTTGTGCAATACAGTGCATATACTACCACAGCCCACTGCCGTACGTGTTCCTCCAACAAAGTCATACGAGCGTCCAGAAACGCGTGGTTCGCTTCCCTCGTAGGTGCAGGACCGGATGCGGGAGCCGAACTGCTATCTCCGCGGACCTGCGCGTCATCCACGTCATCCGCCCGATCGGTGGAAACCTCGGACATTTCGTCAAGAGCCTGTTGCTGGGGGAGTGTCCGAGCTTCTTGCTCACGTCTCGACACGCTCTTGGTGTTCCTGAGGCGCTCACGGGGCTTGTCTGGGCACATCGCATGCGTCCTGCAACGCGGCCGACCCGCCAACGGATATCCACGTGCCCTCGGGATGCTATTGCTGCGGCTGCGATTGCGCGCCCTGCTCTGGATGCCTCTCCGCGGCATGCTGGAGGATCGGCCCCTCCGCGGAGAAGAGCTCTCTGCACCAGCACACGCAGAGCTACGGGATGCGCCAGCTGTTTTCGAACGCCCAGTCTTAGAGCGCCACTCCCAGAAACTCCAAGGTCTAGGATCCTCTTTCCATAAGTGTAGTTCATGAGCCAGCACGTCATCTACGTGGGGTTTCTCGCCCTGGGAGCGCGCACGATCATCGGAGCGGCTGCGCAGAGGGGAGCCGCGGCGTGCACGACGGAAAGCACGATCCAAATCACTCCGCAGATCCTCGTCACTACGAGTAGCCATCGCGCGCGAGGTCGAGTGAGTACGTCTACGCCGAGCTAAGCTCACTGCAGAAGTAGTAGGCAGAGACAACTCACAGATACAAGGAGATTACTGGGGAACGGATGCAGAAATGATCTCCTGCCTCTGATGAGCCACAACGGTTACGGACAACGGGCAGGGAATCGCAATGCCTTGGACACGATTATGGCACAGTTCCTCTGGACACAAGCCTCTCTCGCACATCCTTGCGATCTCCGTCTCTGATCACCACTCCCTGGAATCAGCAGACGAGAAATGTCCAGTGCACGCAGCTCAAGGTACCACTCTGCTGAGGTTCGCAGTTTTCGGCTGCATCTCAAAAGCAGGCTCGCTCATTATGTCGGGCGCGAGCACCAGGCGACAACGTAGACAGGAGAGGTGAAAAATGAGCAGCCGGAGAAACCGCCTCTCAGATCGGCCCCCTCGAAATCTCAGGAATCCAGAACTCATAGTGTTCGCGCGTTCGACCTGGCCCCAAGAGACTCCCAGGAAGCTCCCAAGAGGTCTCCGAGAGGCCCCCAAGAGGCCCCCAAGAAACTCCAAGCGGCTCCCCGGAGGCCCCCAAGAGCCCCCAAGATGCGCCAAGAGACCCAAAGAAGCCCCCAAGAGGCCCCCAAGAGACCCCCAAGAGACCCCCCAGAGGCCCCAAGAGGCTCCAAAAGGTCTCCAAGAGGCTTCACGAAGAGCCCGAACGATGCACACCAGGACGAGGGGCCCCAACGAGTCACACCACGAAGAGCCCGAACGACTCACACCACAAGGAGGGGCCCGAACGACTCTCACCAGGACGAGGCGCCCGAAGCACTCAGACAACGAGGAGCCCGAACGATTCACCCCACGACGCGGGCCAACAACTACTCACACCACGGGAAGCCCGAACGAGTTACACGAGGAAGAGGGGGCCGACCGACTCAAACTCAAGGAAGGGACTCATACCACGAAGCCCGACCGACTCACACATACTGAGGCACCCTAAGGAGTCACACAAGGGATCCCCGAACCACCCACGCCCAAGGAGGGACCCGACCTACTCTTACCACGAATGACGAAGGGCCCCAACGACTAACACCACGAGCACCGGAACAACTGACAGAGGCTGGCGGCGACGTCGACGACGACGACAAGATCCATGTTCACGATGACAACGAGGACTTCAACGACGACACTTCTATGGACGACGGCGTCGACGACACAGCGATCTTTCCCCGCTAGTCCTGTAGTGCGCACGCGGCACGAGATACTAAATTGATCAAGCTTGCCGATTGATACGGTCGGACATAGTCCAGCTCTGCCTAATCAAAAGAAGCTGCGGCACCCAAAGAACGCACATGACTCATGAGACCAGGCAACAATGTAGCATCGAAGCACGCGTCTCTGGGACACGCGCACAAAAAACTGCACGCGAAGCTACCCACAGCCCTGACTGATATTGAGGTGGAGCGATCAGAGGTGCCAGTCGTCCGCGTCCGCTTGCTCACACATTGGATCCAGAGCCTCTTTCAGCGCAGAGGCGGTTACGTGATCCGTCATAGGGTCCACTGCCATGTCCACCGTGACATCCGATGCAGACTCCAGTCCGTCAGGTGGCTCGATGCCCATGATAGCAGCCACCTCCGCCCACCTGCTCCGAGGAACCAAGCAAGCCCCATAATGGTCACGCGCAACATTGCCACGGGAGCGCGCATCGTCGGCTGGATCACGGCACTCATAGCCGTCCGCGGGAACCCACGAGTTCAGAAGCGGATTCCGGTTAGTCATGTATAGGCTTTCCCACAAAGGGCTGAACCAGCGGAAGATGTAGCCATTCGGGAGAATAGAATGCCCACCATGCGCTCGACACCGCCTGCACAAAATACCATCGCACAGCACTTTCCTGAAAGGAACGCAATGATCCTCGGATCGAGTGAGGTCGAGTGGAACGTCTGTGCCAAGCAAAGCTCACTGCACAAATGTTTATAGCTCGACATAGCTCGACATATGTTTATGTATCGACACACGTCCACACGTGCAGTATTTACCCATGCCTAGATTTAGACGGCGCTTCCATCCCTCGTGGTCGGAATTTGAGAGACGAGACTCGAAAGGAACTGCCCATATGTCTCAACGCTATCTAGCACAAACATACGCACATCATGCGCACCATGCACAAAGACCACACGGCGTGCTAGCATTCGAGAGGAGCGTGCTTTTTCGTCCTAGGGGCCATTCGCCCTCTTGTCCTTGTTGTTAGTCTTCTGGCACTTCGAGTCTCTCAGCCCCTCCCTCAACAAACGATCGCTCTCCATGATCTGTGCCTGAGTCCTGCGCATCCCAGCCATCTCCACATCGAACTGCGCGGCGACCACACCACCATCATTGCCCAGAGCGTGGAGCACACACGAACTGAGGTTCTCAGGACGAGGGTTCCGAGGATCAAGCTGCACCGCCCTATGGATCATCAGCACACGGCGTGCCGCGAACTCCGCCGCCGCCAAGTTACACAACTTCAACTTATCATAACTCACCATCATGTGCAGGAACATCAGCAAGTGACGGTGCATCACAGGAATCGCCTGGACGCCGTCCTGACGATAAGCGCACTCCCAGAAAGTTGCATACGCGTCAAACTCCTGACCAGACGCCGCCACAATCACGGCGAACTCCAGGAATGACTGGCCTCGCTCGCTCGGGGCGCCCGCGGCCTGCATCGACTGCTTCAGCAACGTGACGACCTCACTCAGCGGAGCCGTACTCGTCTGGGCGTTCGGGCCCAGCATACGAGACAGCAATATCGAATCGAGGCTCTCGCCTCCCAACTTCCCCAGCACCCAGCGTAGCTTGTTGTCCACGGAGACTCGCTCCGCCGTCGCCCACTCCAGACCGCGCCGCACGAGCGCCTTCGAGCCCATGACCATGGCCTCAGCTCGATTGCCCAAGTGGCGGTCGTTAACCTCCTCCGCGAAGAACAAACATGACGGGTCAGAGTACATGTACACTACATCGGCACCTGCGGCTAACATCGGGGTGGTCGGGTCCCTCGCTGAACTCGCCAAGTCCCCCAGCGTTCGGCCCTCTGCTCTGATCCTCGCCAGGTCCCTCGGGGTGATCGGGTTGTCGAATCCGTGCACATGCAATCCTGGAGGGCCGGGCTTGCCCTCGCCAGCGGGATCATCGAGTTAACCAACGCTCGATCTGACAACTCGACCGCGCGCACCGAGAGATCGGGGGTAGACCAGATCCAGTGAGCTCTTCCGAGACTGACCAACAGTACTCTATGATGGTAAGGAATGCCGTCGTCGGGATAATGAACCAGAATCTGTCTCTCAGGAATGTCCAGACTCATGGGCGTTGAGGGGCAGACGGGCCTATTTGGCGACCCACTCAAAGTAGTGATACGAGGCTGCGTCGTGGAACACACGGACGCCTCTGTCCGGGAGGCCGCGCGAAACAGGCTCGAGCCAAACACCAAGACTACGGATCAACATGTATAGTCGATCCCCTCGACTCACAGAAGGAAAAAAGGGAAGCGGAGCTACTGGGCATATATATATGTATGTGTATGTATGTGTGTGCCTACGCATGCATGCATGCATGCATGCATGTATGTATGTGTGTATGTATGTATGTATGTATGTATGTATGGATGTATGTATGTACGTATGTATGTATGTGCATGTATGTATGTATGTATGGATGGACGGATGTATACAAATATGTACACACGTACATACAGACATACATACATACATACATACATGCATACATACCTACCTACATACCTACCTACATACATACATACATATATGCATACATACATAACCCTCGAATACACCAGAACACGCCAGACAATCTCGAGCACTACGCAGACGGGCGCCAATTCTCCGTAGACCTCGTGCTTCTCTCGTGCGACTTCCTCGTCTGTCCTTGCTCGCTTTGCCAGGGCACCCCCATCCTCCTGCTGTGAGATGGGCTGGCCGCGAGGGGAGAGCGGAGAAGATGAGGGCACTTTCCAAAGCATAGAGTCGCAATCTCGCACTGCGTCCTCGGGCACGCGCTGCTGCACGAGCGACATGCGGGGGGCGAGGTGGGAAGGGGGGTGATCGCGGAGGGCGGTCGTTTCCTCGAGGTGGCGCATGCGTTGGCCACTTGTCGGCGCGCGTCCCCGCGCCAATCCCCCCCTGCACGGATCGCCCACGGGTCGAACCAGATCGAGAGGGGAAGGGAGCGAGAAGATGGCAAGCGCAGCGTGTGCGGCCCTTCTGCAGCAATGCAGCGGCCAGCTTCACGCGTTAATTCTACGGGGAGGGAAAGGAGGAGTCACTATGATAAGAAGCGTGGATGAGGAGGGCGCTGCGGCGAGGGAGTTGCCATCACCAGAAGCGCGGGCACGGAAGGAGAGACGCGGCCTGGCGGCCTGCAAGCTCGCTCCAAGCAGTACCGTGCCAGAGCGGCGGCTGCTATTATTCAGCCTGCGATCGCTCAAATTCGTTTGGGTGCTTATGCGTGTTGCGCGTGGGTGCGCACACGTGCGCGCGCGTGCGTTTGCGCGCGCGCCATGAGGGGAAGGCCGAGGGAAAACGGGAGGCGGGCAACTCGTAGGAAAGCGTACCTCCAGCGTCATCCTGCTCGATCCGCTCGCGAAATCACCGCGGGGAGGATCGATAATGGCAAAAATTAGGTGTGTGTATACGTGCGCGCGTGCGTGCGTGCGTGCGTGCGTGCGCAAGAGAGAGAGAGAGAGAGAGAGAGGAGTGCGCGCGCGTGCGCAACGTGCGCGCGCGAGCGCGCGTGGAGGGCGGATGGGAGGAGGGAGCAAGAGGCACGGCGAGTTACAGACCTGCGTGTCTGAAAGGTTCGATCCTCTCCAAAATTTGATTGCGTGCGTGTATACCTGCGTGCGTGTGTGTGAGTGCGTATATATGCGCGTGCGCGCCGAGGTACTCCTGGCGCAAGTTGCGCCGCATCAGCTCAGGAGGACGACGAAAACCATCGTGGGGATGTTCACCTGCACGTGGGACAGGACAAGAACCGCCGTGAGGGCGCGAACCTGCACGAGCCTCGCGGACGAACAACACCACGAAGATGTCCACCTGCACCATCGTGACAAAGTCAGTCATCTGCACGCGAGTACTGACGACCGCTACGCCGACCTTTCATGGTGAGCATAGCGCCGTGGCGGGGCCACGCGAAAACTGCAGGATTGCTCGAGCCCTGGGCTCGATGGGGTCCTTTTCTTCGCTCTCCAGCGTAGAGGGGGAACCGACAGGAGGGCAAGGGACGGGCGGGATGAGAGAGCGGGAAAGAAAGGCATCGTTGATATTACACTTACCCACGCACGGGCACCATTTCCTCTGCATTTACGCCAGGGTATCGAGGGGGAGCCCCCTGGGTCAAACGGAGTCGAAAATCTTTCGGGCCCTGAGCCCGGATGATCGAGCTGGCAAGTTTGTTTCTTCCGCGCCCCTGGGAGGAGGGGTGAGGCATGGGCGAAGGGAGCGGAGAGAAGTGGATTGGATGGCGGGAGATAAGGACGCTTCCTCCGCTGATATTCTTAGACGCACGCTCACACACCAACACACACACAAGCACACACACGCAAACATACTCACCACGCCACTTGAACATTTCCTCCACCCCCAGGCCCGAAAAGGGAGAGCCCCGTGCGGACGGCGGAAGCAACACGGACTGGAGGATGGTTCGAGCCTTGAGCTCGTCCGATTGAGTTAGTCAGTTCTTTTTTTCCGCTCTCCACTACATGGATAAGATGGAGGGGACAGAGGGAGGACGGAAACAGCACAGGTTACATCGGAAGAACCAGCGAAGACGAGATAACAGGAACCGGCTCCAACACCAAGACAACGCCAGGGCAGTGAAGGGAAGAGCCCGAACGACTTTCACCAGAAGGAAAGGCCCGAACGCCTCACATAAGGACAACAGGCACCAACGACTCACACCACGAGGAGCCCGAACGACTCACCCACCAGGACGGGCCCCAACGACTCACACCAGAACGACGGGTCCGAACGATTCACATCTCATGGAGCCCGAACAACCCACACGCAAGGAGGCGCCCGAAAGATTCACACCAGGACGAAGCGCCCGAACGACCCACACCACGAGGACCCCGAACGACTCATACACAAGGAGGGACCCGAACGACGCACAGCAGGACGACGAGCCCGAACGATTCACACCACGAAGAGCCCGAACGACTGACACACAAGGAGGTACCTGAAGGACTCACGCCAGGAAGGGCGAGAGGAGCAGAGCCCGAGAAAGGAGAAATCTCACAGACTGACTCAAACGATTCTAAAGAGGCAGAGGCAGACGGGCAGGACTATGAAGGGAACACGTATGTGTTTGCACGGGCCGAACTGCTCAGGCGCTCAGACAGCGTGTAGATAGATCAGGAGTCCACGAGCAGCGATATCACCCAGCACTGATTCAGTGCTGTGCCGCAAACTACACCCACCAATGAATCTTTACTGAGAAGAATCACCACCACCATCACTTCCGAGGGTAACCAGCACCATCACATAGTAGAGTAACCAGAACCCAAAAATCCCAAGTCCGGAGTCCAGCCAGATCGCAGTACGAGTCCCGCCAGCGGGATGTTGTGTCCTGTTCTGGAGCTCACTCGAAGCGCCTCCGAATATGAGTACAGGCATGCCCACCATTGGCCACATACCGATGCCCACGCCGTGTATACAGCATCCACGGTCCCGTTTGACGCAACATCCAATGTCCAACCTCTCTGTAGAAAGCAGTAGTCACGTATAGACGCGTCACACCCTCCGTGGTACATATTCACACCACCACTACTGGAAGAAACATCATACACCACCTGAGCCCACTGCATGATACCCCCATGTCACTGAATAGTAAGCTGCTCGGTTTTCGCGGTGCCCAACATAGCAGGCTGGCCGATAGGGATTATCATCGCATCCTTCAAAAGATAAAGCATGCCCTTGGAATTTCCAATGGCCGCGCGGCCTGTGCCGTAGTAGACCACGACGTCCTGGAAGTTCCGCAACGCCTGGGACTCCGCATTGTGCTTCACGGCGCAGCAAGTGAAGTACAGACCACTGTTGTCCACTATATCGAATATCCGTTTCGCGTTCCCCCCTTGTGACATCTCCAACGATTGCAGATCCATCACTTTACCTTTGACCGACAACCGGAATGGAGGGTTTAATTTGTTGCGGAGCGAACGAAAGACGGAAACGCAACAATCCGAAGGAGGAACCGCATACCTCATCTGGATGAGATTCTCTGACGTCGGAGCAGACAGAACCTGCACAGTCGTGCCCAGCTCCCCGCCAACAGCTTCGATGGACGTCAACATACGAATCCGCGTCAGCAACTCCCCATTCCAATTGTTCTTCCCCGCTCCCTGGATGCGAACCTTGGACAGGTCTACGACGCACGGAGCAGCGTCGCCCCGATGGCGACGCTCCTGTACAGCGCGCCAGATGCTGCAGATATCTTCAGCGGCGTCACCCCATAGGCACGCGCAGATGGGCCCCGTCTTGTCCACCATGACCACGTCGGCCGCCTTCCCTTCCGAAGACGGATCCTTCCGCTTCCGCGGAGAACCCTCCGCGTAATGAACATCGCGAGGATTACTGTCGCATACAATTACAACTCCCTGGAAATGACACCTGCCACCCTCCTCGGAAGACTGGAGAATTGCCAGCGCAGATGTGTGAAATATCTCTTCGGACGCCGACGATGTCGGACCAAACGCCTGCCCCGAGAGAATCAAATCGATGCCAGACAAAGCAGAAGTCGACGTCCCATCCGAGAGTTGCGCGGACTCATGGGCCACGGCGCTCTCCTCGGCGTGTCGGAGAACAGAGTCCCCAGGACGAACCTCCGATACGCTTTTCCGCAATAACGTGTAGCACCGAGATGCCGCAATTTTTTCTGGCGGCTCCGATGGTAGCATTTTTCTCTGCTTGGCCGTGCGCGATTGCACAAATTGGCTGCATTGCTCCGTGACTCCCGTCACGGCGACACTGCGATCAGCCGCGGATGCCTTCAAGAAGAGTGTTTTCCGCTCCGCTGCTTCGTCTGCGGAGACTCCAAACCCCGGGTCCACCAACGGCCGAAACGTCGCAGGCGCGCCTAAGCCAGTCCCCGCGTTCTGGTGCGCAGTCGCATCGCACGTCTCGCGCACAATGCGAAAGTAGTCCTCAAACTCTCTGAAGATATCATGAGCGTCCGCTCCACTGGGTTCGACAACTTCAGCCATCTCATCCCAAGCTAACCACAAATTCTTGTCCAGCAACTCCAACAATTCTGGCCTCATTGCCGACGCGGCATCACGAGCGAAAACCTTCTTCTCCCTGTCGCCGATGGACTGCGGGGAAATGAGCGGGATGAACGTCGACTGGGAAAACCGGTGGGCAAATGTCCTGGCGTTAAGCGACTGCTTGGCGAGAAAATCACGCACGTGCTTGTAGTAAAAATTGACTGCCCACTGAGCATGCTTCTCGTCCAACGACGTCCCTGGATCTCCAGGACTGCTATTAAAATACTCCTGTTTCTGAAAATCAATATAGCTCTGAATCTGCACAGCATCCGGCTTTTTCACGAGACGCACGGCTTCCTCGGCGGCATTATGCTCGTCCTCCGCTCGCAAGTCTATCGGGCGAATGAGCGGGAACTCTTTCGCCGCCGCTCGAGAGTGCAGATCATCCACCAAAGTGGACATGTCCTCCGCCAAGTCCTCGCCGCCAGAGCCTGCTTCGCGCAGCGATTCGAGCAGCGTGGTCAAATCGGCCCTCCCAAACGATTTGTCCGAAGGCCAACCCCTGCTCTCGAAAATCTGCTTCAACGACTCCACTGTAACCGTTTCGGCACTCACGCCGCTACTCGCGCCATCAGCGCGACACCCTTCCAGGAACACATGCAAGCCCTCAACCCCAGGCTTCAGGATAACTTTCTCTGCCGCGCCGTCCGCTTGCACAGCAATGTGGTCGAAAGACGCCCCCACAGCCTCGTGGAAAGTCTGAGTGGTCATGGCCCGAGTACCGTGCTGGAGGATTGGCCACCTCGCCAAGCGAATTGAATGGGAACAGCGGTGTGAACAACGGCTGAGCTACGCTCACTACCGATGATCTGGCAGACGCGCTCGACTCGAGCCCGCGGCTCGCAACAATGCACCAACCAACTTTGCATGCAGGAACCACTCGTGCACTAAAAACCACGCGTAACGCACTACATACAATAACCAAATCTGCGACGAAGATCACTCACAGCTGCAACGACAACACACCCCACGGCACCCAAATTTCCCTCGTCCCCCATGTGTGAGGATGTGACCTGATGTAGGCTATGGAATGTCACGATGATGAGGATGTCAATGATACGATGTGATATGATATCACGGACGACGCACCACCTGATCCATGTGAGGCACGATGACATGTAAATACTGGGTCGGCCGTTGCGTTGTTGCAGGACCGGTAGGGTGTGACTAGATGATGATCCTGCAGGATGCTGTTGTCTGACACGTCAGGTGGCGTTGGCAGTCACGATCAAGAGACAGGGCACACACCCAGGGCCGCGCCCCTTCTCTAAAGCAAAGAGTGGGCAGGCACAACACACACTAACTCAACAAGCACTCTCAATGCGAGTGCGAATTGACCATCACCTACTACCCTATGTTTCAATACGTGTACTCGTTGCCTTGTGTGCAGCTTCCCCATGACGCACCACCCGTGATTCTGTCTCTCCCACCACGAACTCCATCCTCTTATCAATGATCATATTGTGCTTATTGTGGCTCTCCAGACGATGAGGCTGTCGACATTGTTCCCCTCATGGTTTCCATCCTCTTGTCTAGCTCCATCTTGCGTTTCGCGTATCCCACTGGAGGAGGCCAGGTGCCCTCCTGCATCTCTGGCATCTCGGGGACCTGAGCCTGCGAGGTGTTGACGCTGTCGTAGTCGGGCCACACCTCAAAATCTTTCCATCCGTAGGCATGCCAAGTCTCTGGCCTGTTCTTGTCCCAGGCCTGGTTTCCTCCCTGTAGGGCCTGCCGCCCGTCGCGAAGCTCTCTGCAGGCTGCCACCACATCGAAGATATCTTTGCGTTGGTCCTTGGCGAGCTCCTCGCGACGCGCCACCCTCAGCTTGAACTCGATATCCTTGATGTTATTCGTCTCGTCGGCTTGCGGCTTCATGTACATATTTGGCCGATGGCCAGATGAGGGGGAGCTCCGACTGGCACTTCAACGTCCCGTGGGCCTCGATCCGTTTTCCCAGGCCTGCCGTGATGTCTTGGATCTGGTCCTCGATGTTACGAATGCTCTCCGCTACCATGTAGATCTCCTGCGACGTCTGCGCTTTGACCATGGCGCTGCGAGTCAAGCACGTCGTCAGCTGCAGCTTGGAGGCCTTCAGGGTGTCCATCTGTGCCTCGAGAATCTTCAATATTTCTGTCGTCACCTCGCGGCTCCTCTGCAGAGTCGTCTCCTGCAACTCGATCACATAGCTTACGTGCCCAATCACCTGGTCCTCCGATTCGCCTCGATACATCGGAGCGTATTCTGGTACTTCTGGAGGTGCAGACATCCCCAGCTTCACGCGAACACTCGGACGAAAGGGGCACTTGGCGGCGTTGGAAAACCGAGCGTCCGTGCGGAGCTAAGCTCACAGCGAAAATGATACACGGTTAGAACTCACGGGCACTGAGGAATGCTCGTAGACACCACCGAGTGCTTCTGCCCGAGCCAAGCTCACAAGCACGCGACATCACTACAAACCAAAATGGCAACAGCAACGACAACGGCGCAGGGAATGTGACCGTAGCTCTCTCCTGTTATCCTGGGTGATATCGTAGCCCTTCCCATGAACGTGTGGAGCCTCGCGAGAGCCATCGTCGGACACTCTTGGGCCCTCTTGGCGCCTCCTCGGCGCTTGTCGGGGCTAGCTTGGAGGACAACGATCGAAACACAAGAGAACTTCAATTAGTGCCGCCCCCTGGAGCCATTGCTCTTGCCGAGATCCCACTGGGTACATGGTAGCGCGGAAGCGATGCAATGTAGGCACGTGCAACTCACAGCCACATTGTGTAATACTACGAGACAGGATGGCAACGGCCACACCTAAGGTGCAGGGAAAAAGGACTTTGCCCACTCCTACACGCCTTGCTGATTTCGTGTTTTGTCTTGGGAGCCTCTTAGACCATCACGCGGCTGCTGCGGACCTCCGTCTGGCACCCAGCGGCCTCCTTGGAGCCTCTGCCAATCGAGAGCGACCAAATGTCTTCCCTGGATGACCCCCAGACGCTTCCCCTAGAGTACCTCTCCCGCCATCTCCTCCAAACACGAACGCGTTCCAAAGAAATCCATGCGTCAGCTGCTTGGACCCCATCGTTCATTACCTTCCATGCCCACCCTCCTCCCTCAAGCGTGGGCGCGAACTGCGCCCATAACATGACATCTTCCCGCTGAGCGCTCTACCAAAATCTCACGCGCCATGCCGACGAACGGAAGGGTGAGTAAACAAAAGGAAGCGCGATGAATGCAACTATTGTGGGTGGCTATGTTCCAACTGCGCACTGGATGCAAGCGCGCGCTATGGCAACGAGCCCATGCTCTGCACATTGCGCTCCCTACTGTGGCCCTGCCGCTGCAGTGAAAAACGTGCACAGTGCCGACACAATGAAAACACTTTACTGCACCAGCTGGAGTGCCCCACGCATGCCTCGGTACTGACAGCTGTTCGCAGCTGCGCAGTCCGCAGAATGCCACGCACAGAGCTGCGATTCCAGGTCCAGCATCCCGAACGGGGGCAGCCGCGGCGGCCCGGCCCAATCTGCACGGATGCTCTGTGACAGCAGCGCCAGCGCCGTGTCAGCCCCAGCCAAAGTCACGCTGCGACCCACGAGCAGGCGAAGAGCCGCCAAGCCCGTAGAACCAGCGAAACCGCGGGTCGCAACTGTCGTCCACTGCGCCAGCCCCAGTTGCGACAACAACACCGGCATGAATTTAGCGGTATATCCCCCGATGGGCAGGCCAGACCCGCACAAGGCATCCATGGCGCTCGAGGCGTTGCCTTCTTGCAGTAGAGCGCACGCCCCTGGAGCTCGGCGTGCAACACCAAGCACTAAGGATGCAAGGCGTCGAGCTTTGCGCCGAGCATGCGCCTGGGTGCCTGTGAGAAGCGACCGCCCACGGCAAACGCGAATGCCGGGGTTCGCTACCTGCGCATCTTCCGCGCGCGTTTGCAAGAGCCTCCTCACCAGATCGCCGCGGTAGGATGCGGTCGTGAGGGGAATGCCCACGGCCTGCACCCATGCGTCCGTCCAGAGCAAGCAAGCAGCGCCAACAGCAGCCAAAAAGGCTGCACCATGGGTCCTGAGGCGCCGCAGCTGACAGATCATTGCCTGTACATCACGAGTGACGAGACACGACACGCCGAACGGGATGAAGTCGACGACCCGGTCGACGTTCCGAATCGCCTGCTGGCTGCGCCTGATGGTGCTTTTCAGCCACGAGACGAAGCTGGCACTTCTGACGTTGGTCATTCGGCGCAAGATATTGCCCTTCCGCCCCCGTAGTCCGGACTGCTGGCGGACTTGGCGAGCATGGTGGCGCCCAGACATGTGGACATCATACTTGCTCTTCCGCGTTCCGTAGTCTATGCTGCATATTCTGCACCGCCACGGTGGGCCCTCGTACTCCCCAGACATAGCTCACACCACCACTTCCATGCCCACCGCTCAAGGATGTGGGAAGGAAGAGCGTCCGTGCGGAGCTAAGCTCACAGCGCAAGTGATGGTCGCATAGAACTCACAAACACTGACAGATTGCTCGTCGGCAGCAGCGATTGCTGCTGGCCGAGCTAAGCTCACAGCCACGCTTCATTACTCTGAACCACAATGGCACCAGCAACACCGAAAGTGCAGGAGAGATATATATATATATATATATATATATATATGGCTCTCCGGAGATTCTGAGTGAAATCCTGGCCCCATCTGAGGCTCCTCGTGCTCTGAGTCGTTCAGGGTCCTCGATCTCGTGAGAGTCGTTCCAGCTCCTCGTGGGGTGAGTCGTTCGGGCTCCTCGTGGTGAGTGTCGTTCGAGCGCCTCGTCCTGCTGCGAGTCGATCGGAACCCCTCCTTCAGGGGTGAGTCGTTCGGGCTCTTCGTGATGTGGGACGTTGGGGATCATCGTCCTGGAGTGAGTCGGTCGGGGTCCTCGTGTTGCGAGTCTTTCGGGGCTCTCGTCGTGGTGGGAATCGTTCGGGCTCCTCGTGGTGTGAGTCGTTCGGGCTCCTCGTCCTGGAGTGAGTCGTTCGGGGTCCTCGTGTTGCGAGTCTTTCGGAACTCTCGTCGTGGTGGGAGTCGTTCGGACTCCTCGAGGTGTGAGTCGTTCGGGGTCCTCGTGATGTGCGTCGTTCGAGCGTTTCGTCCTGCTGTGAGTCATTAGGGCCCCTCCTTCTGGTGTGAATCGTTCGGGCTCTTCGTGGTGTGAGGTGTTCGGGACCCTCGTCCTGGTGTGAGTCGTTCGGGGTCCTCGTGGAATGTGTCGTTCGGAGCTCTCGTCGTGGTGGGAGTCGGTCGCACTCCTCGTGGTGCGAGTCGTTCGGGCTCTTCGTCCTGGTGTGAGTCGTTCGAGCCCCTCTTTCTGACGGGAGTCGTTCGGGCTTCTCGTAATGTGAAAGCTTCGGGCCATTCGTCCTTGTGTGAGTCGTTCGGGCTTCTCGGAACATGAGGCTTTCGGGCACCTCGTTCCCTTGGGGAGCGTCTGGTGACCCTCTTGCGGGCCCTAGGGGCTTCTCGGAGTGTCTTGGAGGCCTTGGAGGAGCCGCATCGGACCTCCTGGGGGACTCTGGGACTGTGGCACGAAAAGCCAGAAGCCAGTAGATACACTGTGGCGGGATGGCCGAAGGCTGGTAGATAAACCGAACCTCGGTACACAGACTGCGGCTACGGATAACCGCTGGAGAATCGTAGACCCTTCGATCCTCCGATGGCCGGCCATAGTGAACCCTAGCCTTTCTCACACTCCCTTGTGCACCCGATGTCCTGATCGCGACTCCAGGAAAACAGCGCGAGCACCATCCCCAGATCCTACACGAGTACTAGACCCGATAGGAACTCGAAAGACACCTGGCATCAGCGCGGTTATCAGAAAGCACAGTTGAACTTTCCCAGGCTTCCCTTGTGGATGCTGGGATCGGGAATGATCTCTGGTAGCTTGCGGGCGGAGAGCGGAGCTACGCGCATTCATGCACAGACCTCGACTGCATGGAGACACCTGGAGCACACTAACGAGGTTCATAGAATCTGCCATGTCACCGACTCACACCAGAACGAGGGGCCCGACCGAAACACACGGTGAGGAGCCCGAGCGACTCACACAGAAGGAGAGGCCCCAACGACGCACTCAAGGAAAAGAAGCCCGAACGACTAACACCACGAAAGACACGAAAGACTGACACACACTGAAGAGCTCGAAACCCTCACACAAGTAAGAACGAGTGGCCACATCGACTCACACCACGAGAAGCCGGAACGAGTCACATAGTTGCAACGCACACAGAACCGAACGGGTGCATGATCTTTGGGGGCAATCCCCTGCTCACTCTAACCCTGCAAGCTTCGGGGAGACCTCTTCCCTGCTTTTTCCTCATGTTCTTTCTTGGGCAAAGGCGGGTGCAGTTCAGCCAGTGGATGAATCATCGGACGTTCGACTGCCAGGCCTGGCGAGGACCCGATCGACGTCCAAGGACAAAAAAAACGCCTGATCTCTCATACCTTTGGTAGCGATGGGAAAGCTTCACACACTGTCCGCGCGTGCATGTTTATTTGTCACCGTGTATGTGTGTGTCAGTGTGTTTTGCAAAAGTGTTTCGCATTTCAATATACGTGTGTGCTGCACAGAGTAAGGCACCCTAATCTGGTTAAAAAGAGCGCACTCGTCAAAGTACAAGCTCGGCAGTGGCGCGGTGGCAACCGTGTCTGCATGTCCTCGGGCTTTGGCCGAAAGATCGCTGCTGCCACGAAAGCGGGGCCAATGGGCGAGGGACTGCAAAATGCATCACGAGAAGAAATGTCGAAGCAATCAACATGATGGACGATGTCATCTACTCCAGCAACGGTGCCACAGCGAGAGAAGAACAAATATGAGCGCGGGCGTTCCGCTCGGTCTCCAGAGTGAAGAAGCTACGAGGAGTGCGCCTCCTGTCGTCGCCGTGGCGTCGGCGTCGTCCGCGTCGCCATTCACGTCCTCGATGTCGTTGTCGTCGTCGTCGTTGTCTAGACGACGTCGTCGTCGGGTCGGCGCCGTCGTCGTCGACGTTCTCCGCGTTGGCGTCGTCGTCGTCGTCGTCGTCCTCATCGTCATTGTCGTCGTCGTCGGGCGGAAATCGTCAGCGTCGTCGTCGTGGTCGTCATCGTCGTTGTCGCCTTCGACGTTTTCAACATCGTCGCCGTCGGCGTCCTCCACCTAGCATCACTGCTACGCACCACAACAACTCCCGCAACGGAAAGACCGGGCATCTAAGCGCTCATGGCGAGCAAAACCTTCACACCTTCTTCAAAAGACTCGTGCAGAGTTACTAACCCGATACCTACTAAGTCGGCGTGCGTAGACCTTTGTTTCATCCCAGTGCGCCCCTCCGCTTCGACAGCGTCCGTGAAAACGTCATACATTACCTAGAGAGACCCACGTCTGCTCTGTCAGTTGGCGAAACTCATCAACGGGTGATGGCGTCGCAGACGTGAGCTCAGAGGACGACTCACTGGCTTCGGTCTCGTCGCAAATCACCAACGCGGACTCCAAGGGGCCTACTGAATTGTTGCTCGCGAGACCTGCAATTCTCACCGCTGGGTGCACCAAAGCCGCCCACTTCCAGCTCTTGCAAATAACGACGACGCCGCCCAAGAGGAAGGACTGTTCGTGGTCCACTGCCCCGCCGCCAACATACATGCAGACGACGCTCTTGCCCTTGTCCTTGATGGCTGTGGCTATGCGTCCGGACTGGCAGGCTTGGTTGAACCACAGGTCCCCGTCGTCCTCTATGACCCGCATTTTATGTAGTTGTCTGCTCACCCGCGCATGCAACACGAGATCACTGTCCAGCACGAACGACAGAAACCACGCCAGGCTGCAAAGTCCTGTTATAGCACTCTCGACCTCCAAACCAGCGTGAGCATGAAGAAATGGAAAGCAGAGGCGCGTCACGCCTTTGCTCTCTTCGGAGCTCACCTCTGCGGTGGAGCACGGCAGCAACAAATGGCCGAACCTCAAGGCGGGCAACCAATTCGATACGACGCTGCTATATTATTCGAGCGTTCTTCGAGAAGGCCCCACGGCAGGTTGTGCCAGATATATGCGTTCCTGCGCTTCGCGTACTCGGAGCAAAACTCGTCCTTCGACCCTCCGCCGACATACTCATGGCGAGCCTCGCGGGGCTTTCCTGGATGCCCGAAGGGTTGTACCTCGACCCACATGCAAGTCTTCATCACCCCGCGCGTCAAGTTGATGTACTCTTGGTTCAAGTTCCTTTGCGTACCAGAGTATTGGTCCTCAGCACGCACTGTGCGACGATACCGTACGCAGTGAACTATAGGGACGCTCTCCCCCCTCACATTCAAAGGGAGCGACACTTGCACGACCCCTGGGCCCACAGCCGAGTCATCGAAAACAGCTTGCATCAAGCAACACAGCGGGATTGCTGACCTGCTCAGAGGCATGATGATCAGCACCGTGGGTCGTGGGAAAGCTTGCCCCTCCTCCTGCAAATCACGATATTCACACAAATCTGCGGCAACGGCGCGACATAAACATTCGAACAAGAGTGGGTGCCAGCCGACTTCATCACTACCCCGCACTGGACTCCTCCACCACTGGCCGCCGTCGTAGAATACGCGCTGCAATTGAGTATCACGAGCGACAGCGGCGTCGGAAGCAAAGGTGCTGGCGAACTCAAAACAGTACGCCACGTAGTTGCACACATCCTCGCCGCACCTTATGCAAACGTCGAGAACTGCATTCTCGGCCTTCAGGCACCATTCATACCACGGACGGGCCTCAGGGACGGCAACGCTTCCTGTCGGAGCGGACTGCGTGGGCTGAGCTACGCTCACTGCCGACGCGGTGTAATCCTCGCCATCACCTTCCAGGCCATGCGGCGCGAAGGGCAACACGCCTTCCGGGCTGTCAGAACTGACGGTGGAGCGGGCACGACGGCCACCGAAATCTTCCACTCTCTGATGCTGATCCCCCACCATGAGCAGTGTCTGTACCGACACGTTCGCCAAAGCAGCCACAACTTGGGAAACGTCGTAGGACTCAAACTCTTCCATGCAGAACAGGCTGATGTCCAGGCCCTTGATGGCTCCCGCCCGCCACTTGACGAACGAATCCATTGTGGACACGATGAGATAACCGTTGGTGCCTTCTTTGATGAAGTTCTCCCAGAGCTCCGCCCTTCTCCGATTGATGGCGAAAATCTGTCGCATGCGTTGGCGAGCAAGGTCGCGGAACACCTCCAACGCCGCGAACTCCGCGCCCCCAATCACCTTGGACGCGGCCGCTGGCAGATCTTCCCAAGACATGCAGAACTCCATGAGCCTCTCATAAGCAGGACGTAACTGAAAGACTTCCAGCTCTTGCACCTGTGATCGCAGGAACTGCAGCTGATCATTCACCAAATCCGCAACCTTATTTTCCCATGTGTTCAACGCCGCAGGGGCATCTGAAGGCCGACCAAGCCAAATAACTCGGGGCCCGAAATCAGAAGCCACAAACACCCTGTTGAAGAAATCTGGACCTTGTAATATGGAGTCGCGCAAATTGCGCGAAGGAGTCACGATCACCACTGCGCCATTTTGTTTGTTGACGTACTGCTACGCTGTCTCCACCAGCAAAGCCAGCAGTAGCGACTTCCCAGTACCTGCAAAAGCCTGGATCATGAGGTGATGATTGTCCGAGGCGTTGATGATCTCCAAGCAACGCTTCTGATCGTTCGACAGCTGAATGCAGCGCCTGCGCAATACGGACTCCATGAAAGGAGACGATGGAGACACTCTGTTCTGAAGCACATTCCCAACTGCGACTGACGGGGCAGACCCAGGTTGCATGATGGAAAACGCCGCCCGCAAAACGCCGAGGCCCAGAGTATTCTCCACAGTAGCGCTGCGGACAAGAGCATCGTGCTGGTATAGTCGATTACCAACCATTCCAGGAGAACGCCGAGATACTCTCCCTCTTCAGCCACCTCTGGCTCCAGAGTGATGCGAGTAGCGTAATCCTTCTTCGGCGCAGCCGTCACGACATGATGCGTTCCGCTCCGATAGGCGGTGTCCAAGATATCTGGGCTAACGTGCGGGCTGGAAATGCGAATGTCTCGACAGCCTGCGCTAAGCGCATTGTCCTGGATGCCCATCTGGGACAATACGCGCGTACTTACCATCCACAACATGCGATGTTTGTCGGTTGCGAAATCGCCGGAATCTACGCGCCAACTAGCATCCCTGTCAGTGTACGTGTGCACGTTGCACACGATGGTAGCACTACCGAGATTGTCGTCGTGAACCTTCAAACGCACCACATCCTCGCTGCGAACAGACCCCGCCCGCAATTCGCACAGCAACTTGCCCTTCGCAGCATGCAGCAAGGCCGGCACGAGCTCAGACTCGAAGTTGAACCTGGTCTTGCGAGCGACGCTGCTGGGCCCCAAGCCACAACAGTCCACGGACATGTGCACGGCGAACTTCACCAATCGGGCGCAACTGCACCCCCGAGCCACGATATCTGCGGGCGCAAAAACCGTGTCACCGCAAGCTTTCCAGGAAGTGCTGGGTTGCTCAGCAGGGAGAGGCTCTCTCGTACCTAGCTGTGCGACGAGTTTCTTCATGCAGTTCGCCTCGCCGAAGCCATCCTGCCTCGGCCTCTTGGCAAAGTTAGCCCACTTCTGCGCGAGGCCGTCCTCCACGATCTCTATGGCTCTCACGGCGTGCAGTTTGATTGCACGAACTAGCTGTGGCGGTAGACAATCCGCAATGTCTGCTGGGCGACGACGATATGGCGACGCTCGGTCGTTGCCAAAAGCAACAGGAATGACCACCTCCTCCTCGGCACGTACTGCCACCCAAAACTTCAACAAGTGCGTCCCAGGCAATGCACTGTGGATGGCGCCAGCCTCGACACGCGGTAACCATGCACCACGAACTGCGAGAATGACACGCGGAGTCTCTACTGCATCTGGAAAGTGGCAGGCGGCACGACCCTTGAGCAAACAATTCGACCCGTTCCGAGCCGGATGAGCGCAGCTAAATTCCGCATCTTGACTTCCCGACGGAACGCCATCAGGGAGCGATTCTCCAAACGTGTTCACCATGAACTCGTCGAAGTCCTTGCCCTCCTCCTGCTCGCTCCAAGGAGCCCCAGTTGCTAACAACGTTACAAGGGCGTACGGGCACCTCTCCACGCCGACGGCAAGAAAGCTGAACAGCAGAAAAGGTTGCTGATAGGCGGAGCTAAGCTCACAACCACACCGCAGCGCTGTGAGCCAGAATAGCAACAGCGACTGCAATTGTAGAGCAACTGTGGATGACGGCGCCTCATGAGGCCCGTCATGCTCCCAAGACACCTCTTCGGACCCTCCCAGGGCCTCACGCAAATGCGACACAATCTCGGCAACTCACCGAACATGGAGACGCATGGGCCTCACTGGCAAGGGTACGAGACGGTGGCGAGGTACCCGAACGACGGAGCCCTCTAGGAACCCCAACGACCCACACACAAGGAGAGGCCCGAACGACTCGCACGACTCACACCAGAACGAAAGCCCCCGAACGACGCACACCAGGAAGATCCCAAATGTTTCTCCTACCACGAAACACCCGAACGACGAACAGCCAAAGAAAGGCCCGAACGACTCACAGCAGGACGAAAGGCTCCGACGACACACACCACGACGAACCCGAAGGACTCACACACAAGGAGGGGCCCGAGCGACTCACCCCAGGACGAGTGGCCCGAAGAACGCACACCACGACAAACCCGACCGTCTCACACGCAAGAAAGCCCCCCAACGAATCACACCAGGACGGGGAGCCCGAACGATTCGCACCACAGATGCCCAAGCGACTCACGCCTACAAAGAAGCCCGAACGGAGCACACGAAGACGAAATGCTCAAACGACTCACATCATGAGCGGTCCGAACGGCGCACGCACCATAAGGGACCGAGAAACCTCGCACGAGGAAAAACGAGTGGCCCGCCACAGCGTACATCATGGGAGACCACAACAAAACACAAATCTGCAACGCACAGAGGACTGAACGCAAGCATTATCACGGGAGGCCCTGCGAAGCCTGTTTGAGCCTGCAACCTTCGGGGAAACCCTGCTCCTGTTCTATATCTTATATGTTGAGAACTATTATTTTCCCTTCTCTTTCTTTTTCTTCTCCCTATCTCACTCTGCAACGACAAGGCGGGCGCAGTTCATCCACCACGGTGCGGAACGCACGACGAGCCTAGTGCTCACGAACGCAGTATACAGAACATCGACAGTTTACTTCCAGGCCTGGCGAGCGCTCCATCGACCGCCCTCGGCAGCGAGACGAACGGTTCCAACTCTGTCGGGTGTTTCTGTTGTGTTACTATTGGGGGTGACTGGACTGTTCTGCGCGCTCGTTTTCCATGCACGCGCGTGCATGCATTGGGCAAGAGGGCGAGAAGATGCATAAAAAGGCTCGTCGGCGACGCGTCCCCGGAACCTTCCGCGGCGACAACCGCGTCTGCATGTCCTCGGACGGTCAACGCAACAACGAGGCTGACAAAACGGCGAGGCCAAGGGAGCCAGGAGTGAAACATCATCTTGAGAGACAGCGGCGAGCTCGCACGGGCCATGACCGATCTCACCTGCCTCAGCAACCCTGCCGCATCGAGACACAAAAAGGAGGGCCGCGAGCGTTCCGCTCGCTCTCCAGAATGAAACAGCTACCAGGAGTGCTCCCCCTGTCGTCGAAATGGCGTCGACGTCGGAAGCATCGCCATTCACGTTCACGTTGTAGTCGTCGTCGTCGTTGTCTCCACTCCACCCAATGCACCCACGCGGAGCACCAAACAAACCTGCCGAATTGTTGCACGAGAGATGCGCCATCGGCACAGCGAAATACACCAACCCCTTCAGTGCAGACTCGCGCGGGTAAGTACGATGCCGCCGAAGAGAAAGGACTGCTCATGGCCCACTGCGCCTGATGCGAATAGCATACTCATTTCTCGGCGCTGCCGTGCCGACATAGAGCGCTCCGCTCCGATAAGCTGCTTCGAACGAATGGGCTCACGTGAGGGTGAGCAATGAGAGGGTCTCAAAAACCTGCGCTACTCGCATTGCCCTGGATGCCCATGTCCGACACTCCGGCGTACTCATCATCCCCGCCATGCGATGCTTCACAATTGCAACGTCGCCGACGAAGTCTACGCGCCAACGGGCGTCTTGGTCGGGGAACGGGTTCATGCTGCACACATGGAAATACAAACTCGTGCCTACCTGAGCGACGAGATCCTTCATGCAATGGAGGTCACCGCTGCCATCCTGCATCGGCTTCTTCGTCACGTGAGCGAATTTGACCGCGACAACCTGCTTCGTGAACACGAGTGCTCTGACGGCGTTCCGATTTATGCGCTAGCTCAGGAAGCAAACACTCCGCCATGCACGCTGGGCGACGGCAGTACGGCGACGATCGAAACTTGCCACGAAAAGGAGGCATGATCACCGACTCCTCGCCCTCCTCGCTCCAAGGAGCCCCGTATGCAAGCCGAAGTAGCAGGGCGTACCAGCACCTCTCCATGCCGACAGCAAGGACACCTGGAGGAAGAGGCTTGTGCTCATGGGCGGAGCTACGCTCACAGCCGAACCGCAATGCTGTAAGCCAAAATGGCAACAGCGACGACAACACTGGGGCACTCCTGGGCGCTCCTTTGCCTTCGGCAATGCCCCGAACCACGCGGATGCACGATAGGCTTCGATCCACTACATGGACTGCGACGGGATACACCGACAGTCATGTTGAGAGTCTCGAGCTCTTGCATACCTGCAAGATCTCTCAGCACACTGTACTCCTGCACGACTACGAAGAGCGTTCTACCTAAATCGACTCAGTCCCGTCTTTCCAGAAGGCAAAGCGAACCACTTCAGCCCACACGTTGCGCAACGCTCCACGCGTCACCTGCACACGAGCGCGGCAAACGACACTTGGGACGACGACTCCCAGACCTCCACATGTGCCTACTCAACATCCGCAAGAAAACTGGCGCACCACTCTTACTCTCTTCTTGGGAAGAGGCAGAGGACAACGTTGAACTTCTGTGCATGTCTTTCTGTGCATTCTTGATGTGTGTCGGACCGCCTTTGATGCATGCGTGCGTCTGCATTGAATACACGCGTGTAAAGGTGGGAAGGGGAATCCATGATCTGAGGTCGCAATGACGATGGATCCTGCGGAGAAAATCTCGAAAGTGGCGCGTCTCCGAGACATCTCGCGCTGACCGCCGTGCCTGCATGCCACCGAGCGCTAGCCGCCACGACGACCTGCTGACACGAACGCGGGGCCAATGGAGAAGAATATGACTCACGTGATATGCCAAAAGGGAGATCTCGTAGCGACGCTGGGCTACGTGCGGCATTTGCGCACACAAGCCACCTCGTGCCAAAAAAAAACACACTAGGCGCATGCGTTACGGGTCGGCGGAGCGAAGCTCACAGCCACACTCCAAAACCAGAAGCCAAACTGGCAACGACAACAACGCTGGTCGGGAAAGATCGCTGGTTTCGACGACGACCGCCCTCAGTCATGTACTACAACGACTACTACGAATACTACGACGACTCCTACTATTACTACTCCTACTACTACTAGTACTGCTACTACGAAGTCTACTGCAACTACTGCTGCTACTACCCATCGTACCACTGCTGCTCTTCCTCCTACTCCACTCCACACATTGATGTTACTACGGTTTGGGGCTCATTATGTCCTTCCCAGGGAGCAGCTCTCCCTCGCGCTTCTGCGGAGGTCGCAAGAGGCCCCAAAGTGGCCCCACGAGGCCCCCCAGAGGCTCCCAAGAGGACTCCAAGAGGCCCCCCAGACGCCGCCAAGCGGCCCGAAGAGGCTCCCAAGAGGACCCCAAAAGGTCCCCAAGAGGCCCCACGAGGCCCCAAGAGGCCCCCAAGAGGCCCCCAAGAGGTCCCCAGGAGGCCCACGACGCCCCAAGAGGCCCCCAAGAGGCCCCCAAGAGGCCCCCAAGAGGCCTCCAAAAGAGGCCACACGACGCTCCAAGAGGTCCCCAAGGGGCCCCACGAAGAGCCCGAACGACTCACATCAGGACGGGAGGCCCGAACGACTCACACCACGAAGAGGCCGAACGACTCACACCACAAGAAGGGGCCCGAACGACTCACACCAAGACGACGCGCCCGAACGACTCACACCACGAAGAGCCCGAAGGACTCACACCACGACGCGGGCCCCGAACGACTCACACCACGAGGAGCCCGAACGAGTCACACTAGAAGGGAGGGCCCGAACGACTCACACCAAAACGACGGGCCCGAAAAACTCACACCACGAGCGCCCGAACGACTCACACCAGGACGAAGAGCCCGAACGACTCACACAACGAAGAGCACGAACGACTCACACCAGGAAGAAGGGCCCGAACGACTCAGACCAGGACGAGACACCCCAAACGACTCAAACCACGAGGAGCGCTTTTCCCCCCTCCTCCTTCGCCTCGCCCTTCTCCCGCCCCCCCCCCACAAGGAGGATGTGCAAGGAGGCGGGAGGAAGGAGGAACAGGGGAGATATGCGGGGCCCTGCGGACACACGCCTGAAAAACACAACTGTCGGCATGCTTCGCGAGAGTTGCCGCTGCGAGATGGGCTGGAGAGGAGGGGCCCGAACGACTCGCACCAGGACGAGCGGCCCGAACGACGCGCAGAAAACTCCAGAAGCATGCACATACGAACGAACGGCGCCAACGACTCCGAGAACACCCCCCAGAAAACAAGCGGCCCGAACGAGGGAAACTGGGCCCGCCTGTCAGCCAGAACGCGGGAAGTCGTCGACATCGTCGTCGAGGGAAGGCGAACGCGGCAAGGGGGATGACGATGGTCTCCCCCTCCCCCGTGAACCGCCAGCCCCCAAAAAAGGGTGGGCCGCTCGGGCGTTTATACAAGACGCCAAAATTGAAACATTCCTGCAAGCCGCCTCTGCAGGAATTGAGGCGCAGCCCCTCCCGCAGCCGCACTGCGGGCGCGCCGACCGGGCGCGGGGGCGCGGCGGTGGCGCCAGCGCGCAGTTGGTAGTTGTCCTCCTCTTCCCCCACCATCATAGCGATGATGAGAATGATGAGCATCCTACGATGATGAGGCCCAGGGTCCTGTCCCAGAGTCTCGGGCCGCGCCCTAGGCCGCGGGCCAGGCCCCCACCCCCATCGACTCTCAACTGCGTCCGTTATATGAATATATATACATATACATATATATGTATATACATGTACATACATATATATATATATATATACATATACGTCGACACACCATACATATACAAGATATACATACATGCATATTGTAACCAGTCAGCGGAGGCCCGACGCCGCCAAGAGCCGCCCAGCTGCCAGCAGCCAAGACGACCGCCCGGAGCGAGAGGCAGGGTCGTCGTCGTCGTCGTCGTCGGGGAAGACTCACTTGAAGACAAAACTTGAGACAGGACCGCAACTGGTTCAACTGAACACAAAACAACCAAGACAACATGACATTCCTGAAACGTGCGACAGCAGGATCGCCAACGGACTCTAGTGTCCATTGTCAGCTTTCGTACACATAGAAACCCTGTGATAAGCCTTGAAGAAATTCACAACTTGAGCCTGACAGCCGCGCATACTAGTATAGCCTGAAGATCGTGGATCCCTGGTAGGCGGAGCGAAGCTCACAGCCACACTGAAATATTGTTAGCCAGAATGGCAACAACGACGACGCTGGTCGGGGAGATCGCTGGACTCGACGACGACTACGACTCCTACTACGAAGGGCCCGAACGACTCGCACGCGGACGAGGTGCCCAAACGCCTCACACCACGAGAAGCCCCACCGACTCACACCAGGACGAGAGGCCCGAACGACTCACACCACGAAGAGCCCGAACGGCTCACACCAGGACGAGGGGCCCGAACGACTCACACCAGGACGACGCGCCCGAACGACTCACACCACGAGGAGCCCGAACGACTCACAACACGAGGAGCCCGAACGCCTCACACCAGGAGGAGAGGCCCGAAAGACTCCCACGACGAGGATTGAGGTCACCGCTGCCATCCTGCATCGGCTTCTTCGTCATGTGAGCGAATTTGACCGCGACAGCCTGCTTCGTGAACACTAGTGCTTTGACGGCGTTCCGGTTTATGTGCAGAACTAGCTCTGGCGGCAAACACACCGACATGCATGCTGGGCGACGGCAGTACGGCGACGATCGAAACTTGCCACAAAAAGGAGGCATGGTCACCGACTCCTCGCCCTCCTCGCTCCAAGGAGCCCCTTATGCAAGCCAAAGTATCAGGGCGTACCAGCACCTCTCCATGCCGACAGCAAGGACACCTGGAGAAAGAACCTTGTGCTCATGGGCGGAGCTAAGCTCACAGCCGAACCGCACTGATGCAAGCCAAAGTGGCAACAGCGACGACAACGCTGGGGCACTCCTGGGCGCTCCTTAGCCTTCGGCAATGGCCCGAACCACGCAGGTGAAAACCTGCGCGACCGCACGACAAGAAATCCGAGAAAGAAAAGGAGGAAGAAGACGAAGAGCGGAACGACCAATTTCAACTCTACCAGAGGTCACGACTCCTTGCAGGACGATCCCGAGAGTCTCACACACACGGAAAGGCCCGACCGACTCCCACTAGCCCCAGTAGCCCGAACTGCTCACGCCGCGAGAAACCCGATCGACTCACCCTGCGGGAACCTTGGAAATTACCTGGAACTGCACCAAAGACAACCGTGTATAATACTATATCCTGACAATCGGAACACCTGCAACACCAGAGAACTAGACCCCAGGCCCCCGGACACCCGGAGGCGCGATAAGCCTCGATCCACCACATGGACTGTGACGGGATACGCCGACAGTCATGTTGAGAGCCTCGAGCTCTTGCATACCTGCAAGACCTCTCAGCACACTGTACTCCTGCACGACTACGAAGAGCGTTCTACCTAAATCGACTGAGTCCCGTCTTTCCAGAAGGCAAAGCGAACCACTTCAGCCCGCACGTTGCGTAACGCTCCACGCGTCGCCTGCACACGAGCGCGGCAAACGACACTTGGGACGACGACTCCCAGACCTCCACATGTGCCTACTCAACATCCGCAGGAAAACTGGCGCACCACTCTTACTCTCTTCTTGGGAAGAGGCAGAGGACAACGTTGAACTTCTGTGCATGCCTTTCTGTGCATTCTTGATGTGTGTCGGACCGCCTTTGATGTATGCGTGCTTCTGTATTGAATACATGCGTGTATAGGTGCGAAGGGGAATCCATGATCTGATGTCGCAATGACGATGGCTCCTGCGGATAAAATCTCGAAAGTGGCGCGTCTCCGAGACATCTCGCGCTGACCGCCGTGCCTGCATGTCACCGAGCGCTAACCGCCACGACGACCTGCTGACACGAACGCGGGGCGAATGGAGAAGAATATGACTCACATGAGATGCAAAAACGGAGATCTCGTAGCGATGCTGGGCTACGTGCGGCATTTGCGCACACAAGCCACCTCGTGCCAAAAAACACAGTAGGCGCGTGCGTTACGGGTAGGCGGAGCGAAGCTCACAGCCACACCCCAATACTAGAAGCCAGACTGGCAACGACAACAACGCTGGTCGGGAAAGATCGCTGGTTTCGACGACGGCCAACCTCAGTCATTTACTACAACGACTACTACGACTACTACGACGACTCCTACTATTACTACTCCCACTACTACTTGTACTGCTACTACGAAGTCTACTACAACTACTGCTGCTACTACTCATCGTACTACTGCTGCTCTGCCTCCTACTCCACTCATTGATTTTACTAGGGTTGTGGGCTCATTTTGTCCTTCTCAGGGGGCAGCTCTCCTTCGCGCTTCTGCGGAGGTCGCAAGAGGCCCCAAGATGGCCCCAAGAGGCCCCCCGGAGGCTCCCAAGAGGCCTCCAAGAGGCCCCCCAGACGCCGCCAAGCGGCCCGAAAAGGCCCCCAAGAGGACCCCAAGAGGCCCCCAAGAGGCCCCACGAGGCCCCAAGAGGCCCCCAAGAGGCCCCCAAGAGGTCCCCAGGAGGCCCACGACGCCCCAAGAGGCCCCCAAGAGGCCCCCAAGAGGCCCCCAAGAGGCCCCCAAAAGAGGCCACACGAGGCTCCCAGAGGCCCCCAAGGGGCCCCACGAGGAGCCCGAACGACTCACATCAGGACGAGGGGCCCAAACGACTCACACCACGAAGAGGCCGAACGACTCACACCACAAGGAGGGGCCCGAACGACTCACACCAAGACGAGGCGCCCGAACGACTCACACCACGAGAAGCCCAAAGGACTCACACCACGACGCGGGCCCCGAACGACTCACACCACGAGGAGCCCAAACGAGTCACACCAGGAGAAGGGGCCCGAACGACTCACACCAGGACGACGGGCCCGAACAAGTCTACTACGACGGCTACTTCTACTGCCACTGCTACTGCTAGTGTCATTGCTACTGCTACTACTAGTACTACAACTACTACTGCTACTGCTACTACTACTACTACTACTACTACTACTACTACTACTACTACTAGTACTACGAATACTACTTCATCTGCTACTAGTACTCGTACTACTACTACGAAACCGCCTACGACTACGACTACTACTACTACTACTACTACGACTACTACTACTACTACTACTACTGATGCTTCTTCTACGACTACTACTACTACTACTACTACTACTACTACTACTATTACTACTACTACTACTACTACTTATACGACTACTACTACTACTACTACTACTACTACTACTACTACTACTACTACTACTACTACTACTACTACTACTACTACTACTACTACTACTACTACTACTACTACTACTACTACTACTACTACTACTACTACTACTACTACTACTACTACTACTACTACTACTACTACTACTACTACTACTACTACTACTACTACTACTACTACTACTACTACTACTACTACTACTACGACTCCTACTACGAAGGGCCCGAACGACTCGCACGCGGACGAGGTGCCCAAACGCCTCACACCACGAGAAGCCCGACCGACTCACCCCAGGACGAGAGGCCCGAACGACTCACACCACGAAGAGCCCGAACGACTCACACCAGGACGAGGGGCCCGAACGACTCACACCAGGACGACGCGCCCGAACGACTCACACCACGAGGAGCCCGAACGACTCACAACACGAGGAGCCCGATCGACTCACACCAGGAGGAGGGGCCCGAACGACTCACACGACGAGCATACCGAACGACTCACACCAGGAATAGGGTCCCGAAAGACTCACACAAGGACGACGGGGCCGAAGGACTCACACAACGAGGGCCCGCACCGCCGCCTTCGTCGTCGTCGTCGTCGACGTCGTCGTCGTCGTCGTCGTCGCGGTTGTGGTCGTCGTCGCCGTTGCGGTCGACATCGTCGTCGTCGTCGGGTGCGTCGTCGTTGTTCAGATCATCGCTGAGATCGTCCTCTCCGCTGAGTCCCTCTTGCCTCCCACCGCTTTCTCTCCCTCCTCCTCCGCGTCGTCCTTCTCCCGCTGCCCCCACAAGGAGGATGTACAAGGAGGCGGGAAGAAGGAGGAACAGGGGAGATATGCGGGGCCAAGCGGACACACGCCCGAAAAACACAACTGTCGGCACGCTTCGCAAGAGTTGCTGTTGTGAGATGGGCTGGTGGGGAAACGCGAAGCGTAAAGAATTTCCTGTACCAGTTGTAGCTTGTAGTTTCCAGTGTTACAGTTCTGCTTCTTGATGGTTACTGTAACTAACTGATTGACCGCGCGAGGGGGGGGGAGGCCCAAACGGTATTTTTAGCACCCCCTGGGCGCGTTGTCTGAATTGCTGGGGGGGCTCGAAATCAACACCCCTCACGCAGATCCGCGGGGCCAGGGTCCAAAAACACATTGGATTTGCCACATTTCTGAAATTCGGTGCCACCCCTCACGCAGATCCGCGTGGTCAGGGTCCAAAAACACATGGGATTTGCCACATTTCTGAAATTCGGTGCCACCCCTCACGCAGATCCGCGGGGTCAGGGTCCAAAAACACAAGGGATTTGCCACATTTCTGAAATTCGGTGCCACCCCTCACGCAGATCCGCGGGGTCAGGGTCCAAAAACACATGGGATTTGCCACATTTCTGAAATTCGGTGCCACCCCTCACGCAGATCCGCGGGGTCAGGGTCCAAAAACACAGGGCGATTTTTGCCACATTTCTGAAATTCGGTGCCACCCCTCACGCAGATCCGCGGGGTCAGGGTCCAAAAACACAGGGATTTGCCACATTTCTGAAATTCGGTGCCACCCCTCACGCAGATCCGCGGGGTCAGGGTCCAAAAACACAGGGATTTGCCACATTTCTGAAATTCGGTGCCACCCCTCACGCAGATCCGCGGGGTCAGGGTCCAAAAACACATGGGATTTGCCACATTTCTGAAATTCGGTGCCACCCCTCACGCACATCAATCGCAAGGCGTGGTAACCCAAACTGCGAGTACTCCCTCGGCCCTTTAATCCCAAGGTGTGGTAACCAAGCTCGTAAACCATACACGTCTTACCAATCGCCCTGTGTGGTAACCCCTCTTGTGATCAGTTGGTTTTGCCGATTGCGAATCGGCCTCGCATGAAGTTCCGATACTGCTGCACGACAGCGCCAAAGCCTCATGACTTAGCTCTTCCATGGCCCATTCTCCGAGAGAGGGGGCCGGCGGCAGGGGGCGAAGCCCTTACGGATAAGATGAGATAGCACAATATAATTTTGGCGAATGTAAGAATGTAAAATAACATAATATGCGATCAGGTAGATAAGATGTGCACGCCAATAAAAGGCAATATAAAGTAATATAAGATATGATAGGATAGCGTCAAGTCAGATAATATGATATATGGTACTGTAAGATATGATGGTATGATATAAGGAAGGATACTAAAAGATAACATCGAATATGGTAATGTAAGTAAGGTAATAAAGGTTCAGACAATATAGTGTACGAGAATAAAATACAAAATACGATAATATAAAGATAGGCCCAGATAATATCACGAACTGTAAGATGATATAAGATGATACGTCTTACTCGAAAACAACATAAGATACTATGCTATCATACAAAGAAGAAAGTCCATATAATATAAGGACAATATATGATAAGGTAAGCTATGAGAAGATAAGATACGACAAAATGAGATAAGATAAGATAAGGTTGATATCATATACTATATTTCAAGGCATGAAAAGGTCGGGTGAGATAAAGATACGACCAAATTAGGTAAGAAAGAATGATATATGATGCATCAAGATGATGCGAAATACGATAAAGTGAGATAGGACGAGATAACACAACAGAAGAAATGGCAAGATGATATTCAGTGAGATGGGATAAGAGAAAGGAATATGAACGATGAAGGAAGATAAGACAATGTTAGATATGCTGTTGGAAAAGATCGTATAAGGTACGATAAGATGCAATTATAATAGCTGGGATAAGATGAGCTAAGATCGTGAAACAAAGGATAAGATAAGAGGAGCTAGGATGCGATAATATAGTACGCTACGGCAAAAAGATGAGACACGACAGGATAGGACAAGACAGTACATGATAAGATAAGATAGGATATGGTAAGCTGTCATATGAAATGATAAGTCAGGATCAGATAACACACAAGAAGTTCAGATAAGGTGATACAACTTATGTTATTCAAAGATAACAAAAAGATAATATAACATAACAATCAGGAGGTATTAGATAATTACACCGGAAAACAAGAATATAATGATGGTACAATACACTATAATCTAATTAAATAGGATCGGACACTATAGGATACGAGACGATAAGATGGTATACGATAGAATCAGATGACCGAAGATCCGATGCTACATGACAAGATAAGATAGTAATAATATGATGGGGCAAGATACAAGTATGATAATATATGGTAAGATAAGAAACAGCAAGGTGAGATACGACTGGAAAATTCTTGGAACCAAAACAGGATAACAAAAGGTAAGATGAGAAAAGATTGCGTGTGATAAAATGCGATCTGATCAGGGAAGGTAAAGCAATATTATACAGTATAGCATAGATAAGGTGAAGCGTTGTGAAAGATAAGATATAACACCATACGATGATACAGGCTTAGACAAGGTCCGATAAGATGGGGTATGCTAAAACCATGTATGAAAATGGAAGCAAAGATAAGATATGATAACACACACGTGACCATACAATAAGAAGATATAATATAAGAGAGAAAGTATATGATAGTGCAGGCATAATATAAGTATATGGTAAGGTAAGACAATGCAAAACAAGAAAAGATACTAGTGCATGGTACAATCAGAGGAAATGAAAGTGTATGAGATCATGTACGGTGATATCAGGTAAGAAATGTATTATAATATGGAAAGGGTGATACCAGATGCGATAAGGTAATGTAAGGAAATATGATGTAATGTGATATAAGGTAAGATCAGGTATAGATGAAATAATATGACATATGCGAAGGTATGATACTGTAAGACCATATAGAATCATAAACGATAAAAGGGCATACGATACTATAAGACACGATATGAATTGACAACGAATGATACGATATGGTAAGTTCATATAATATGGGGTAATGTAACAAGGTGACGAAAGACGTCCAGGCCACCGAACGTTTTTCTTCTGTTTTAAACAAGAAAAATGCCCTCACCCTCGTCCTCCGACCGACCCAAGACGGCGAAAGATCTCTGGGCCCGTTTCCCCGAAGACACCCGTTTGCTTCACGCCGACTTTCCGCTCTATGGCGGAGAGCCCCGAGGCGCAGGCGGAGCTGGAAGAGCCGAGTACGGCACGAGCACAAGACGCCTGGCGGTCCGCGCGGACGCCGTGGGTCGGCGCTGGGCCCCCCCTCTAGCAGAACCTCCACCCTCATAATCATCACCCCGACACGCGAAACCGTCTAGTAAACGCACCCAAAGAATAAATCAAACAGGGCGGGGATGTCTAGTCGACGCCCAGGGCCGTTTAGCAAACGCCCATAATTATCGGGTCCCCTCGGGTGGTTTTTCCTCTATCGACCCTCCCTCCCCAGTCCCCTGCGACGCCTCCCGCGACACCCCAGGCTCGCTCTGCGTGACGGGGACTGGGTGCGTCGGCGGCGAGCCCTAGAAGGAATGGCGGGCCTTCTCGGAAGGCTCGGAAGGCCTCAGGCCCGCGGAGGAGAAAGACACAGAGACGGCTTCTCAAAGGGCGGAGATCTTCTGAGAAGCCCCGCCGCCTTCTGAGAAGGTCTGCTCCTCTCGCTTCCCCCTCTGGGCGCGCCTCCGTGTATGGTAAAGGGGGCGGGTCTAGCGCCGACCCAAGAAATCCGCGCGGACCGCGGGCAGGTCGTGCGCACGCCGGTTTTGTGCCCTTCGGGGGGACAGCGCCGGCGATGCTTTATCGATGAATTCCCTGCTCCCTGGCGGGGCCGAGGAGCAGCTGCCTCAAAGTCGCTGCGCCAGCGCCCAAGGTCAAGGCGGGACAGCTCTTCGCGAAGGGCACAGGCGAGGGCGGGCTGTAGAGGGCAAGACAGGGTGTGAGACGTCAGCGGGGAGCGGGGAGCGGTGCTGCAGATCCTCGGGCTCACCCGAGAAGAGTCGACTCAGCGAAGCGCCTAGAGGGTGGAGGGTCAATGGCCTTTCACAAGCTCCGCGTCGCTCTCCAAGTCTGACTGCCAATCCTCCGAGAGGAAGGCCAGACGCTCCCCAGACTTCCTCCTCGCCCTGAGCAGCGCCCACGTCGCCAGGCCTGTGGCGGCGATGCCGAATGCCAGCAGCACTGGAACGTGCAGCCAGGCGAGGGGCCGCATCCAACCAGGGAGGTGTTCGAGCATGCGGTGCGCCACCAGCTCCCAGGGCAACAGCGGCAGCAGCCACCAGCTCGCTGCAAGGGACCTCCCAGCGCCTCCCAGCGCCGCACTGCAGATCGGTGCCTCCAGCGCCGCGAGGGCCGCTCCCAGCGCGGCCGACGCCGTGGCGCACAGGCAGCCGGCGCCCACGCAGCAAGCCCCAGCGGCCGCGGGCGAGTCGCCCTCGAGGGGGCACGCACACAGGCGGCACGGCTCCGAGGCGCTGGCGTGCGCCCTGTAGAACGAGACGCCCAGGCAGATCCCCCCAAGCACCAGCGAGGCCACTGCGAGGGTGCCGCCCCCGCCTGCCCGCGCGTCGGCCCTGATGCCCTCCGCGACGCCCTGCAGCTGCGGGGCGAGGAGGAGGCTGACGAGCCACACCGCGCCGAGGGCCGCGAGGCCGGAGAGCCACTGCGAGAGGACGTCGCGCGCCAGGTCGGCGCAGACGAGGCCCGGGCTCCTGCAGCCACACGAGAACTGCGGCAGGCGCGCGCCCAGCGACGGGATGCCCAGGACCACGGCCACCGCGAGGGATCCCAGAGCGATGTCAGCCAGGACTGGCCAGAGCCAACGGAGAATAGCGCCGGCGACACTGAACAGGGCGCCCAGAACGAGCTGGGGGAGGCTGGGCGGATCCGCTGGCGGTGGCAGCGTGGTCGGCTGTGGGACCGTGGTGGTCTCCTTGTTCGGCGCGCCCACGATCATCTGCTTGGCAGCCCCCATCGTCTGATCCCAGAGCCAGTTCAGTCTCCTGCCGCCATCGGGCGCGGCCGCGAACTTTGCCGCCACACCGTTCACCGCCCCCCGCAGTTCGGCCACAACGTCCCCGCCGCCAGAGCCCTGGGCCTTCGCGGCCTCAAGCACGGTCTCAGCCCAGGGCTCCATGAGAAAGGTCCCGAGGAACGCGACCAACGAGACGGAGGACGTGGCGGCGAGAAGGACACCGCCTGCGTGCGGGCCGCCATGAGCGGCGCAGCCCAGCGCCGACGCGGCAGAGCCAGCTTTGCCGAGCAGAAAGGCAGCCGCCACTGGTGCCTGCGCCGCCAGGGCGCCCAGCTGGGCCACCTGCGCAAGCACCACCAGTCCCACGCCCGCGGCAGCGCTGGCGGCGGCAGCCCCCTCCTGCTCCACCGCGCCAGCCTGGAAGACGCCAGCAGCTGCCTCGAACGACTGCGCCTCCACCTCCTTCTCCACGGCCAGGGTCTCGTCGCGCGCAGCCTGGATCTCCGCGCTCGCAGCGCCCCACTCCGCCGTGGCGCCCGCCACCAGCTTGGGACCCTCCAGCACCGCCGCCGCGGCCGCAGCGCCAGCCACGACGACGGGCGTGGCCAGGCCTCCCGAGGCCACCTCGGCGCCCACGGCGCCTGCCTCCACGGCCGCCAGCGTGCCACCCTCGGCCACAGCCACCCCGATGCCATCCGCAGCAGCGGCGCCGGCGCCCTCGGCAACGGCGAGGCCTGCGCCCTCGGCCGCCGCCGCCGCCGCGCCCTCCGCGGCCGCTGCGCTGGCGCCCTCGGCGACGGCGCCCTCGCCCGCCGCCATGGCAGCCTCCGCAGCAGCGTCGACCTCGGCGGCGATGTCCGCCGCGGCCTCCTCGGCCGCCTCGCCCCCGCCGAACTCGGCGGCGCCCGCCTCCTTCTCCACCGCGCCCTCGACCTCCTCCAGGGCGACACCCTGCTCCTCCGCGGCCTTGGCCTCCAGCTGGGCCACCAGCACCTGGTCCTCCGTGGCGGCCGCGACGTCCGCCGCGGCCGCCGCCTCGGAGCCCAGGGCCGCCTCCTGCTCCAGGAGGGCGTACTCGAAGTAGCGAAGGCTGCCGGGTGGTGAGCCGACGCCCCGTCGGAGGCTGCCGGGAGCGGCGCTGCCCCAGGGTGCCCCCGGCTTCGGGCGCCGCGCTGCAGCCTCCGGGGGCCGCCAGAGGCCGCCAGAGGCCTCCCTGGCGGTCACCCCGGCCTCGCCGGGGGAGGGGCCAGACCGAGGCCTCCCCAGATGAGGCGGGGCCACCCGGGGCCTCGGCCAGAGGTCACCTCTGGCAGCAAACGCTGCCAACGCCCCCCGACTCCGCCCGCCCCTCGCTCCGGCCGCGTCGGGAGGCCGCGACGCGCAGGAGGAGGTGCAGGAGAGGGGAGGGGAGAGGGGGGGGGGCAGGCCGCGTGCGCTCGCGTCGCATCGGACGTCCTACACCTCCCTGCCTTCCCTCACTTCTGCGTAGAGCCCCTCTCTAGGCGCACGGTCGGATGTCGAAGAGGACAATGGTTCCCAGAGGGTGCGGGATGCAGAGCATGGCATCTCATGGCGTAGGAGGGCACGGCAGAGCGTAGCATGGCATAGCATGGTGTGGCAGAGCGTAGCGAAGCATTGCATATAATAGCATTGCAGCGCAAGGCATGGCATCGCATGGCAGTACATAACATAGCACTGCATGGCATGCCCCGGCACGGCACGGTACAATATAGCATGGTATGGCACCGCGTAATTAGCCCAGCAATTGCACATCACAGCATTGCAGAGCAAGGCATGAAATCACATTGCGGTAAATAGCGTAACATTGCGTTACAAGCCATGGCTGCATGAACGGTGCAGACGGAACACCATGCTGGAAGATCGACAATTTGGACATGAGGCCAGTGCTGCAGCGAGAGCCAAACTTTGTAGGACCGAAAACGCGGAAATGATGCCAGCGATGCAGAGGGAACACCATTCGGAAGGACCGAAAACGCGAGACCAGCGCTGCAGCGGGAGCAGGATTGTGAAGGACTGGAAGCGAGGAAATGAGGCCAACGCTGTAGCGAGAGCATCTTTTTGAAGGAACGAAAACTTACCCATCGGAAAACACATTCGGAAAGACCAATGCTTGAAATCCTGCGTAGGAAACCATGCGCGGAGAGGGCGGGCTGCCTCCCTGACAGAGTGGGGGGAGAGGAGAATAGTACTCACAACGTGCAAGCCCACCAGCCCTTCGGGCTCAGGCGGCCCATCGACGTTTTCGCTCCCCTTCCCCCCCAAAAAAAGCTTCCCCTGTGCCAAAAGACCACCTCGCCCTCAGGAGCCCCTGGAGCACCAGGTCGGGACAGTGGGGCCCTGGCTCGGGGTGCGCACGGGCTGTGCTGTCATCAGGAGCGTCGGCTCACGGCTGGTTGCGGACTTGGCCGCGACGTCGCTCAACACCACACCCGTGAGCGTGAGCGGGGCCGCCACGGCCAGGAAGGCGAGCCGCAGCAGGCTGGAGGCGACCGCCCCTCCTGACGAGAGGAGGGCGCCGGCTGCCCTCGAGGCTGCAGCTTCGGCGCCTACACGCACGGCTGGTGCCGCCGAGGTGGCGTGGCTGCGGCGGCCACCGCGGCGGAAGATGCAGCCTCGAGGGCACGTGCCCTGGGATCCTGACGTTGCATTTTTCACGACCAACATTTTCGCCCAGTTCGTGATCATTTTCGATGTTGTACTTGTTCCGCTACGCCGAATCCCACGGAACACCTACACAGATCCTCATAGGCCCAGGATCCTGGGCCCTCGAGGGGGGGTCGAAGATCGAGGCTTGGGCACTTGAGCCGTTGTATCCGCATGCCCACTTGTGGGGCCACCGTGCTGCGCGGCTCAGGCTTGCTGTTAGTGGACGAAAAATAAAAGATAATCAAAAAATACCCCCAACTGGTTAAAAAAAAATCAAAAAATCGTCCCCTGACTATTTTTTAAGTATTTCTGAATATTCCTCCTGCAGAGGGACGTGCTCGACTTGAGCTTGCTGCTCCCTGCACCAGTTCCAGTTTCCAGTCTCCAATGTTCTGGTGCTGCCTGCTGCTTCCCACTGTACATCGTCGCTGCCCCCACGAGGGGGGGGAGGCCGAGCAGCGTCTGGTCCCCGAAGTCCTGGGGGGGGGTCGTGGGACGCCAAGAAGGGCACGAGGTTCGCGCTGCCGAGGCAAGTACCCGAGGCCAGAAACCTCGGCAGACAACGCAACCGTCGCGCCGCCAAGGCCACAGTCGCTCATAAGTTGCACGGTGGTGGCGTCCCCGAGGCCATGATCCGTGTGCAAATTACGCCACAGATGCGTCCCGGAAGCCATAAACACATGCAAAGCTACACAAGGAAAAATCGTTTCCTCGAGGCCACGATCCCGCGCAAATTAAATCGTAGGTTTACCCCCGAAGCCATAAACCCTCGTAACTTACGCTGTGTTCGCGTCCTCGAGGCAGTAATCTTTTGTAGAATATTCGATATTTGCGTGCCCGAGGCAACGTTCTTCGTAGACGACGCGATGCACGATTCCTCGAGGCCACGATCCCTCCTGAATCACATCAGATTCGCGTCCTGGAGGCCACGATCCCTTGCAAATGATGCAACAGCTGCGCCCTCGAAGCCGCGATGCCTCGTGAAGCCCCGATCCCTCCCATATGACACCCTCGTCGCGTCCCCGAGGCCACGATCCCTCACTGCGCTGCCCCTGCACTCCCGCCCCCGAGGCCGCGGTCCCCTCGCAGACTCTATGACGCCCTGGCGCCCTCGCGGACGCGCTCCTCTGCAGGCTGCGCCGAGCCGCGCCCCCGAGGCCGCGGGCCCCCTGCAGGTTACACCACGCTCGCGGCCCCGAGGCCCCGAGGCGCTGCACGTTGCACGACAGTCGCGCCCCCCGAGGCCACGACCCCTCGCACACGTCACCGCCTTCGCGCCCCCGAGGCCGCGACATGTTCTAAACTACGCCACACTCGCGCCGCCGAGGCCACGATCCCTAGCACACTACAAGACACCCGCGACCCCGAGGCCACGACCGCTCTCAAGTTGCCCCAGATTCGCGCTTGCGGATTCACGATTCCTTGGAAATTACGTCGCCTTCGCGCTCCCGAGGCCACGATCCCTCGTTAATTACGCCGCGCTCGCGCCTCCGAAGCCGTAACCCGATGTAACTTACGCGACACTTGCGCTTCCGAGGCTATGCTTCCTCAGAGTTTACGCCGGATTTGCTTCTCCGAAGCCACGAATACACCAGCGCCCACCAGGCCACGACACCTCGCAAATTTCTCCACATTCGGGCCCCCGAGGCCATGATTGCAAATTACGCCACACTCGCGTCCCCGAGGCTGCGATCCCCCTCAGCATCTGAATCTGTTTTGCTGATCGCCAGCCGTCCTCGCATGACCCTCCCAGACGGCTTCGAAACGGCTGCCAGAGATCCCAATATTGCTCTGATAAACCTCATTATGATGGAGAGCGGGCCGGCGGCAGGGGGCGAAGCTCTTACGGATAAGTATTGAATTGCTACATTCTAGCAAGCTGCAGGCATGACATTTTACCCCCCCCCCCTCTTGCCGCCTTTTCATTCAGCGCTGGGCCGAAAAGGCGTGCAAGTGGATCCCAGCTTCCGTTAGGTCGGGCATGTCCCCCGACAGGCGGATTTCGGACGAATGCTAAAGATACCCCAAGAACATTCAAAAACGGTCAATACATACTAAAAAAACTCCCCTGACTATCTTGTTGAATATTCCTCCTGCTGTGGAGGGACAGGCCCGACTTAAAGCTTGCGCGCGAAGTTCAAACTTCCTTTCGGCCCTCGCCACGGCTCGAGGCTTGGGCGCTCGAGCCGCAGGCTGGTTCCAGCCTGGCAAGCCTGCTGGCATCACATGTTACACCGCCCCCTGCTGCCGCCTTTTCCTTCGGCTCGGCTACACGCAAGAGTGAGCGAGAGAGAGAGAGAGACACCCACCTGCGGGCGGAGCCCGTCCCGGCGCGGGTTGGGGTGACTTGCGCCGCAGCGCCTCAGTTCATCGTGTACTCCTCGTGTGCGAACAGAAATCTTTCTCCAAATCCTTCCACATGTCCTTGTCTGCAGCAATGTAAAACCAGTTCGTACCATCGACATCATGACCGGCATCCTGTAGAAATTGTAAAATCTCTTTGTTCCAACGTTTTTTGGGCGCGTGTGGCCGGCGCCCCTTCGCCCTCGGGCAATCCGCCGGGAAGAGTGAGCCTGGGTAAGAGTGACCTTTGGTGCGCGGCTCCTCGTGAGCCGCGGGGAGGCCAAACCCGAGCGCGCAAGACGCTGCTACCGCCTCGCGTCTTGGGGGCCCCAAGGTGCCCGCACCAAAGGTCAGTCCAGCGAAAGGTCACTCTTACGTCTAGTCGATCAGCACTGGCCAGAGAAGGCGTGCAAATGGGTCCCAGCTTGCGCCGTACTTCGGACGTCCTTCCGGTCCTCGCCGCGCCCACCCCTCTCTCCATGCAGGCCCGAGCCTAGAAGCAAAGGGCCTGATCCGAATGCCTCCAGAGACTTCCGGAGGCCTCAGCGAGGGCTGCGCTCGCGAAGAGG
>CAUYUJ010018166.1:150361-155361 GCA_963575745.1 Prorocentrum cordatum | reverse complement strand
GCCTCGCCACGTGTCAGACGAAGTCCCAATCCTGCCCCGCCGCCCATCGAGTTGCCTGAGTATTTGATCGGCGAGGGCGAGGAGTTACGAGCTCGCCACCGAGAAGGAAGCGAAAACACAGAACGATAAAAAGCATAAACAACAACAAAAATGCAGGGGGGAAAAAATAATACATATTCCCTTTTCTATATTTTTTACAATCCGGGGGGGTGGGACCCCCCCCCCCCCCGGGAAATCGGACCCCCGGAATCTGGCGCTTTTGGGGCCCCTTGGACGCCTGGCAAGGGGGTCCCCCGAGCCTTCCGGGCCTCCTGGACGCCCCTGGCCGGCCTTCTGCATCTCTGGACGTCCCTAATGTCCTTGCGAAGCCTCTGCAGTGGGCTAGCGGGAAGCTCACAAAACGGCCCCAGAGCCTACAAGACGCTCCAAAAGGCCTTCCAAGACGCTTCCGAAGAGGCCCCAAGAGGCCACAATTGTTGATTCCCCATGGTGTTTTTCGAAGTTTTTGGCTTTCTCGCCTTTTCGGCTTCCCGACGTTCCAAGACGGCCCAAGAGGCTCCCAAGACCGCCGCAACACGGTCCAAGAGGCCCCCTACACAGCCCCAACACGGCCCAAGCGGGCACCGAGACGACCCAAGAAGCGCCCAAGAGGGCAACAAGGCCCCGATAAAGCCTCAAAAAAGGCCCCAGCGGGCGACCAAACATCCCAAGATCTAGCTTTCCGGTCCACGAGAGCCCCAAGAAGGCCTAAGAAAACCCCAAGAGGCGCCCCAACACACCCCCACGAGGCTCCGAGAGGCTCCAATCGGCCCCCAGGAGCCCCAAAAAGACCCCATGAGGCTTCAAATCGACTCCCAAGAGGCTTCACACCAGCTTCCCAGAAAAGCCCGAGAGGCGTACCACGCGATCCCCACAGGCCCCCAAAAGGCTCCCAAGAGATACGCCACACGGCCATGGAAGTCGTCCAAAAAAGCCAATGGAGGCTCGAGGTTCGCAGGGCAAGAGTCGAGAGAGGAAGGCGCAGATCACAGCTCGACACTTCAGGTTATCCTGTGATTTTCTATTATTTCGGGGCCTCCGCTCTCTCGCCGCCACGTTGCAGGGGCCGCTTCAAAATTCAGTTCCAAACGCAATCCTAAATGAGCTCGCCGCACTTCAAGGCCAACATGGATGAGGCGAACAGGCATTTATGCTCGATTCGAAGGACCAAGGTGCATGGCGCGAAGCGCCAATGCAGTCTTGTATATATATATATATATATACAAGTGGCACGTGTGTGCCCAGGCTCATACAAAAAGCTGAAGGGGCGTTTGAAGCAGGAGTGAAATGCAACATCGAAGTCGCACTCGAGCGCAAGTGGGGTTGCCACACCTTGCGATGTGTGTACCAGGACCCCCCAGGAAGCCTCAGGAGGCCCGACTTGGATACCAGAAGAGGCTCCAGGAGGCCCCAGGATTGTGAGTGTTGTGCGTGTGTGTGTGTGATGTATGCTTTGTGTGGTGCGTGTTTTTTGTGTGTTGTAGGTGTTGTGTGTGTGTTATGTTTGTCTAGCGTGTGATGTGTTGGGCGTGAGTTGTGTCTCTGTGTGCATGTAGTTCTGAAGCCCCAGGAGGCCCCAGGAAGCCCCAGGCGGCCTCAGGAGGCCCCAGGAGGCTTCAGGAGGCCCCAAGAGGCTCCAGGAGGCCGCAGGAGGCCTCAGGAGGCCCCAGGAGGTTTCAGGAGACCCCCAGGAGGCTCCGAGGCGGGGTCTGGAGTGCCAGAAGGTTCAGAAAGCCCCATGAGGCCCCAGCAGGTTCCAGGAGGCCCCCAGGAGGCTCCGAGGCGGGGTCTGGGGCTCGATTTTGGAAGGATTTTTCAAGCGATCCCTGAGAATCGGGGTCACAATTATTGAAATTACCATGTGTTTTTGAAGGTTTTATGTTAAAATGTTGAAATGCCCATGTGTTTTTGGACCCTGACGTCACGATCTGCGTGAGGGGTGCCACCGATTTTTAGAATTGCGAGGATGTCCCGAGCGAAACGCCCAGAAAAATGGCGGACGCGTGCGCATTAATCGCCTCTGAGCTCTACTCCCTCGGAGAGGTGCGTATGATAATATATATATATATATATATATATACATATACATATATATATACACACACACATATGTGTCATGCTTTACAGACATGAGAAAACGACTCGGGTGGCTTCCAGAGAAGCCCCGAGCCACGTCTCCCTGCGCCAGCTCCCTGGCAGGGGCAGAGCTGTGCTGGCCCCCGGGGCCCACGAGCTGGGCGAGAACGCCCGGCTCGGGATCTCAAGGAGGGCCGCCGAGGGGTGCCGCCGAGGGCGCTCGCCGAGGGGGCCGCCGGGAGCCCCCGAGGGCGGCCGCCGAGGGCCTCGGCGGCAGAGAGGGGAGGGGATTCGAATGCCCACCCGCCCCCCGCCATCCATGCTCGCCAGCGACAGACGACGACGACGACGACGACGACGACGCCGACGCCGACGACGACGACGACGACGACGAAGACGACGCCGACGCCGAAGACGACGACGCCGACGACGACGACGACCTCCGAGCTTGGGCGGCGTCGCTTCCGCTCAGGTCGGCGACTCCGAAGGGCGTGGTTTCCAAATCGTGTGGTTTGCCACCCGCGCCTGGGGGAGGCGGGCGAGGACTTCGACGGAGATCTCCGCCGCGCCCCGACGAGGGCTTGGCAAACCTCTGGCGCAGCGTGGTGACCCCCCCCGAGCCACTACGGCGCCGATCGCAAACCACACCCCAGCGTCACCACATCCATCTTCGGGTGACCCAAAAGGGGGTCCAGCTGAAAGGGGGTGGCGCAATAGATTTGGGGCAATTGCATTGCAAACGTACTGCGCTGAAGAATTGTATTGCACTGCATTGCAAGTAATGCATTGCACGCGATAATCCAGCAATAAAGTTGCGCCCCGGCATGTACTGCACGCCCCAAGTGCACTGCAACCCCACGAGTCTACTGCACCAGATCCATGGCACCACCCCCCTGTCGCTGGACCCGTATTTGGGCCAACCCGGCACACACCCATCGCAATGGCCGATCGGGGGAACCGCCCCGCGGTCCTGCGGCCGCCGCGGCGGCCTCCATCCGCGGCGCGCGGGGCGGGCCGAGCCCCCCGCGCGCGGGCCTGAGCCGCGGCGGCCAGCGGGCCGTCGGCGGCCCGCCGGCGGCCCCTCTGGCGGCCCTCTGGGCGGCCCTCTGGGCGGCCCCTCGGCGGCCCCTCGGCGGCCCCTCCGGCGGCCCTCTCGGCGGCCCCTTCGGCGGCCCTCTCGGCGGCCCTCTCGGCGGCCTGCGGCCCTTCGGCGGCCTCTCGGCGGCCCTTCGGAAGGGCCCGGAGCAGCGAGGCTCGGGGTTCGGGGAGCGGGGCCCGAGGCCCGAGGCTCGAGGAGCGGGGCCGACGGTGGCAGGAGAAGCCGAGTTTCGAGGATCGCGGTTCGAGGACAGCGGCTTCTGTGCGTCTGTTGTCCGCCGTGGGCCACCGAGGGCCTCTGGGAAGCCCGCAGGAATAACGACAAAAAACACCCGAATGATGCTTGAGGTTCTGGGCTGGTCTAGGTTGCCCACGGATCCCCATTGGACGTCAGCGCGAGGCCAGGACGGCTCAAGAGGCCTCAAAGAGGGCCCCATGAAGCTCCAGAGAGAGCTTCAAGAGTTCAAAACTTGGGCCAAAGATGGCCCCAGGATGCCTCTGAGATGACCCGGGAGAAACCCAAGACGCCCCCGAGAGAACAAGAAGCATTGAGAAGCAACTGTTTTCAACGGGTTTGGCGTGTCCCATTTCCCCAAAATGTCAGAAGATCGCTTCAAGGCGGCCACCAATCCCGTGATTGCCCACGACGGCGCCCAGGTGGCCCCAGAAGGCCCAACGATGCCGCCCAAATCGCCCAGAGTGGCCCAACTCGGCCCCGAGATGGCCCAAAAAACGCCCTCAAGATGGGCCCCAGAGGACTCAAGGCAGTCCCGTCGCAGATGGCCCCAAAGGCCCTGAGATGTCCCGGAAAGGCCCCTATGATGGCCCAAAAAGTGTTCCGACATGACAAGAAGATGGCTCAACCTGAGGGGCCGGCACAGGGCGCCGCCCTTCAGATACACCGTCCCGTCCCGAGTCCCCTCCCCAGAAGTCCCTACAGGCGGTCCTCTTCACTTCGGGAAGCGCGCCCCCTTGAAAGACCAGGCCACCCCCCCCCGATGGGGCTGCCGCTCCGGCAGGAGCCCAGCCTTTTTGGAAAGGGATCGCCCTCCATCCGAGCTGCTCACACAGTGAAGCTGATGGTCCTGAAGTTTCAGGGAGTCCCAGACCAGAGCAGAGGCACTGCCCTCCACCTGCGCAACTGGTGGACCCTCTTGCAGCGGATGCCCACGGCACGGAAGGGCGGGAACCACATTGTGAGACCGACGTGCACTCCATCCGTGGGCCTGATGGAAGCGTCAAAGGCCAGGATCGCAGGCGGTGAGGACATCACGAAACGCCCAGCCCGTGGCCCGACCTCCAGAGACCTCCCTCATCCTCCCATCTTCTCCTCATCATTATCCTCCTCCACGGCCTCCTTCTCCTCCTCCTCCTCCTCCTCCTCCTCCTCCTCATCATCATCATCATCATCATCATCATCATCATCATCATCATCTTCATCATCATCATCATCATCATCATCATCATCATCATCATCATCATCATCATCATCATCATCATCATCATCATCATCATCATCATCATCATCATCATCATCATCATCATCATCATCATCATCATCATCATCATCATCATCATCAATCATCAATCATCATCACCATCATCATCATCATCATCATCATCATCATCATCATCATCATCATCATCATCATCATCATCATCATCCTATTCCTCCTCCTCCTCCTCCTCCTCCTCCGTCGCCTCCTCCTCTTCCTCCTCCTCCTCGTCCTCCTCCTCCTTTCCTCCTCCTCTTTCTCCTCCTCCTCCTTCTCCTCCTCCTCCTCCTC
>CAUYUJ010018166.1:129704-150261 GCA_963575745.1 Prorocentrum cordatum | reverse complement strand
TCAGCATCAGCATCATCATCATCATCATCAGCAGCATCATCATCATCATCATCATCAGCATCAGCATCAGCATCAGCATCATCATCATGATCATCATCATCAGCACCATCATCATCAACATCATCATCATCATCATCATCATCATCATCATCATCATCAACTTCATCATCATCATCATCATCATCATCATCATCATCATAATCATCATCAGCAGCAGCACCTCCATCATCAGCATCATCATCATCATCACCATCATCATCATCATCAGCAGCATCATCATCACCAGCATAAGCATCAGCCTCATCATCATCAGCAGCATCAGCATCAGCATCAGCATCAACATCAGCATCGGCATCAGCATCATCATCAGCATCAACATCATCATCATCATCATCAGCAGCATCATCATCATCATCATCATCATCATCAGCATCATCATCATCATCATCATCATCATGAACAGCAGCAGTACCACCATCATCATCATCGTCATCGTCAGCATCATCGTCATCATCATCAGCATCATCATCATCAGCATCAACGTCATCATCATCATCATCGTCAGCAGCAGCATCATCATCATCATCAGGAGCATCATCATCATCACCATCATCATCAGCATCGTCAGCATCATCATCATCAGCATCATCATCATCATCGTCATCATCATCACCAGCAGCATCATCATCATCATCATCAGCATCATCATCGGAATCATCATCATCATCGTCATCATCATCATCATCAGCAGCAGCATCATCATCATCCTCATCATCATCATCATCATCATCGTCATCGTCATCGTCATCGTCATCGTCATCATCATGATCATCATTATCAGCAGCAGCATCATCAGCAGCCAGCATCATCATCATCATCATCAGCATCATCATCATCATCATCTGCATCATCATCATCAGCAGCAGCATCATCATCATCATCAGCAGCATCATCATAAGCAGCATCAGCATCATCATCATCAGCATCATCATCATCATCACCATCCTCATCATAAGCATCATCATCAGCATCACTATCATCAGCATCACTATCATCAGCATCATCATCATCAACATGAGCAGCAGAATAATCATCATCATCCCCATCCTCATCCTCATCCTCCTCCTGCCTCCTCCTCCTCCTCCTCCTCCCGCCTCTTTCTCCCTCCTACTCGTGGGGCGCGCTTCGACTAGAAGGTCGAGGGGAACCCAGACGCGGCGACGAGAGGACTACCAAAGGCCTAAAATGGATCAACAAAAAAGAGGGCACCTGGGTGATCAAGGTTCGGGGAGCGGGGATCGAGGTTCGATCGATGATCCTCCATCCTCCCACCCTCCCCCCTCATCATCCCACCCCTCCTGGGCAGAAACCCGGGCCCCGCTGCGGCTGGGGCCTGGTGCCGCCTGCAGCGAGCAGACCTCGGGAAAGAGGGGGAGAGAGAGGGAGAGAGGGAGAGAGAGAGAGAGAAGAAAAAAAACATGCAGAGAGTAAGAGAGCAAAGAGAGAGAGAGAGAGAGTGAGAGAGAGAGAGAGAGACAGAGATAGAGACAGAGACAGAGACAGAGACAGAGACAGAGACAGAGACTGACAGCCAGAGAGGGAGAGACAGAACAAACAAAAACAAAAAAAAAGAAACGAGAGAGAGAGAGAGGGCCGCCAAGGGGGAAATAGGAGGGAAGGAGCAGCAGGAGGGGGAGAGGGAGGAAAAGGAAGAGGAGCAGGAGAGGAAGGAGGGCAAAGAGGGGAAGTGGGAGGGAGCAAGAGAGAGGAGGAGAGAGAAGGGGGAGGGGGGAGTAGACGAAAGCAGGAGGGAGGAGGAGGGAGGAGGAGGGGAAGGGGGGAGACGAGGAGGAGGAGAAGGAAAAGGAGGAGGAGGAGGATGGGGAGGAGGAGGAGGAGGAGGAGGAGGAGGAGAAGAGAGGAGGATAAAGAGGAGGCGGAAGAGACGGAAGACTGATGCGGGAGAAGGAAGGAGGCGGAGGAGCAGGAGAGAGTTTGAGGTGGAAGCGGGAGATCGAAGAAGACAGGCGGGAGCGAAGAGGGAGGAGGAGCTGGAGGAGGGGACAGAAGAGGGAGGCTCAAGAAGGAGTTGTCCACCTCCTCCTGCTCCTGCTCCTCCCCCAGCTCATCATTATCAGTATCATCATCATCATCATCATCATCATCATCATCATCATCATCATCATCATCATCATCAGCAGCAGCATCGTCATCATCATAATCATCATCATCAGCAGCAGCATCATCATCGTTATCATCATCATCATGATCATTATCATCAGCATCATCATCATCAGCATCACCATCACCATCATCATCAGCAGCAGCATCATCATCATCAGCATCAGGATCACCATCATCATCAGCAAAGGCAACATCGGCAGCAGCAGCAGCCGCAGCAGCATCAGCATCATCATCCGCATCAGCATCGTCGTCATCCTCAACAGCAACATCAACCTAATCCGCCGCATCAGCATCATCAGCGTAGTCCAAATCATCACAAGAATCCTCATCAGTATCGGCATCGTCATCACCATCACGATCACCAACACAACCATCATCATCATCATCATCATCATCAACAGCATCGTCATCATCATAAGCATCATAAGCATCATAAGCATCATAAGCATGGGCATCACCAGCATCAGCATTATCATCGTCAGCAACAGCAGCAGCATCATCAACAACGACATCACCACCACCAACAACAACCACCACCACACACAGCATCACCATCATCATCAGCATCATCATCAACAACAACACAGTCAACATCATCATCATCATCATCATCAGCAGCAGCATCATCATCAGCAGCATCATCATCTACGTCATCATCAGCATCATCATGAGCCTCAGCATCATCATCAGCAGCAGCCGCATCATCGTCATCATCAGCATCATCATCATCATCAGCATCAGCATCAGCATCAGCAGCAGCATCATCCTCATCATCAGCATCAGCATTACCATCATCAGAATCAGAATCATCGTCGTCATCATCAACAGCATCATCAGCATCATCACCAGCATCATCCCCAGCATCATCTTCATCATCAGAAGCATGAGACGAACCAGTCGCATCCTCAGTATCTCGATTATCTTCAAAAGCGTCCTCATCATCATCGCCACCATCACCATTTACTATACCATCTCCTTCAACCACCACCATTAATGAATACCATCAGCATGAACACCATCAGCATCATCTGCATCGTCAGCATCATCATCAGCAGCAGCATCAAAATCGGAATCATCATCCGTATCAGAATCTGAATCAGCATGAGCATCATCATCAACATCTTCATCATTATCATCATCACCATCGGTAGTTTCATCATCATCACCATCATCAACATAATCATCAGCACCATCATCATCATCAGCAGCAGCATCATCGCCATCATCACCATCATCGGCATCATCAGCTTAGTCAGCATCCTCATCAGCAGCAGCATCCGTATCGTAAGCATCATGATCCTAATCATCATAATCTGCATCATCGTCGTCATCCTCGTCGTCCCCAGTATCATCATCATCAGCAGCAGCAGTAGCAGCAGCAGCATCATCCTCATCATCATCATCATCATCATCATCATCATCAGCATCGTCATCATCATAATCATCATCATCATCATCAGCAGCAGCATCATCATCGTTATCATCATCATCATGATCATTATCATCAGCATCATCATCATCACCATCATCATCATCACCATCACCATCATCATCAGCAGCATCATCATCATCAGCATCAGCATCACCATCATCATCATCAAAGGCAACATCAGCAGCAGCAGCAGCCGCAGCAGCATCAGCATCATCATCCGCATCAGCATCGTCGTCATCATCAACAGCAACATCAACCTAATCCGCCGCATCAGCATCATCAGCGTAGTCCAAATCATCACAAGAATCCTCATCAGTATCGGCATCGTCATCACCATCACGATCACCAACACCACCATCATCACCATCATCACCATCATCATCATCATCATCAACAGCAGCATCATCATCATCATAAGCATCATAAGCATCATCATCATGGGCATCACCAGCATCAGCATTATCATCGTCAGCAGCAGCAGCATCATCAACAACGACATCACCACCACCAACAACAACCACCACCACACACAGCATCACCATCATCATCAGCATCATCATCAACAACAACACAGTCAACATCATCATCATCAGCAGCATCATCATCAGCAGCATCATCATCTACGTCATCATCAGCATCGTCATGAGCCTCAGCATCATCATCAGCAGCAGCCGCATCATCATCATCATCATCATCATCATCATCATCATCATCATCAGCATCAGCATCAGCATCAGCATCAGCAGCAGCATCATCCTCATCATCAGCATCAGCATTACCATCGTCAGAATCAGAATCATCGTCGTCATCATCAACAGCATCATCACCAGCATCACCAGCATCATCCCCATCATCATCTTCATCATCAGAAGCATGAGACGAACCAGTCGCATCCTCAGTATCTTGATCATCTTCAAAAGCGTCCTCATCATCATCGCCACCATCACCATTTACTATACCATCTCCTTCAACCACCACCATTAATGAATACCATCAGCATGAACACCATCAGCATCATCTGCATCGTCAGCATCATCATCAGCAGCAGCATCAGAATCGGAATCATCATCAGTATCAGAATCTGAATCAGCATGAGAATCATCATCAACCTCTTCATCATTATCATCATCACCATCGGTAGTTTCATCATCATCACCATCATCAACATAATCATCAGCACCATCATCATCATCATCATCATCATCAGCAGCAGCAGCAGCAGCAGCAGCATCATCGCCATCATCACCATCATCGCCATCATCACCATCATCGGCATCATCAGCTTAGTCAGCATCCTCATCAGCAGCAGCATCCGCATCGTAAGCATCATGATCCTAATCATCATAATCTGCATCATCGTCGTCATCCTCGTCGTCCCCATTATCATCATCATCAGCAGCAGCAGTAGCAGCAGCAGCATCATCCTCATCATCATCATCATCATCATCATCATCATCACGATCATCATCATCATCATCATCATCATCATCATCATCATCATCATCATCATCTTCATCATCATCATCATCATCAGTGTCAGCATCATCATCATGACCATCATCATCAGCATCAGCATCAGCATATTCATCGTCGTCGTCATCGTCATCATCATCATCCACACCCACATCCACATACACACCCTCATCCTCATCCTCATCCCCATCCCCATCCCCATCGTCATCAGCTTCATCGTCCATCCGTATCGTCTCATCTCACTGTCTTCTCCTTGTCTCCCTCTCCGTGTCCTTCTTCTCGCCCCGCGCTCACAACGGCGGAGGACTTCTGACGACGCACCGAAGCCCTCTAAGCCAGCCGAGGGCCTTCTCGGACGGGGTCGGGAGCCCCGAAGAAGGCATCTTGAAGGCGGGAGGGTATCTTCTTTGTCCCATCCATCCTGTGGTGTTGGGTCCTCGTTTTGAAGAGACGGCGCCCCGCGTTCCTCCCGCCTCATTCCTCCCTCTCCTCCCCCTCCTCCCCCTCCTCCCTCTTCCCATCCGCCTCGTCATCGTCATCGTCAGCGTCACCATCGTCATCATCATCGCCATCGTCATGATCCACATCATCGTGAGCAGCGCCATCCCTATCGTCAGCGCCGCGCCCCTCACACAGTTCGTGGCCCCACAGGGAGCTCCACCGAAGGCCCCAGTGGCAGGGTCCGCATACGGGGACCGCCACCCGTTTTGGCACACACACACACACACACCCTCACACGGTTCATGGACCTGTAGGGAGCTCCACCGAAAGCCCCAGTGACAGGGTCCGCATGGCGGTGCCGCCCCACTTTGGCGCACCCCTCACACGGGTCGCGGCCCCATAGGGAGCTCCACCGAAAGCCCCAGCGGCAGGGTCCACATGGCGGCGCCGCCCCATTTTAGCACACCCCTCACGTGGTGCGTGGCCCCATAGGGAGCTCCACCGAAGGCCCCAGTGGCAGGGTCCACATGGCGGCACCGGCCCATGTCGGCACACCCCTCACACGGTTCGTGGCCCCATATGGAGCTCCTCCGAAGGCCCAGGAGCAGAGGGTCCACATGGCGGCGCCGCCACATTTTGGCGCACCCCTCACACGGTTCGTGGCCCCATGGGGAGCTCCACCGAAGGCTCCACTGGCAGGGTCCAGGGTCCACATGGCGGCGCCGCCGCCATTTTGGCACACCCCTCACACGATTCGCGGCCCAATAGGGAGCTCCACCGAAGGCCCCAGTGGCAAGGTCCACATGGCGGCGCCGCCCCATTATGGCGCACCCCTCACACGGTTCGTGGCTCCATAGGGAGCTCCACCGAAGGCCTCAGTGGCAGGGTCCGCATGGCGGCGCCGCCCCATCATGGCGCACCCCTCACGCAGTTAGGGAGGCCCCAGTGGCGGGGTCCACATGGCGGCGCCGCCCCATTTTGGCGCACCACTCGCACGGCTCGTGGCCCCATAGGGAGCTCCACCGAAGGCCCCACTGGCAGGGTCCGCATGGCGGCGCCGCCCCATTTATGGCGCACCCCTCACACGGTTCGCGGCATCATAAGGAGCTCCACCGAAGGCCCCAGTGGCAGGGTCCGCATGGCGGCGCCGCCCCATTTTGGCGCACCCCTCACACGGTTTGCGGCCCCACAGGGCGTTCCACCGAAGGCCCCAGTGGCGGGGTCCACATGGCGGCGCCGCCCCATTTTGTCGCACCACTCGCACGGTTCGTGGCCTCATAGGGAGTCCACCGAAGGCCCTAATGGCAGGGTCCGCATGGCGGCGCCGCCCCATTTTGGCGCACCCCTCACACGGATCGTGGCCTCATAGGGAGCTCCACCGAAAGCCCCAGTGGCAGGGTACGCATGGCGGCGCCGCACCGATTTTGGCACACCCCTCGCACGTTTCGTGGCCCCGTGGGGAGCTCCACCGAAGGCCGCAGTGGCAGGGTCCGCATGGAAGCGCCGTTCCGATTTCGGCACCCCTCGCGCAGATCGAACCCTAGAGGGGGCGTCACATATGGCTGCCGTGGACGGAGTCTCCCAGAGATCTCCAGGCAGTTTGCATCAGGATGAGGGAAATTATTTCGGATGAGGAGGATGTTGATGAGGACCAGGAGGACCAACAAATACCAGCAGGCCCTCCTCGGGCTATCCTGAGCAATACGGGACCCACGGCATCTTCCTCCCATAAGCCAACATGGGGGTACACTGGAACCCATGTTGGGGTACAGTGGGCTTCGCCGAAGCCGTCTGCTCCCTGGGGCCGCTCGCACCGTGAATCGCGCCACATCTGCCTCTTAGGACGCACGCGGGACCCGCGTGCGTCCTAAGAGGCCCAGGAGGAGGAGGAGGAGGAGGAGGAGGAGGAGGAGGAGGAGGAGCGAGGAGGAGGAGGAGGATCGAGGAGGAGGAGGATCGAGGAGGATCGAGGAGGATCGAGGAGGCTCGAGGAGGATCGAGGGGTAGGCTCGAGGAGGATCGAGAGCCGAGGGTCGAGGCTCGGGGACTGCCCCTCGCCAGGGCCCATGTCGGGGCACGCTGGGGCCCCCGCCCGCCGCTGCGCCCCTCGAGAGGCGTTCGATCTCCCCCGCCCTGCCCGCGCGGGGTGCTCGGGCCGGAGCAGGAGACCAGGAGTACCACGCGCAGCGTCAACAGAGAGAGAGAGAAAACGGGGACAAAAACGGGGAGAAAACGGGGACAAAACGGGGACAAAACGGGGACAAAACGGGGACGAAGCTGGGGAGAAAACGGGGACAAAACGGACGCGCAAGGGGCCCGGGCCAAGTCCGGAAAACAAGCGTGCAGCACGCCACGGAGACACAGAGAGAGGAGACTACGCTGGGAAGAAAATGAAGACAAAACGGCCCGCACGGGGCTTTGGGCCACCGTGGCCCACCCCTCCTCCGTCTCATATCCTTCACGGTACTCGCGGCTGCATATGGTTGGGTCCTTCGTCAGGCGAATTTTCGGTTTGCTTCCCTCTCGTCGACATCGCGTCTTCTCTTTGATCGCTCGAGGGCCACTCGAGCGCGACAAGATGTGGCAAAATGCACGCGGGTCTTGACCCGGAAGCGCCCGCTCGGGTCTCAACCCTGCGCGAGCACGCGCACGTCTGTGTGTAACTCCATAACCAGAGCCATGTAGCGAAAGCTCCCAAACGGAACTAATAGGAGCCGCGGCTTCGAGCCACGGCTTCCCCCCGGCGCCGGGCCCCCGACCGAAGGCAGCACCAGGAAGGCCACGCAGCAAACGATAGGTGATCCGACAGCGGAACGACCGGAAACTTCCAGCGGCGGCGATCCGCACCCCAACCCACGCATCCGCCCCTCCCCCCACCTCTTCTGTTCTGCTACGCGCTGCCTGGTACACCAAATGCATAGAAACACTGGCTGCGCTGCGTGATGCACGCGACGCACGACTGAACAAATCACCCGCGCTGCCTGAATTACGCCGCGAGCGCCGCCAGCGCTGCCGCGGCGAGGCCGGGAAGCGCAGAGAGGCCAGCAAGGGCGGCGCTGCGCCGCGCGAGGCTGGCGGCGGCCCGCTGGCCGGACGAGCCGCAGAGGCCGTAGTTGTAGACGCCCGAGCCGCCCACCGCCGTGCCCCAGGCGAGCGCGCCGTCCACGATGTCGTCGTCCGTCGCGGAGGAGCCGAGGGTCTCCCAGGCGCCGCTGACGATCTTGTAAGTGGAACAGTATTCCACGCTGTTCGAGGTGGACTTGGAGTAGCCGTAGCAGTCGTCCCCGTAGTCGCTCGTCGTCGGGCAACAGCCGCCCAGAGTCATCTTGGAGCCGTCCGCGTCCGAGCACGTAAAGGCCGGGTTTACCACGAAGCAGTTGCCGTAATCGCAAGTCGTGCCCGTGCTCATGCCAGACCGCGATCCATCATCGTTCAAGCCGCACCTCACCACGCCCTTGTGGTACTCCGTGCCGGATCCAAGCGCGACGCCCGGGGTGTAATCGGTCGGGCAGCATCCATCATCGCCGTAAGCCGCGACCTCCACCTCGTCGTCGACTCCCATCGTGTTCCAATCCGAGATCTTGACACACTTGGTGAACTCTGCCCCAAGGTCGTAGTCGGAAAACTTCACGGTCTCCGCTGCGGCCACGGCCGCGCACCCAGCGACGAGCAGGGCACGCGAGCTGGGCGCCATGGCGAATGGGAGATATCTGGAACGGCGCCGAACAGCTCCACAACCTCGTCTGCGGCAGCACGCGAGCAACAGCTGGAACAAAAATGGCTTGAGCCAAAATGGCTACGAAAGGCGGGAGGGCTTCTTGAAAGCCCCCCCCTGCTCGCCGCCGAGAAGAGCAGCAAGGAGGGAGGCAGCGAGGAAAGGAGGAGGAGGTGATCCTTACAACGACTTTGAGCCTTCGTAAGCCTCCTGAGAAGTCCAGGGATGAATTTCGGCGTTCCTGTTGTCCTGCTGGGGGCTCCTGGGCGGTTCTCGTGGCCACGGCCCCACGCGACTCGAAAAACGTATGACGGGTGTGCCTACTCTTGAGCAAACAGTGGCAGAAGCCCCGAACCCCTGGCGTCGTAATAAATTTCCACGGCTGCCGCGGCTCGGCTCGTGACTCGGAACTATCACGGAAAGACTGGCGACGGGAGACCAGTCCCGTGGACGGGGTCGGGAGCTCGAAGGGTCCTCCACTTGCTCCTCCTCCCCCTCCTCCTCCTCCTCCTCCTCCTCCTCCTCCTCCTCCTCCTCCTCCTCCTCCTCTCCTGTTCCTGCTCTGCTCCTGCTCCTCCTCCTCCTCCCTCCTCCTCCTCCTCCTCCTCCTCCTCCCTCTCCTCCTCCTCCTCCTCCTCCTCCTCCTCCTCCTCCTCCCTCCTCTCCTCCTCCTCCTCCTCCTCCTCCTCCTCACCTCCACCTCCACCTCCACCCACCTCCACCTCCATCTCCTCCTCCTCCTCCTCCTCCTCCTCCTCCTCCTCCTCCTCCTCCTCCTGCTCCTCTTCCTCCTGCTCCTCCTCCTGCGCCTCCTCCTCCTCCTCCTCCTCCTCCTCTTCCTCCTCCTCCTCCTTTTCCTCCTTTCCCTCCACCCTCCCACGCCCTTTTCCCTTCTACTCCTCCCTGCTCCTTCTCATCAGTTTCCTCATCCATACCTCCTCATCCTTCACTCCTCCGTCCATCCACCTCCTCCCGCGCGCGCCAGCGGGGAGAGAAAGGAGGGGAGGGGGAAGGCGAAGGAAGGAGGGGAGAGGAGAAACGAGGCTCGAGGTTCGAAATTCGAAGATCGAAGGCCTGAACATACTAGACAGATTATCGTTACACTTCGAGCCCGTGCGCATCGGAATCGTCCGGAGCCCTCCAGAGACCTCTGCAGGCCAGGGAAAGAAAAGAAAAGGAAAGGATAGAGGAGAGGATAGACCAGCGGAGAGGAGAGGAGAGGAGAGGAGAGGAGAGGAGAGGAGAGGAGAGGAGAGGAGAGGAGAGGAGAGGAGAGGAGAGGAGAGAAGAGGGGAGGGGAGGGGAGGGGAGAGGAGGGGAGGAAAGGGGAGAAGGAGGACACGAGACGAGACGAGACGAGACGCGACGCGACGAGACGCGACGAGACGAGAGTAGAGGAGAGGAGAGAAGAGGACAGTAGACTAGAGTAGTGAAGAGGATAGAGAACGAGAGAGAGAGAGAGAGTTTTGTTCCTTATGGCTAGTGAGGCCCGCGCTTGCGGGTCCGCCTCCCGTCCGTGCTGCGAGCGCGGCCTGGGCACGTCGGGAGCCTCGAGCCTCCTCGGTTGCGGAGGAGCCTGCTGGTGGAGACAAACGTACAGGAAGACGGATGGGACAAAACGGGTGGGTGGAGAGAGAGATAGAAAGAGAGATACCCAAATCAGCAATCCACCCAATCGATAGCGGATGGGTCGGCACGCCGGAAGCGACATGCTAAAAAGGCGCCTCACCAAGGTTATCAATCCTCATAGCACCCTCATTCACACACGTCGCACCACGGCCGCCACCATGGTGAGCCCAAGACTTCCCATCGCTCCTCGGATCTTCTGGTATTCAGGGAGGTTGAAAATAGACCATGGCACCCCGGCGGCGTCCGCAGCTCCCTGGAGCAGGTACGCCTCATAGATGTTGGCCCAGGGCAGTGTGTAGTAAGCCTTCGCTGTCTCGAAGAATCTGGAACTGGAATCGGGAACCACGATGCACCAAATCATGGAGAGCACGATCCCCGCAATCACGCCAAAAATGAACACCCCAAGCCAAGATAGCAGGCCACTGACGATACTCACGTCACATCCGGGCCCCTGTCCATCGTCGAGGGTTGTCTGGAGCTCGTCCAAGAAACCGTCTCAGATCGGGCTGCCGCGGATGATTGCCATGACCCACTGCGCCTTCGCGGCCTTGGAGGTCGGCGGCGTACGGCGGGGTAGTAGGAGTGGATGACCTTGTGAGCCTGGGCGACAACTCCCTTGTTCGACATCGCCCGCTCGAGCACGGCCGTGGCCTCCTTGACGTCCAGGCTCTCCGTGGGCCACGCACTTCCCCCCAGTACTGACTGGAGCCAGCCCAGCTCCGAACGGCTGAGCTGGTCGGGAGTCTTGGCCTCCCGCGTCGGGGTCGACGCCCCCCGCGGTGGAGGCTCGCCAGGGCCGTCCGGGCCCAACTGCTTGTGGGAGGCGAAGTGGTTCTCCAGCGTGCCCTTGAGCGAAGCGGCCAGCCACTCGCCCTGCCTCCGCAAGCGGAACTCCTCGTCCTTGTCCTTCTTCTGCTGGAGGAAGGCGGCGTACTCGCTATCGATCTTCGCGTGCTGCTCCCGGGCCTTCTCGAGCTCCATCTTGCTGAGCTCGGGGGCGCCTCCGCCACGGCGCGGCGAGGTCGAGCGCGGCGGCGAACTCCGCCCCCGGCCACGGCGGTCACGGTCACGCTCGCCGCATCCCCAACGATCGTCACGGTCACGGCGGCCCCGATCATCTCGGTCGTAGCGGCTGTCACGGCCGCGCATGTCGCCCCGGAAGTTGTAGTCGTCGTCGTCGTCGGATCGGCGCCCGTCGCCACGGCGATCGCGTCGATCCTGTAGTCCACCACGGTCGCCGCCCATCCAGCGCCCGCGCGGCTGCCACGGCTTCCCATGGCTCGCCATCGGCACCCTTTCGGACTGGTGGAAGGTGCGGAACCAGATTCGCGTTACAGCTCGTAACTGCTGGGCCGAAACAGACCATGGAAGCGCGTGCACCACAGAAATAAGGAGGGAGGGGGGTACCAGAGCAAGTACAGTTCAAAAAGCAGCTCCAACATCCACATCGTTGTTAACACCGACGGAAGCTCAAGAAATTGCGCTCTGGCTAGATGACTGGCGAAGAGAGATTTCAGTGCGCCGAATCCCTGGGGTAGCACTCCCGTCCACGGAAGGATCTGCGTCTTGCATCTGTCCTGTTCTTCCCCCCAGAGCCAGAAGCGGTTCCCGTTCTTAGGTATGATCGTGTAAGACTCGCCGACAGTGTAGATGTCAAGATCCAGCCACGTGTACGACGGCGGCCACCTGTCCGAACTCGTACCCGTAGTCTGCGAAGCTGATGATGCTGACGAGCACGCCGGCGTCGCTGGTGTAGGTGATACTGTGATGTCCGAGGCTGGGCTGAGACCAACTGTGTACACGTGCGTGAGATACCCATACAAACATGACCGGCAGTACCTGGTGCTCAGTGCTCATGGCTAGTATGTCGTCTACGTATCTCCTGATGGTGATGCACAACGATGCGGAGCCCGACGATGATGTCGTACACCCTTTATCGGCAAACCTGTTGGGCCCCCTCTCTGCGCAGAGGTCGCAGTGGCCCAGCAAGGCCGACAGGGCCAATCCAGAGAGCACGCCGCCAATCGGGAGGCCGTCGAGCTGGTGCACGACGCCTCCGATCACGACGAGGCTCACGAAGCAGAAACTGATCAGGGCCCGCAGCACGTCATCGGAAGAGACGCGGTACCAGGACGGAGGAGTGGACCCCTGCCACCGCTTCGTGCGCTGTTGGCGGCTCCGCTTGACAAGGCACGAGTCGACCCCCAAGCGGCGCTCGACCTCTCGTCCGAGCGCAGCCCAAGCAGCGCCGACGCGACCCGCCGCGCACTGCTCGTAGGCCTGGTCCGCATCCGCCACCACGACACTGAGCTCCCGCATCGGCGCGGCGCACCGCGCACAGCGCGCCGAGCACCCGGCGGGGAGATGCTGGCGCATGTCCCGCACGGCCGCGCCAGCCAGGCAGGGATCGAAGACCTCCTGCGCAAGCCCCGCCTGCTGCAGGAGGGCGCGACCTCCACGCCCAATGATCCTGCACCCGTACGTGCCCGGAGCGTTGGCGCAGTTGACCACGCGCCTGAAGCAGCTGTGCATCGGCTTGCCGCAGGTCCGCTGGCCACTCTCGCTGAAGCGCTTCGACTTCACCGTCGGGAACGCGTAGGGTGGAGACGTAGGCGAGGAGAGGTGAGGAAGAAGACGTCGGTGTAGCAACCACTCGGGCAGGCCACACCGTGCTCGTGCCCACAACCAGGCGCTGGCGGACTCAGGCGTGAGGTCAGCGCGCACTCGCCATGACGGGTCGCGCGCTGCGGACTCCAAGAGGTAGCGCACCGTGTATGGACCGTCCGCACGCCAGATGCGGTCGGGCTCCTTATCGTCGGCGATGTAGATGCAGTGGGGGACACTGCCCAAGCCGTCCCGCATCACGGCCTCCTGGCGGGCCCACTCCGCAGGGGGGCTCGGCAAAGCCTGGCCGAGGGCCTCCGTCGAGCCCCGCAGATGCCGCAGCCCGCGTCGCAGGACCCCAGCATGGAGGTGTGCCTTCGAACACCACGCCTGCAGCGCCTGGCACGACTCCCTAGTCAGCCGGCGCGGGTCGCCCCATACCGGGAGTCGCCATGTCCCCGCGAGCCTGCCGAGGCGGCAGGGTGGCCGCGGGGGCTCGGGCGGGGCGTCAGGTGGGTGGCCGACCACGTGTTTGGCGCAGAAGCGGCTCGCCGACACGCGGTCTTTCCAGCGCGGCTGCCCCGCGAACCGCACACGGACGCCAGCCTGGTAGATGCGGCGAGTCGGACTGAACTTGATCCCGCTCGTCACCGCGCCGAGGCCTCCACGGAACCAACGCAAGCGAGCAGGGTGGCGGAGCGCATGAGGTACACGTACCGTGGGGACCCGCACCACTGGGTAGCCCATGGCCTGGACCGCGAGGTCGATGTGGCGCCTGGCGGCACGCAGACGCAGCGGAGAATCCAGCAAGACCTCGATGAACGCCAGGGCGCGGATCAGGATCTGCGCCAGGCAGGCACGGTCCCCCTTGGGCCGGGGGAGCGGGGCAGGCTTGGCCGCCATGTACGCCAGCAGCAGCCCCACACGGCGCGGCTCCAAGATGTACAGCGGGCCTTCCTGGCCAGTGCGGTGATGCCACTCCTCCAATTGGCGTCGGTACAGCATGGCATACGGGGCTGAGTCACCGAGGGCCCCTGGAAAGAGCGCTTCCTCGACGGTGGGGTCCTCCGTGTAGCGCTGGAAGACGTGCTGCCACAGCTTGCCACCGACGCGTCGGCGCGGGGCCCGCACCCAGCGGGGGGGGCGGCGGCGCCGTCGATGTGGGCAGCTCAGCGGGGCCAAGGTCCCGAGGCCCTTCCTGACGCTCACCGCCTTCGCCTCCCTGGCATCTGCAGCGTTTGCGGAAGGCTGCCTCTGCGCCAGCGCCTGCCGCTCAAAGTGGAATGCGGCCCTCTCGGTGTCCAGCAGCAGCAGTGGCAAGAAGAACAAGGACCCGAGGCACAGGCGAAGCTGCTGGTACCGCGGGCGGCATCCAGGCCGCGTGCGGGGGGAGAGCAGGGCGCGGACGTGTTCCGCGACACGGCCTTGCACTCCAGGAAGCCCCCCAGTGCGGAACATGGCCTTGCCGACGTAGTCGTGGGCTTCCGTCGCAAGCAAATACACTGTGGCCGTATAGTCCGTGTTGGTGCCCAGCGCCACCGCGCAGGCGATGGAGAGCATCGGGTGGTGCCAGTCATGCAGGGCATCTGTCCACTCCTGTGCCACATATGGGAGAACTCGCCGAACCCATCGTGGCGGGTGTTGCACTTCACCATGTACCACGTGTCGCCGGAGCTGCAGGACACCTTTGAATACGTTTATTCTACGTAGCACCCCGCAATTGCGGATAAGAGTGAGGGGGCGGGCGCGGGCGACGCGGGCGTCGTCGAGCCGGCGGACCTCGTGGCCCCCACCTTCCTTGTCGATGGCGCTCTCCTCCACCTCCTCCTCCTCCTACTTCTCCTCCTCTTCCTCCTCCTTCTCCTCCTCCTCTTCCTCGTCCTCATCGTCATCGTCATCCTCCTCCTCCACCTCGTCCTCATCCTCCTCCTCTTCTTCCTCGTCCTCCCTCTCCCCCCTCGTCTTTTCATCATGGTCCTCCCATTGTCTTCCTCCCCCTCATCGGCCTCCATCATCGTCCTCCCATTGTCGTCCATCATGATCATCATCCTCCCCATCCTCCCCCTCCTCGTCCTCCTCCTCCCCCTCCTCCCCCTCCTCCCCCTCGTCCTCCTGATCCTCCTCCTTTTCTTTCTCCACGTTCTCCTTACATCCTCTCTTCTTCCACGTTCTCCTCGTCCCCTGTTTACTCATCCTGCCTCCCCTCCTTTCCCAAGATAACTGCAACGCAATCCTTTGTTCCACTTTATGCTCCCCGCCTTCTCTGATTAAGGCAACTCGCCAGGGCAAAGTTGCTGGACGGGCTGGCGTGGATGTGCGGGGCGTGAAGAGGTCCTTGCGGGCTCAGACGGCATGCAAGAATCCGCCGCCGCGCTTGTGCGGCATTGGTTTGTTCAGCGAACGTGGTTTAGGTCGCGGGTGGGTCGCGGGCTCTCCACCTCCACCTGGAAGGAATGCAAAAGCAGCCCGCCGCAAGCGCCAAAAACATTGGTTCGTACACGGAACGAGGTTTGGGTCGCGGGTGGGCCGCGGGTTCTCCACAGGGAACGAATGCAAAGGATGCCCGCCGCAGGCGCCGAAAATGTGGTTTGTACCCTGAACGTGGTCGCGGGTGGGCCGCGGGCTCTCCACCTGAAACGAATGCAAAATATGCCCGCCGCAGGCGCCGAAAAATGTGGTTTGTACCCTGAACGTGGTTTGGGTCGCGGGTTGGTCGCGAGTTGGTCACGGGATGTGTCGCGGGCTCTCCACTTGGAAGGAATGCAAAAAAACCCGCCGCAGGCGCCGAAAATTGTGGTTTGTACCTTGAACGTGGTTTGGGTCGAAGGTGGGTGGGTCGCGGGTGGGTCGCGGGGTAGGTCGCCGGTGGGTCGCGGGTGGGTCGCGGGTGGGTCGCGGGTGGGTCGCGGGTGGGTCGCGGGGTGGGCCGCGGGGGGGTCGCGGGGTGGGTCGCGGGGTGGGTCGCGGGGGTTGGGTCGCGGGGTGGGCGCGGGGTGGGTCGCGGGGTGGGTCGCGGGTGGGTCGCGGGGTGGGTCTGCGGGGTGGGTCGCCGGGGCGGGTTGCGGGTGGGACGACGACAACAAACACAACAACAACAACAACAACAACAACAACAACAAACAAAAACAACAACAACAACAACAACAACAACAACAACAACAACAACAACAACAACAACAACAACAACAACAACAACAAGAATCCGCACCGCGGAATTCCACATCAGCCACGCACCCAGGGACAGTGAATGACCGTTCGGCCCCCTCACTCTGATCAAGATGAACGAAATCAAGGACCATAAAGGGGAACCTTGAAGCGGACGGAGGCCTTCTGGAGTGGGAGCCAGGACGTAGTCGATGAAGAAGGCAAGCGCAGCACACGCGTGGACCACAGCATGCCGGTGATCCCGACGGTGCCAGAGCCACGTCAGCACATGGTCGCGGACATGGCTCTGCGGCAAACGCCTCGAAGCAGAGCAGACATCGGACAAGAACATGTAGGTGCATCGAGCTGCCGCTGGCTGCGCAGTTGGGCGGGGCCAGTGTGGCCGTGAGGTTTCGGCCAAGTCTGTCGGGCGCTCTCCAGCGAGTTCTCGCCGCTGCCCTCTGGGTTGCGCCACAGGTTGCTCGCAGTCATCTTCACGTGCTCCACCTCCGCGTACGAGAGGATGCGGCCTAACAAATTGTAGGTGCATATCTGCGAATCCAATGGGGACGCCGTCTGAAGACTCGAACAGCCAATCTACGAGCACGATCACACCTATGAAGAAGATCTCTCACCACAAGAAGAACACGCGTATGGACGGCACACCCGGCACGAACACCAGGCACCTGATCCCGCGGCCACCGTTGCACGAGCCGGATCAGCCGAGGTATGAAGAGAGTTTTGTTCCTTATGGCTAGTGAGGCCCGCGCTTGCGGGTCCGCCTCCCGTCCGTGCTGCGAGCGCGGCCTGGGCACGTCGGGAGCCTCGAGCCTCCTCGGTTGCGGAGGAGCCTGCTGGTGGAGAAAAACGTACAGGAAGACGGATGGGACAAAACGGGTGGGTGGAGAGAGAGATAGAAAGAGAGCGAGAGAGAGACAGAGATGGGGGGGGAAAGAGAGAGAGAGAGAGACGAAGCGGACGAGCGAGCGAGCAGAGCATGTTGGAGAAACATGGCTATAGAGTGAAGAACTCGGCGCTTCAAAGACAGGACTCAGGGGCCCCAGCGCGAGGAGTCCTTGAACAGTGCAATCTCAACCTCGAAACCCTTTCCTACCCTTCGGGCCCCATCCCTCAGCGCGCGATCTTCGAACCACCGAAGAGCGAGCTGGGACGATGAGCGAATGGGACCAGAGTCGGGAGCACCAAGACAAAGACTGGTGAGGAGGGACAAGTCAATTCTGGCGCGGGGGCATCACACGTAGGAGAAGCAAAAAACGTGAACTGCTGGAGGTCCACGAGGAGTTCTCGGACCGGCCGGCGCCAGGGGCACGAAGACTGCCAACGGCAGGGCCGGAGGCGCCGCGAGGGGGTTCCAGCGCTGGTCCAGGAAGTCCGCGCGAACCGCTAAGTCGGGCCTGTCCCTCTACAGGGGGAATAACCAAGAATAGTCGAAAAAATAATCCAGGGACGACTTTTGTTTTGTATTTTGGGGCATTTTTGGAATATGTTGGGGGTATTTTTCATTTTTCGTCCAAAGTCGCCTGTAGGGGGACATACCCGACCTAAGCGAACCTCCGAATGTTCGCACTCGTGCAGCCGTGTATTACTCGAACGACACCCTCCAGGCAGACGGGAGGCGATGCGATGCAGGGCTGAACCTACACGGTGTTTTTCGTTTTCGTTTTGTTTTCGTTTTCCCTCGCGTTTGTCTCGAATCCGCCTTTACCGCAAAACGAAGTCGAAACGAAAACGGCCCACGAAATCACCAAAAACACTATTTAGGTCCAGCCCTGATGGGATGTAGACTGAGGCCATCGGCGACCGAGAGGGGCCGCTGGAGACTCTGCCCGTGCTTGGTCGTGGGGTTCATGGGCACGTACCCGGCGAGCTCGCCCGCGGCCACGTCGAAGACCATGAGGGCCACGTCGGGCTCGTCGACGACCTGGCCCCGCGCCCACCGAGTCTGTGGGCATCTCGGGTGATGCTCGGGCCCGGCAGACATCTGGAGACCTCCTCTTCCTTCTCCTCTGGCTGTTTGCTGGTGGTGCTCCTTCTGTCCTCTTCTCACTCTCTCTCTCTCTCTCTCTCTCTCCCTGTCTCCGTCTCTTTACTCAGAACAGGGGAGGAAGGTGAGCGAGGATGGGCCTTCGTCGAAACGGCGAGACACACAAGGAACGATTTGGACTTAGCGTGGTCCTAGTTGCATCTACCCTATGCGTTCGACAGGAATTCGGGTGCGGAGCTGGGCGTGCTGATCTTGGCAGGTGCATCTAGTCGGGCACAGTTGCGCGAGACTGTGTAAAGCGCCTGGTTCCACCATTCGTTGGACCACGCGGATGGGCTGGCACCAACCGGCGGTTAGACATACTGCAATGCAGGTCCCATTCGAGCATACACACACCTTCGCTTTCGCTCCAAACAAAAATCCGACAGTTGCTGCTTAGAGCCAAAAACGGTAGCGTGTGCCACGGGGTCCCCTACGCCGCAAGGGCCAGCCCCGTGGTCTGCGGCCGCCAAGGCTTGTCCTACTTCTGACCGTGGTAGACTCTGCGTCTCGTCTTCTTGTGATATACAGAAGTCCGACCTGTTGGCTGATTGCATATGAAAAGATCAAATGGGAGTGACATGCTCCTCGGGGACATCACTAGTCACTGAGGCCCCACATGCGTTTTGTTCGAATTCTGGTGGACACTCATCTATCCAGCAAAGCCCTGTGACTGGAAGACTGCACGGATCCTGTTTGGGGAAGACTCGTCGAGAGATGACCACTGCCCTTCAGAACCTGATCGGACAAGAACGGGAAGCGCCGCTTTAGTCTAATGGGCGTATTGGGCGAAGAAGAAAAGGAAGGCGAGGGCAACGAGGAGTCGATGACGAGGACGACGTGGCGAACGTGAGGATAGCGAGGAGGAGCATGAGGACAACGAGGAGGAAGAGAAGCACAAGGACGAGGACGAAGAGAACGAGGGCGAGTACGAGGAGGAATGCGGAGGGCGATGATGACGACGACGACGACGACGACGACAGAGGACAGTACGAGGCAATTGGAGAAAGACGTTGCTCCTGGCGCCGCGCGGGGTTCTCTTGGGGCCTGTTGGGGGCTTCTTGAGGGCCCCTTGGGTCCTCTTATGGGGCTTCTGGGGTCTTCTTGGGCTGTCTGGGCGCGTCGTGGGGTTCTGTGGGAGCTTTCTTAGGCCGTCTCGGCGCTGGGGGCCTCCTGGGGCGCTCCTGGGAGTCTCTTGGGGCCTTCTTGGCCCTTCTTGGGCCGTCTTGGGGTTCTTGTGAGCTGTGTGGGTGGCTCGTAGAGCGCTCTTGGGGGTCTCTTGGGCTCTTCTTGGGGCGCTCTTGGGCGCTCCTGGGGCTCTCCGGGGCGTCTTTTGGGCCTCCCGTGGGCCGTTGGAAAACACTCCAAGAGCGATTCGAACACGACGTCGACGTCTTGGCGTTATCTTGGACTGTCTTGGCGTTATCTTGGACTGTCGTGGGGCTCTGGGGGCCTGATTGGGGCCCATGGGGAGCATTTTGTAAGCCTCTTGGAGGCTTCTGTGACCCTCTTGGACTGTCCAGGCGTCTCTCGAGGGTCTGTGGGGGCTCTCTTGGGCTGTCTTGGCGTTATCTTGGACCGTCTTGGGGCTCTCTTGGCCGGTCCTGGGGCCTCTTCGCGCGCTCGGGGGGGCCTCTGGGCGCCTCTTGGGGGCCTCTTGGGGGTCTCTTGGGCCGTTTTGGGGGTCCCCTGGGGGGCCTTTGGGGGCTCTCTTGGGCCGTTTTGAAGCCCTCCGGGAGCGACTCCAAGATAATGCTGGTTCGGAGTCCCCTCCGGAGCCGATTTTTCGAGGATGTCTCGAGCGAGACGGCCATTTTTCCGGAACCTGACCGGACAAGAACGGGAAGCGTCCTTTTGTCCCCTGGGCTTATGAGATATTCCACGTTTTTAG
>CAUYUJ010018166.1:122500-129604 GCA_963575745.1 Prorocentrum cordatum | reverse complement strand
CAGCAATGGCGAAGTAGCAGCGCCCGTTCTCGCGCGAGCTGGTCCCAGTGCTGCAACTGATGACGTCTGGCTGCATCGAGGCCTCAACTTCTGACTGCTTCTCGCACTGTAGCTGACGGCGCCTGGCTGTTTCTCGCTCTGTGGCTGATGCCGCCTTCTCGTACGATACATGCTGCCATTGTCATCCGTTCTCGCACGTGCTGGTCCCAAGGCTGAAGCTGATGACGTCCGGCTGCGCCTGGGCCTCCACTTTTGGCTGCCTCTCGCGCTGTAGCTGCTGGCGTCGGGCTCCATCACGCACTGCAGCTGATGGCACCTCCTCGCACGAAGCCTGCTGCCACTGCCATCCGTTCTCGCACGAGCTGGTCCCAGTGCTGAAGCTGCTGGCGCATGGCGGCAGCAAGGCCTCATCTCGCAACTGCTGAAGGCGTCTGGCTGCAGCTGGTCCCATTGCTTCTCGCACTGCAGCTAGTGACGCCTTCCCGCACACGAAGCCTGCTGGCACTGCGGTTTTTTCTTGCGCGAGCTGGTCCGAATTCTTGAGTTGATGACGTCTGGTCGGATCGGGGCCTCCACTTCTGACTGCTTCTCGTACTGTCGCTGACGGCGTCTGTCAGTTTCGAGCTCCCTGGCTGATGACGCCTTCTCGCACGAAGCCTGCTGCCATTGCCGCCGGTTCTCGCACGAGCTAGTCCCAGCGCTGTAGCTGATAACGTCTAGCCGCATGGTCGCAACTTTTGGCTGTTTCGCGAGCTGTAGCGGATGGTGCATCACTGCGTCGCGTTCTCTGGCTGATGACGCCTTCCCGCACTGTGACTGCTGCCAGTGCCGTCCATTTTCGCACGTGCTGGTGCCAGTACTGTAGCTGAGGCCTGTCGGGGCCTCCACTTCTGGCTGTCTCCCGAAATGTAGCAGATGACGTCTGGCCACTTCTCTCACTGTAGCTGATGGCGCCTCGTCGCACGGAGCCTGCTGCCACTGCTGCCCGTTCTCGCACGATCTGCTTCCCGAGCTGAAGATGATGGCGTTGGTTTGGGTTTCTTCCACGTTCCCGCTGCCACTGCTGCCTTTTCTCGCATTTCCAATAACGCACGCATGGATCCCAGCCCTGGAGCTGATGATTACGATGGGTTCTTCACCTCCCATGCCCTGCTGCCACTTTTGCCCGGGCACGAAGGGTTTCGCATCGGGCTTCAGGGCCGCCTCGCGTCTCGCCTCCGGGCGGGGTCGGCGCCCAGCACCGCGGCAGGCCGCGGGCGCGGCTGTGGCGAGGTTCAGATCGGCGTTAGCATGCCGCGCAGCATTGCACCTCGCTGCTCCGAGCCACTGCGGCTTCCTGCCCAGGGCAGGAGTCCCAGCACCTAGTGGGCGACCTCCCCGTCAGCCACGAGGAGGCGGAAGGCGGCCTCGAGCTGCAGAAATTCCTTCCGCTTCTCCTCAAGCGCGCCCGAGATGCTCTTGGTAGCCCTGTCCGCCGAAGCGCCGGCCCAGTCGCGCGAAAGCTTGCGCTCAGCAGCTGTCCGCCTCGGCGCGCCTTCCGCGCCGTCCCGCGCAATCATGCACCCGCGGCCCTCGCCGCCGAGACTATGCGGTGCCCAGGGACGCTGGACATCCCGAGCTCGGCACTGGCGCGGCGCAAGCGCCACGCCGTCCGCCGCACGGCCTTGAAACCCAACGGCTATGGACGCAAGGTACCTTGCGTGAGCCAAAATGGCTATGGTCCTCCTCCTCCTCCTCCTCCTCTTCCTCCTGCTCCTCCTCTTCCCCCTGCTCCTGGCCCCTGCTCTCCAACCTCCTCCTACCCTCCTCCTCCTCCTCCTCCGCTCCGCTCCTCCTCCGCCTCCTCCCCCTCGTCCTCCTCCTCCTCCTCCTCCTCCTCCTCCTCCTCCCTCCTAGAGCCTCTCCTCCTCCTCCCCTCATTCCTCCTCCTCTCCTCCTCCCCTCATCCTTCTTCCTCCTCCTCCTCTCCTCCTCCTCCTCCTCCTCTTCCTCCTCCTGTTCCTCCTTCCCCTCCTGTTCCTCCTCCTCCTCCTTCCTCCTCTCCCTCCTTCCTCCTCTTCCTCCCCTCCTCCTCCTCATCCTCCCCTCCTCCTCCCCATCCTCCGCTTCCTAATTATCCCCCACCCTCCTTGCGCGCGCGCTGGCGGGCGCGAGGCCTTCGCCCTGTCTCCCAGCATGGCCGCCGTGCCGTCCGACATCGCCGCCGCTGGGACCGAGGCGCGCACGCGGCCTGCCGCCTGGCGCACGGCCGCCGATCGGCCGCGGCCGCCGTCGACGCTCGCCAGCGGCCGCCGCCGCCGCGCGCGTCGCCGCTCGCCGCGGCCGCGCCGAGACGAAGGCGATCGGCCGCGGCCGCGGCCGAGGGTGCCGCCGAAGGTGCCGATCGATCGCCGACGCCGATCGATCGCGGCCGCCGATCCCCGACGACGACGACGACGACGACGACGACGACGACGACGACGACGACGACGACGACGACGACGACGACGACGACGACGACGACGACGACGACGACGACGACGACGACATTTTCGTACAGTTTCCCATGTTTGAAAAATGTCCGTCGGTTTCTCGAGGCTTTCTCGCCCAGGGATGCTTTTAAGCAGCTGCGCCTCGCCGAGAGCACTCCAGGGGGTCCAGAATCGTCCTGCACCACCGATAGAGGCGGCTCGAATGACGGCCTAAAATCATAGTTCCGACGATGTGGCAATTTGAATCCATGAATTGTTCCTCGACTCTGGAGGGGTGCAGTCGACGCGCTGCCATCAGGAACGCCAAATAACAAGCGTGGGGGCTTTTCTGGCCACGGCGAGCCTCGGTCACGAATGGGATCCCCGACCCACGGATCACGAACGGCCGAGACATCAGAGCCCCTCCCAAGCCCAGATCGGTCCATATTTCAGCGCCTTGTCTGTAATTCGTCGGACACGGGGCCATCAGCAAGTGGATCTGGAGCAGAAAGCTGGCCCCAGGGTCACCGCGGGGTCGGGACTCCTGGGGCCGCACCTTGCGACCCGAGTTATCTGCATGGACCTGTCAGGGTTCTGTTCACGTCGTGTTCTGGTGTTCGACCTCCTCTCCTTTCCACTCCCTCTCCCCCACAACTCCTGCAAGAGCAAAAGAAAGCGGCACGAACACAACGCTGGGAGGCCCGCGCGGATTCCTCGGGACCGCGCTGAGCTCGCCTCCCCGCACCTCTGGCGGCGCCTGTGGCGGCGCCGCCGTCGTCTGCGAGAAGACACTTGCGCTGGGGCAGGCGCGTGGGGACGGGAGACCGGCGCCCTCCCGGGACACCTCAAGATCCAAACGGTCTCCCGAACGGAGGGTAGTCGCGAAATCCTCGTAGAGCGCGGTTGACTCTTGAAGGGTGACGAACCGCGATCGCTGATGGTGCGCTGAAAAGCCGTCGGTGGACGTCAAAAATACAGATCGCTCGGCGACACCACCGCCTAGGAACAACACGATTTCAAAGCAGCTGGCCGTGGGGCAGTCCAGCCAGGCGCGCGCACACCAGCTGAAAACATGTCTTTACGGCTGCGTTTGGAAAGGGCGCTGAAACATGAAGGGCCGCGATCGGGGATTATACAACGACAGGCAGCGGTCTACTATTACCACGACTGGTCGACCGCGGCTGGATCTTCCACAGTAGATATCGGCCGTCGTTGTTAATCCTGGGGGTTATCGCCCGCTGAATCGCCAGGGAAAGGGGGGAACTAACAAAATACACTGACCGACCGCGGGCGATGAAGCATTCCTGGAATTTGCCAGCCGCGGTTTCTTGTTCGAGGTGAGCGGCCGACAGCGATAAAGAATTGCCGAAGAAGTACAGACCAGACCGCTGTCGATTCTTTCCGAAGAATACCGACCGCGATCGATCAGCCCCGGCAATGACCGCAGGGAGCTACCGAGCGCAATTTGTTACTCCCTAGAAGATCCGCCTTCCGTCAGGTCCATTGCCTTATCCTCTAAGCCTCAATCCTCGTTACTGGGAGTTCGGCTGGGTGCGTGCCCCCTGGGGTTCCTCGCGACTTGTCGCGTGACTTCTTCGGGCCCAAGAGGGCCCCAACAGGCCCCCAAGACGGTCCAAGAGGGCCCCGAGTAGCCGAAAGACTCTTCCAAGACACCCTAGATGGCCTCCAGACGGCCCAAGAGAACACCAAGACGCCCCATCCCAAGAGGGCTCCGAGAGGCGCAAAAATCATTGATGTTCCTAAGGTTTTGAAGGACATTAGCCTTTTCGCCTTCTCGGCGTCCTGATGTTTCAAAACGGCCCAGGAGGCCGCAAAGATTGCCACCAGGCAGCCAAAGAGGCCCCCAGGAGGCCCCCAAAACGGCGTAAGGGGAGGCCCAAGGGGCACCCAAGGCAGCCCAAGAGGGCCCCAAGAGGAGCATAAGAGGGGGACTACGATGCGAAAATTCGAACCCTCCGCCTCAACAAAGCTCCAGAAGGCTCCAAGAGGCGCCCAGGAGGCCCACAGGAGGCCCCCAGGGGCCACCAAGATTGATTAATTGATTGATTGGGCAGCTGATGGCGGCAGCTGTGGCTCTGCGACTGATACCAAGGACGCGCGGCAAAGGCGGCAATTGCAGGAAGACGCCCAAGCCGAGGAGCGAAGCAAAAGGGGGGAGAAGAAGAAGAAGAAGAAGAAGAAGAGGGAGGAGTCGAAAATAGAAACTGCAAGGATTCAGCTCAGCTGGAGCTTCGCGGTGGCCAGCGCCACGCCCTCGTCCCACCGGGCGGCCGGTTGCCCGAGGCAGACGCGCGTGCGAGGGCGCCCTCGGTGGTGCTGGTCTCGGCGCGCTTGGAGCCAGCGGCCGTCGCGCCACAGCACAAGCCTCGTGCTCCACCGCTGCTGGCAGGGGACTCGCCTGATGTGACTGTCCCGATCAACCACTCGCTTGCACCAAAATGTTCCCCCCGCGCCCTGCACGCGGCGCGGGCGTTCCCGCGCCCAGCGATGGACTCAGCGCTGTCACCGGGGCCCTTCAACCTAGGGCTCCTAAGTTCGCGCTTCGCGCTGCGCGAAGCGCGAAGCGCGAATAACTTCGCGCTCTCGCGCCGCCCTCCCAAAGGGAGAATAGGAGGACGAGGAGGAGGGGGAGGAGGAACGAGGACCGCGAAGCGCGAAGCGCGAATAACTTCGCGCCCTCGAGGGAGCCCTCGCTTGCACCAAAATGTTCCACCCGCGCCCTGCACGCGGCGCGGGCGTTCCTGCGCCCAGCGATGGACTCAGCGCTGTCACCGGGGCCCTTCCGCATTCCTAGGGCTCCCAACTTCGCGCTTCGCGCTCCGCGAAGCGCGAAGCGCGAATAACTTCGCGCCCTCGCGCCGCCCCCCCAGAAGGGAGAATAGGAGGACGAGGAGGAGGGGGGAGAAGGAACGAGGACCGCGAAGCGCGAAGCGCGAATAACTTCGCGCCCTCGGGGGAGCCCTTGCCTTCCGCATTCGCACAGAGGCTGCGACCAACCCGGCCTGCAGACGGTCGGCCATCGCCAGCTGCTCCAGCCGCGCGGCGGCCACCGCGAGAAAATCGGTAGGCGAGAGGCGGCCACCAAGAGGCCCACAAGAGAGGCCCTCAAGGAGGCCTCAAAACGGCCCCCCAGATGCCTGAAAACTGCGGTCCGAGAGGCCCCCGAGAGGCCTCACACGAGATCCCAACGAAGAAGCCTCAGACCCACAACCCGGGCACGGTGGCGGGATGGGCCGAAGGCCATTATATAGAATTACCGATAGGGGTTCCTTCACCTTGAAACTACCGACCATGCTCCCATTGACCTGACTAACAAACCGCTGTTGCAAATCCCCGAATGCCCGACCGAGAATCTACATTCATTTCGGGTTCATCACGTCCAGGAAAAAACGTGGTCGTGCCGTTTATTAGCCTTCGACCCTCTCCCAGACATCCGACGATGTGCTTGCTTCAGAAAGCGGCATTCGAGGTCCCGACAGCTTCTGGAAGGCACTTCTCCGGCCCGAAATCGCGTCGTCTGTTCTGGTCCTGGTCCTGGTCCAGGGGCCGATCACGGGCCCCACAGGCAGAAAATCGAGGGAGAACGCCAGATGTGTTTTTTTATTTTATATATATATATATATATATATATATGTATACATACAATATAAATATACATATAAATATGCTGTCCGAGATCTGGGGTCCCTCTCCTCTCATCTCCGCCTCCCCCTCCACTTCCATCCTCTCTGCCCCACTTCCCCTGGCAGCCTTCATCTCGACGTGGGCCGTGGGCTTGCCGCGGTCGCCCTTGAAGACCCTGCCAGGCGACGAGGGGCAAACATAGGGAAGGAGGTGCAGTGCAGGACCTGCAGGTGACAAAGACGTTCACCGCCGCGGGGAGCGGCGATTGCTTGTGTCGGGCACCTTGTTTTTTCTTCAGCGTCGCCTCTTCTGACGCAGCACCCCACCCCTCCCCCCCGCCCCCCCGCCCCGCGCACACCCCACATGGCGCACGCGGAGCACGTGGCGCATCCAGCGCACCAGGCGCGCTGATGGCACGCTTGGGCCCTGAGGGTGCCTGGCGCACCTGGTGCGCGTAGGGCACCTGGCACGCGTGGCGCATCTCGCCCCGTCGTCGCGCAGATTGGTTTTGTTTGGGTTCCCAGGAGCTATCCATCCAAAGACGGCCGTTGAACATGCTGAGGCCTGGGTGCTACGTATGTTGTTGGGAGGGCGGGCGGGAGTGAGCGAGACGGCTTTGCGGACGGGGAGGGTGTCTTGACCCCTCCCTCTACCTTTACCCCTGAGTCTGGAGGGGAGGGGCCGCGATGTCTCAGAAAGCCTTGCTTTGAAGGCCTCAGGGAGCCGAACATGACCTTCAAGATGGCTCGATAGTGTTCAAGATAGCTGAGGACAGCCTCCAATATGCCCTAAGAGGCCCCAAGACCGCCCCAAGACGGCTCCAAGTGGCCACGAAGCCTCCCAAGGAAACCACCAAGACGCCAAATACGTCAAAAACCTAAGGAAAAGCTATGTGATTTGCCTACCCGCCTTTTTTCGCTTTCGACGGCCCTTTGCAAAGAGCGCCCCAAGAGGAGCCCAATAGGCAAAAGCGCCCAAGAGCGCTCCTTGAGCGTTCCAAGAAGGGTCC
>CAUYUJ010018166.1:115000-117500 GCA_963575745.1 Prorocentrum cordatum | reverse complement strand
ATCCACAATAATTATTTTTCAGAGATGAAAATTCAACAACAGCAACAACAACAACAACAACAACAAAAAGAAACATCAACTGCATGAAAATCATCCATATGATCATCATCGCCATCATCAACATCTGCATGATCAGCATCATCCTCATCAACAATATCAGCACCATCATCAGCAGCATCGTCATCAGCAGCATCGTGATCAGCATCATCATCATCAGCAGCATCATCATTAGCATCAGTATCAGCATCAGTATCAGAATCACCATCATCACCAGCAGCATTATCATCATCAGCATCATCATCAGCATCATCGCCATCATCATCATCAGCAGCATCAGCATCACTATCATCATCAGAATCATCATCAGCATCATCATCAGCGGAATCAAAATCAATGTATCATAATCAGCATCAGCATCGCAATCACTTTCATCACCATTACCGACAACATCATCATCACCATCAACATAAAAAATCAGCAGCATCGACATCATCAATCTAATCCTCATCGCAATCCTCAACATCAGCATGATCAGCATCACCCTCATCAACAATATCAGCACCATCATCAGCAGCATCGTCATCTGCAGCATCGGCATCATCATCAGCATCAGTATCATCATCATCAGCAGCAGCATCGCCATCATCATCATCATCAGCAGCAGCAGCATCATCAGTATCATAATCATCAGCATCATCCTCATCATCATCATCAGCATCAGCATCACCATCATCATCTTCATCGTCATGATCATCATCATCGCCATCATCGTCATCACAGTCACCATCACTCAGCACAGGCAAGGAAGCCCAGCGAGGCTCTGAACATGTTCCCCACAGCGCCCCTTGCGGGGCCACCTCATGTTCCCCGTGGCGCCCTGCACAGGCGCCTCCATATCCAGCGCCTTCGGCTGGCGCCATCAGCTCTCGCCTTTTCTTTCTGGAGTTGGGAACCTGAGATGTTCCATCCAACGTTGTGATTTTTCCCATCCGCCGCGCTTCCTCACCGAGTCAGCGCACGTTGCACGCCCCGGTTGCGAGTCATGGCAAGCTTACTCACAGCCATGCTCCAGGTTCGCCGTCAGCCGCCTCGAATCGAGTCATAAGCTTCTTCATCATCATCAGCAGCATAATCATCATCGTCATCATCATCATCATCATCACCATCATCAGAATCATCAATATCCTTATCATCATCGTCATCATCAGCCTCATCATCCTCATCATCAACACCACCACCACCACCACCATCATCATCATCATCATCATCATCATCATCATCAGTATCATCATCATAGTCTTACGCCTGCTCCCACTCCTCGTCCTCCTCTCCCTCCCGCCCTCCCACCCGCATCCCTCGCTGTCGTCCTCCTCCTCCTCATGCTCCTCTGACTCTCCATCCTTCTCTCCCCCGCCCCGCTGCAGCATCAGCAGCATCATCATCATCCATCAGCATCAGCACCATCATCGTCATCAGCATCATCATCAGCATTATCATCATCATCAGCAGCAGCATCAGCATCATAACATCAGCATCATCAGCATCATCGTCAGCAGCATCGTCATCATCAGCATCAATATCATCAGCATCATCAGCATCATCAGCATCATCAGCATCATCGTCATCATCATCATCATCAGCATCATCATCGCAAGCATCGTCATTATCGTCGTCAGCATCATCAACATCAGCATCATCGTCGTCATCATCATCGTCATCATCGTAATCGTCATCATCACCATCAGCATCATAATCATCATCGTAATCATCATCATCATCATCATCAGCATCATCATCGTCAGCATCATCTTCGTCATGATCATCATCATCACAAGCAGCAGTATCATCATCAGCACCATCAACATCACCAGCATCATCATCATCATCATCAGCATCATCGTCATCAGCACCATCATCGCCATCACCAGCATCAGCATCAGCATCAGCAGCAGCATCAGCGGTATCATCCGCATCAGCAGCATCAGGATCATCACAACCATCAGCATCAGCGCATCAGCATCATCATCAGCATCATCAGCATCATCATGATCAGCAGCATCAGCATCATCATCATCAGCAGCATCATCATCATCGGCATCATCGTCGTCATCATCGTCAGCATCGTCATTATCATCACCATGAGCATCATAACCATTATTACCATCATCAGCATCATCAGCATTAGCATCATTAACATCAGCATCATCGTCATCACCATCATCATCAACATCATCAACAACATCATCATCAACATCATCATCATCATAATCATCATCATCGTCGTAGTCACAGTCATCACCATCATCGTCAGCATGATCATCATCACCACCATCATCATCATCAACAGCATCATCGCCATCATCATCATCATCATCATCATCATCATTATCTTCCGTCCTCCATCCTGCATCCTCCATCGTCCATCCTTCATCCTCGATCCTCCATCATCTATCCTCATTCCTCCATCCTCCGTCCTCCATCCTACATCCTCCATCCTCCA
>CAUYUJ010018166.1:0-105000 GCA_963575745.1 Prorocentrum cordatum | reverse complement strand
CAAGAAGCCTAGCAGCCAAGAACCCAAAGAAAACAAGACCAGGGAACCAAGGAACCAAGACCGAGAAACCAAGCAACCGAGGAGCGAAGGACAGAGGAACCAAGGAACCAAGCCAAATCAGCCGAGAAACCAAGGCCAAGGAACTGAAGGAAGGCAGCGCACGGAACCAAGACCAGGGTACCAATTGACCAGGACCGGTCATAAGCTACGAGGAGACCTGGCCCTCGCAGGCCCTGCACCAACCGGCTCGTCAGGAACAAGACAGAACCCCCTCGGCAAAACTCATGGCATGTCAAAAACTCATCGGTACGCACTACAGTGGAGGCCTGTCCACAAGAAATCTTCCACAAGAAACCCAACCCTGAGACCCCAGAACGTCCGTTGACTTTTGGTGTGGGAACGTCACGCCTTCCATAGCAAAGCCATCGAAACCCAAGAAACCAAGGGCACTCTGGAGGCAAGCAGGGTGGGTCTTCACTGTACTTCGATTAGAACTGCCCCGAGACGGCGTCCCCCTGCACTTGGAGCGACCAGCGCATGCTCGACATATTCCGCACCGCCCAAAAAGTGGGTGTGCCAGGCACCCGCGGAAACATCTGGGGGCAGGGCCGCGCGTCCAGACTGCTCGGACGGTGGAGCGGACATGGGGGGTGAGAGGAACACGAGAAGCGACTCTCGGTTTGAAGCCCATGGGTTCTTCAGCATGAGAAGCAGGAGCCGTCGCCCACGTCAATGGAAGGCGGGTGTTCATCATCGTGCAGCTGCAACAAATCGGGCCAGAGGCGCGCGGGTCTGCATCATCGTGCAGCGGCAGCACATCGGGCCGAAGGCGTGCACTCATCTGCGCTCCTGTTCTGAAGCGATGGTAAGATCATCACCATCGCAGAACCCTGACAACAGACATCACAAGAAAGTGTTGGCCGGGACAGAGAAGTAGCAAGAAAACAGCTCGGAACGAACAAGGATTGCCTCGCAAACGTTTCGAGTGGGTCCGCGCGGAGGGTCCAGATGCGCCCGCACTGCTGCTGGATCCCGCCGCAGTTCCAGTTCCGAGGCCTGGCACGGCAGACTTTCAACAACGCCGTCATTATCCATTTGTTCTACTACATGCTCCCTTGTCCTCACTCTACTCGCCATCCTAGTCGGAGGTTGCCAGACGTGATGCTGGCCCAAGGTGCCCCCAGCTGTCGCGGGATTTTGGATCTCAGGAGGTCTCTGGGCCTCCAAAGGGGTGCTCTGGAGGCCATTTGGGTCTCTCTGGGAAAGCTGGTGTCACTGTGGACGAGGATCACCTTTGGCAACGACCGACTTCAGCGCATCTGGCAGGCAGACCAGCCTTATCCTGACTGCCACAGCCAGCGACCAACGTAGCGACCGCCAGCTTTGACAGCCGACCAGAGGGGGGCTGGCGAACGCGCCCGACGGCAATTCACGATCACCTGAGCAGACGTGCGATCTGGACTCAAGCGCGCACGTTCAGGGGCATCACGCTTAGCTACACTCGACGTTCACGTGCCCACTTTTCCCAGTGGGACTTCAGACGTCGTTCATTGTATACGGTCTGGCTGTTTCGATGAGTGGTGGCTCGCAACGAGCAGCACAGCATCAGGCTCAGTTTGCTCTGAGAGTCGTTAGTCCACGTCAGTGCATCCACTTGTCCGTAAAATATCCGTTCGCGAACGATGGCAAACGCTTAGCACCCATGGTCCGATACCGACCTCCTGCTCCTCCCCAATGTGGCCCCTGGTCTCCACTTGGGTATTGTAGAACGACACCTTTTCGACTTCCACTCTGCGCCCACATTCTCAACGCAGTCTACGATCTAGCAGGATGCCAGCTGGGCACTGCTGGGCCCCAATTTCACAATCGAACGATACCGCACTCATGAATCAACTGAGGTATGCAGTCCGCGCTGATTGGAGACATTCATACAACGCACCAACACTGTACAACCGCAGGCTTCCAGAAACCTCGCCTCGGCGAATCGCAAAGCTTCTCACAAGCATGAGCTGCCTCACAAGCCGCCAGGCAAACGAACGATCATGCGCGAGTTACCTAGGGAGTGCTGCGGCAAACACAACCTAACGAGTAGTCCCTTCGGAATAGAACACTTTGCCACGTGCTGTCTACAAAGCCAGTGAGCCCACGGCCCATCGACAGGCTGCTAGACACCCCAGATAATGAGTAGCACTTGCGGTGGCAAGAGCGGCAGGGAAGTTGCTCGGGAAGGAGGTTGAATCAGAAAATGAATATCACGAAGCGGATATAGAGAAGCATACATGTCGCGCAAGCGATCGAAATCTCGAATGCAACACTCCGACGATGCGCTCGTTGAGCTTGCCGGCGCCAAGGTGCAAGAGGCCCCCGCTGGATGTCAGGAGAAACTCCCTGCAGCGCAACCGACAAAGAGTCCCCCCGCCAACGAGGGGGGAACGATGAGGGGGGACTGGCTCCCCAGACCCCCGACCTCATGACTTTTTCCATGGCGCGACCCCCAGAGGTCCGGACCTACTCGCCGGGACCGGCTTTTCACCCTGGGTCGTTTTTTGACGGTCCCGAGGACTGGTAAGGGCCTCCAGAGGGCGAAAATACAGAATTACTCCGACGGAAGGACCCCACACGATAATCTGTTTAGCTTGCCCTTATCCCTTTCCTCCTGGCCATGGCAAACACCCTCCTCTCGCCCTCTCCTCAGCCCTCTTTACTTCTATTTCTCCCCCTCCCCCTCCTTCTCCTCCTCCTTCTCCTCCTCCTCCTTTTCCACCTCCTCCTCCTCCTCATCGCCCTCCCCCTACCCCTTCCCTCCTCATCCTCCTCCTGCCTTTTCTCCATGTGCACCTCCCCTTCCCCCCGGTCAGGGGAAGCAAGTCGATTTTCCGCTCGATTCGGCTGACGATGGGTTACCACCGCCCGCCCAGAGACAAGGGGACACCCCTGCCCCTGATTCGGCCGAGGATGGGTTACCACCCCCCAGCCCGGACGCAAGGGGCTACGCCTGCGCCCGATTCGGCCGCCGATGGGTTACCACCGGCGGCCCGGAGGCAAGGGATCACCCCTGCCCCCGATTCGGCCGAGGATGGATTACCACCCCCGGCCCGGACACAAGGGGCTACCCCTGCGCCCGGCCGCTGCCTCGTCGTCGTCGTCGTCGTCGTGGTCGTCGTTCGTCGTCGTCGTCGTCGTCGTCGTCGTCGTCGTCGTCGTCGTCGTCGTCGTCGTCGTCGTCGTCGTCGTCGTCGTCGTCGTCGTCGTCGTCGTCGTCGTCGTCGTCGTCGTCGTCGTCGTCGTCGTCGTCGTGTTGTCGGGTACGCAGGCCCAAGACAACAGCAAATTTGCTGACGATCAGCTCTGACGAGGCTACCCGCACTTCGCTCACAGACAGAGTTCCCGCCTGACACTTCCCTCGTATTCATGCCGCAGGAGCTGAGGAGCCCAAAAAGCTCGCTCGGATGAGCCGCTCGGATTACCAACATGAACATGAAGTGCGGGACCCATAGGGAGAGGCTCCCGCCTGAGACTTCCTCGCCACTCACTCACAGACGAGGCTCCCGCTTAATACTTCCTCCACAGTCAGGCCTGAAGAGCCCAAAAGTGACGACAGTTACAAGAATCCGATGACCCGCCTCGGATTCGAACATGAAGTGCGGGCCCCATAGGGAGGGGGCTCCCGCCTGAGACTTCCTCGCAAGTCACTTACAGACAAGGCTCCCGCCAGATACTTCCCCCATATTCAAGCCTCAGGAGCCCGACAGTGACGACAGTTACAGTTTTGAGGATGACCCGCCTCGGAGTCGAACATGAAGTGCGGCCCCCATAGGGAGAGGGTGCTCCCGCCTGAGACTTCCTCGCAATTCACTCACAGACAAGGCTCCCGCCTAAGATTTCCTCCATATTCTGGCCTCAGGAGCCCGAAAGTGACGACAGTTACAGGTTCGAGGATGACCCGCTCGGATTACCAACATGAAGTGGGGGCCCCATAGGGAGGGGGCTCCCGCCTGAGACTTCCTCGCAATTCACTTACGGACGAGGCTCCCGCCTGATACTTCCCCCAGATTCAAGCTTCAGGAACCCAAAAGTGACAATTACAGGTTTGAGGATGACCCGCTCGGATGACCAACATGAAGTGCCGGCACCATGGGGAAGAGGTTCCCGCCTGAGACTTCCTCGCAAGTCACTCACAGACGTGGATTCCGCCTGATACTTCCTCCATGTTCAGGCCTCAGGAGCCCGAAAGTGACGACAGTTACACGTTTTGGATGCCCCGCTCGGATTACCAACATGAAGTGCGGGCCCCATAGGGGAGAGGGGGGTCCCGCCTGAGACTTCCTCAGAATTCACCCACAGACGAGGCTCCCGCTTGGTACTTCCTCCAAATTCAAACCTCAGGAGCCCAAAAGTGACGACAATTACAGGTTTGAGGATGACCCGCTCGGAGTACCAACATGAATTGCGGGGACCCATATGGAAGGGGGTCCCGCCTGAGACTTCCTCACAATTCATTCACAGACGAGGCTCCCGCTCTAGGCGTCCTCCATATTCAGACTAGGGAGTGAGCGATGACGAAGTGATGAGTGAGCGAGTGGTGCTGAGGATGATGCTGATGATGATGAGTGTGATGATGATGATGCTGATGATGATGATGATGATGATGATGACTGACAGAATGATGATGATGTTGAGGATGAGGATGGTAAGGATGATGATTGATCGAAGTATGATGATGTTGTTGTTGATGAGGATTATAATGGTGTGAGTGTGAATGAGTGTGAAGATTATGATGATGGTGACGATGAAGATGATGATGATGATGATGAGTAGTGACGATGGGTGGTGATGATGATGATGATGGTGAGTGAACGGGTACGGGGGTGATGATGGTAGTGATGATCAGGATGATGATGATGATGATGATGATGATGATGAGTGATGATGACTGATGATGATGACGGCCAGAGAAAGGAAAAGAAAGAGAGAGAAAGAGAGAGAGGGGGGTGAGGAGATCCTGCGCGGATGGTGTCCAGAGAAAACAAGAACCCCACTTAGGATGTGGGGAAAAACCTCTGTCGTGATTTTGGCATGACTGGAGGGGGAGCTGGCTCTGGAGGGGGAGCGGTGACCTGCAGTCGGCGACGCGTCGCCGACAGATCGGCGACAGGCCCCCTCCTCGTGGCGACAGCCCGCGGTTCCTGGGCCAAGGGGGGCACCCCGGCCCCGATCGGCGAGGCACGGGCGGGCTGGGGCTGGGTACCTCTTCCCCTGGGCGAGTGTTTTCCTCCTATCGTTAGGTCTGTCTGGCCTGTCCCCCCTACAAGGGGATACTGGACGAAACATCAAAAATAACCAAAACAAATCCCCCCAAAAAAGGCTCAAGAATGCTCCAAAAATCGTACCCAAGCTATGGTGTGACTATTGTTGAGTTTTCCCCTGTAGAGGGAAAGGCCCGAATGAAGGCTGGGTACCTCTTCCCCCCTGGGCGAGCGCTTCCCAACTATCGTTATGTCTGGCATGTCCCACCGACAGGGGGATGTTGGACGAAAAAACAGTTCAACAAACAACAACAACAACAACAACAACAACAACAACAACAACAACAACAACAACAACAACAACAACAACAACAACAGCAACAACAACAAAAAAACAAGAAACAAGAACAACAACAACAACAACAACAACAACAACAACAACGACAACGACAACGACAACGACAACAACAACGACAACGACAACGACAACGACAACAACAACAACAACAACACAACAAAACAACAACCACAACAACAACAACAACCACAACAACAGCAACAGCAACAAATTACCCTGCGACGTACCCAACCCACGTGCATCTAATGGCAAGAGGAGTATGCCTCTATTAACAGAAACAACGACAGTGTAGACGCGGCGATTTGCTGTGCAAGCTACATGGGATGCGCATGCGCTGCGCGATTCACAGGACGACGATCGGAAGAACGAGGCTTGAGGCCCCAGGATCGAAGAAGAACGGGCACGGGAACGAGGGGTAGGAGAGGGATGGAATGGAGGGCGGGGGGGGGCGAAAGGCCATCGCGGAAGCAGCAGCATGCATGGAGATGGTGAGGCGGGGAATAGGACGACGATGAAAGTGGCGGGAGGAGACAGAAGACTGCCGCGTTTTTCAAGCGCGAGCTAAACCCGCAGCGCTGCCTGCGCCATGTCGTCGCAGAGTTCCACATGATAAAACTCGTTTAGAATGCAAGGAACGAGCGAGGCGTAGCTCGCCCGCTAGCTTCTCCGCCTCCTTCCCGCACATTTCAGCGCGGGAGCTGAACGCTCGCAGGCGCGCCGCCAGGTCTGCGGGCGGCCCGCGGGAAAGAAACTCAAGGCCGGGGTCGCGTATCATCAATCGGTTGTCCATCGTCCAAAGTTGCACTGGCGACGTACTGGTTGAACGCGGAGCGAGCAGCATCACGCGCGTGCCTGAACGCCACGCAGGTACAGTGCACGCGCGATTGGGACTTCAGGTCGATCACGCGCGTCTCCACCAGGCTTGGCAACACCACGCGACTGAGGATCTCACTGCGGTCTGCCATGCTGCTGTCCGCGAATGCAATGCGCTGCCTGCAAGTAAGGCGGCGGCGTCCACTTGTCTCAGAAGATGTTCCCGCGGGCCCGAAGGGCGACCGCCAGCTCGAGCCGCGGCGCCGGCAGGCCAGATAAGGATCATGCAACAGCAAAGACGATGACAGAGCAACGAGGTATCGGCGAGTGCATGACCGGCCTCCGTTTCCTGCACTTCTTTCCTGTAGTTCCCCTAGCTCATCGAGCTCAGCAGATGTTTCTGCGGGTCCGAAGGACGACCGCCAGCTCGAGTCGCAGCGCCACGTGGCACGAACCGCAGAGCAAGGGCACGCGAGCATTGCTCGTGGTCAGAATCTGAGTCCCCGTGGTGCCTCACTCCGCTGGCCACCCACCAGCAGCCCTCGAAAGTGGCGACAGTTTCACAGATCGCAGCCGCCCAGGGGTGGCGAGGTCTAATCTGAGTCCCCGTGGTGCCTCACTCCGCTGGACCCACCAGCAACCCTCGAAAGTGGCGACAGTTTCACAGATCGCAGCCCCCCAGAGATGGCGAGGTCTAATCTGAGTCCCCGTGGTGCCTCACTCCGCTGGACCCACCAGCAGCCCTCGAAAGTGGCGACAGTTTCACAGATCGCAGCCCCCCAGAGATGGCGAGGTCTAATCTGAGTCCCCGTGGTGCCTCACTCCGCTGGACCCACCAGCAGCCCTCGAAAGTGGCGACAGTTTCACAGATCGCAGCCCCCCCCCAGAGATGGCGAGGTCTAATCTGAGTCCCCGTGGTGCCTCACTCCGCTGGACCCACCAGCAGCCCTCGAAAGTGGCGACAGTTTCACAGATCGCAGCCCCCCCCCCAGGGATGGCGAGGTCTAATCTGAGTCCCCGTGGTGCCTCACTCCGCTGGACCCACCAGCAGCCCTCGAAAGTGGTGACAGTTCCGCAGATCGCAGCCCGCCAGGGGTGACGTGAAAGGCAAGAGAAGAGAAGAGGAGGAGCGAAGAGAGGAGGCGGGAAGGAAGGAAGGAAGGAAGGAAGGAAGGAAGGAAGGTGGAGACCGCAGTGCTCTATTCAAAACGAGTACCCAACGCAGGAGGGTTGGGAAAAATGTCAACAATCACAACAACAACAACAACAACAACAACAACAACAACAACAACAACAACAACAACAACAACAATATTTTTTCATATATATGTATAGACATCTATATACATAACTAGAAGAAGAAGGAACAAAAAGAGAGAAAAAAAGAAAATAAAAACAAAAACAAAGAAAAGAGGGAACAACAAAAAAAAACTCCCCTGGCTATTGTTTGACTAGTTTTGAGTTTTCCCCGTGGAGGGAAAGGCCCGACTTAGGGCTGGATACCTCTTCCCCTGGGCGAGCGTCTTCCTCCTCTCGTTAGGTCTGGCCTGTCCCCCCTACAGGGGGATGCTGGACGAAAAATCAAAAGACCCACAAAATCAAAAAAACAATTATAATAAAAAAACAACAAAAAAAATGCTCAAGAATGCTCCAAACATCGTGCCCAGACTATTGTTTGACTATTTTGAAAGTTTCCCCCTGTAGAAGGGAAAGGCCCGACTGAAGGCTAGATACCTCTTCCCCTGGGCAAGTGTCTCCCCCCTATCACTGCCCCGGAATCAAGACCGACGCCCTGGGGCCTGCAGCGCAAAGTCGAGCCCAAAGAGGAACCGAACCTCCAAAGTTCACTTTTCGCATCACGTGTTCCCTGGGCATTCTGGCCCCTTCCTGGGGACCTGGAAGGGGTCACGACTGGGAAGGAGTCAGGGTCAAGCAACGGCCCCCGAATGCCGAAAACAGCAAACAAGAATCCGTCTTCATAATTTCACCATCATCGGTTTGCGGTCATGGTCCTCTGGGGCTCAGAAAAATCCATCCCCGGACCTGTCCTGGGGTGCGCTCCAACCAGAAGTCCGACGAATGCGGATCAAGCCGTGGCGACGAAAACAACCTGGATAGCTGAAACAACAAAATCCCCCGAACTCCAAAGCGCGCCAAACCCGCTGTCAGCGCCAACCCTGGCAGCCTTTGCCGATGGACGAATAGGCAGGGGAGGATGAGCAGGGGAAAGTAGAAGAAGCCAGAGAAGAGGAAGGGGGCAGACGAGAAAACGTCTGTCGGCCCCACCCGAGAAAAAGCCCCAAATTCTCGAACCTCAAACTCCTCAAACACTCACAAGCCAAGTGCCGTCCAGTGCGTAGGCAGAAAATCAGACTTGAACATTCGCAAGCGGAGGCGGGTGAATCGCCTCGCTGGCTGAACAGAGCTAGTGGAGGAGGAGGAGGAGGAGGAGGAGGAGGAGGAGGAGATGGAGGAGATGGAGGAGATGAAGGAGGAAGAAGAGGAGGAGGAGGAGGAGGAAGAGGAGGAGGAAGAGGAGGAGGAAATGAAGGAGTAGCAACTTTGATTCGTGAGCCCAGCGGGTACTAGAAGCAAGACCTGAGCGCCCAAAAAACATCCGACGGGGAGGCCGAGCATGAGGCACAGGCGAGGACGGACCCGGCAGGGCCAGCCGAGCCGTGGCGACGGGCAGCCGCGGGGACGCCCGCGCGCGAGGGCCTCGGATGGCCAGCCGCTCCCATCCCTTGCGGAGCCCAGCCAGGGCGTCCTCGCAGGAAGGAGGCACGGCGATGCGCGGAAGGGGCTCGACCACGAGAAACCTTCCACGGGAATCCCAACCCCTAAGACCCCAGGACGTCCACAGATCTGTGTTGGTGCGGGAACGGCACGCTTCCCGTGGCACAACCATCGAGACCCAAGAAACCCAGGGCACCCTGGAGGCAAGCAGGATGTTTCTTGCCATGGGTCTCCACTGTACGCAGAACGCCTTCGTGGTTCTAAGCTCGAGGGGTGCGAAGCGGTCGACCTCTCCAGCAATCTGTGCGGGCCTCCGGGAACGCCCTCGCTGCCGCGGCCAGATCTGCCTCGAAAGTCTGGCCAAAACACGCGCGGGGACTGGTCTGGGAGGTGATTCTGTGGGCGGAGGATGGTACTCGGGGGCGAGCGAGGGGGGGAAATGAGAAGGATCAGGCCTACTAAAAAGGCGACAGGGTTTCTCAGAAGGCCTCTGGCCTTCTAAGAGGTTTTCCGTGTCGTCGGGCTTCCGAAACTTCTCAGCAGGCAGGGATACTTCCGAACCGAACCTTCTGAGGAGGCCTTCTCCTTCTCCTTCTCACTTCCCCCCTCGCTCGCCGCCGAGGTACGCAGAAGGCAGGCACCCGTGCACAATCACCATGGCTGGCCAGGGACATCCTGGGCCCCAACTAGGAGGGCATACGTATGCACCATCCTGAGGCCCATTATGGCTCTGGCTGGGCATGGTGGTGGTGTGCAGCTGCCTTCTGCCGACTCCATATAGACAGCTGTCTACAAGAAATCTGAGGCAAACATCTGTCGTCGACTCCGCGCTCCGTGAGGTGCCCCGGGACCCTGCAGACCCGTCGTGAGATCAAAATTCGCGGGGCCCATCCGTTGTCAGGCCCATTCCTTATCTGGTGCACCAACGACCACGACCTCCGACCCCGTGAGCTCTCCGACCCCGTGAGCTCTTCAGTTTCAGCGGGTTCTCTCGACTTCGGCCTCCGGAAGCCCGCTTCGGGCTCCCAAATCCCCAGGGAAAAACCAAAAACAAAAACAAAAAACTGAAGAAATGCCCATGGCTGCAATCGGAAGACTCCGGAACCGGACAGCACTGGCGCCGGAGGTATGGATCCTCACCCGCAGCTGGAACGAAATGATCAACGCTCTACTACTTCCCTGGCTAGGGCAATTTTCAGAACTGCGGCACTTGCTGGCGCAAGATCCTGAAGATCAAGACTCCCTAGGATGCGACGCACGACAACCATGCCGGATCTCTGTGTACAAATCACGTCAATGTACATCAGACGAGGGACGAGTGCCAACATCGAGACATGTGCTGTCTTGCGAAAAAGAACTCCGCAAAGACGCAGACACCTCACTAAGAACACAGAGTAATGCGAGTCGACCGGATACGAGCCATGAGAAGATACGCACAATAATGAGGTATAGTACACCCAATATAAAGATATGCATACATATAGATATATCTATATATATATATATATATATATATATATATGTGCGCGGTCATCTGCTCGAGAATATAAAGATGTGCCTGTGCGCTACGTACAGGTCAAGGCAGCACCAAAAATGGCCCTGACGTGCACATGTGTCCACTCTGATTCGAACGACAAGAAGCTGCAGCTAAGCCAACTTTACTGTCGAACACCATATTGGACAGGAGAGCGAGTACAAGAAGAGTACGACGCAGCGATGAGCACAGCATGCACAAGCGACACAAGGTGCACAAGTTTGCCAAGAATGATGCTGCTTGAAGTTGTTAGCCATCCCCAGTGCCATACCGTCAAGGGGGCCACATAACAGAAAAGCACGAGCATAAAAGCGCGATGCAAGTGTACGCAGGCCAAGGGAGCCCTTTGATGAAGCATCGATTCAGCAACGCGACGGCCGAAAGGGCGAGGGCGACAGAAAAACAACCTGACAGGGATTATGCCCTCGTATCCTCTTCCTGCTCCTCCTCGTCCTCCTCCTCCTCCTCCTCCTCCTCCTCCTCCTCCTCCTCCTCCTCCTCCTCCTCCTCCTCCCCCATCTCCACCTCGTCCCCTTCCTCCTGAGCTCGTTCCTCCAGGTCCGCGGCACTGGGCCCCGCTTCGCCCATGGGAGGAGCAGCGGCCGCCACGGGCGGCAGGGACGGGGCGCGTGCGCGCACGGGTCCCCCGAATTCTGCTGCACCTGGCGACAGCGCCCAACCCATCGCCAGGGGGGGGGAGAAAGGGTTCGCGCAAGATGTCCCTCCTGAGCACGACCATCCGCAGATGTGTGCACCCCGCCTCGCCCTCTCTGGCAACCCGATGCCCCTTTTCCCACTCCCCCCAGCCGCCCGGTGTACCCCTCCCTCTGCTCCCCCTTTGTTTCCGCCTTCATACTCCCCCCCTCTTCGCCACACAAAGGTTAATGGTGTTCATGCTCGGCTCGCACACGTCCGACCCTTCTGCCCCCCTCACACCCAGCAAATGAACAGCGTATGCACAATGGGACTGCCACGTCAAAACAACTTGCACCATCCGTGCGACTCAATGCTCTGCGGTTGCACGATACTGAAAGGAGGTGGAGGAATTCAGGCTGGGAGAAAAATCAAGGAGAAAACAAAAAAACATTGTTTGATTCGGACGCCAGACTTACGCGGCCAGGGCACGCAACTGTCCGTCGAAAACTCTCGCGGGGTGTGCACACACCAGGTGTCCCAAAACTCTAAGCTAGTATCAGCTCAGACCACGAGACAAAAAAAGACAAGCAAGATGAGCGTCTTGAATGCTATGACATACATCTATACACACACACAACCACCAGCCTTACGCATGCCCTGCGCTGCAAGTACGTCAGGACACACCCACTCGCAAACGTTTCCCAAACTAATTTTCCCCAATAGCATGAGCTATAATACCATACTTATGATGGCCAAGACACAATGAGTCCTCTTCCACCTCCTACTCGTCCCCGTCACCATGTCATCCTCCTCTTGCCGCCCCGTCCTTGTTGCAGGGGGAAGCCGATGTGCTATGGTCGCGTTTCGCGGTAGTTTCGGCCTACGCTGCATTCCGTTATGAAAATAGTTATCCAACTCCCGTGCAATACAGTAATACATGTAATACCCATTGTTCCGACATCGTCCTGGTGCGTCGCCATCTGCTGAAGCATGTTCCCAAAGCACAGATTCTGCTTTCCAGTATACATGTTACGGTTTCCAATACCCTTGCGTGCGTCTCTTCCAAGAATGCCCCGAGATTTGGATCGCGCCGCTATCCGGAGTTTGGGAGCCACAAGATCTTTCAGGCTTCTGGCAGGACACCTCGGCGCGCCGTGCTTGACCCTGCAGCGTGTCCCGAAAATCCTTTTCCAAGCGTTTCCCAATGCGCGCGCCCGGAAGCTCCCCAGAAGGTCCTTCGGAAGTTCTCTCCAGATCCTTCCGGAGTTCTTTGCCACGCCATGCATTTCTCAAGCCTTCAGACGTCGCATCCGGGTTTGAGACCCCGCAAGGACGGGATCACTTCTTGGTCAGTTCCTGGATTGATCGCAGAGAGCGAGGAGAGTTCCAGATTAAGAAGCCGGAGCCGCAAGGTAGTCGTGGAGCTCGTTTCGGCGGCGGGTAGGACTTCCTGGCGCGGCTCCTGCGAGCTTTTACGCGTCCCGAGAGGTCTTTTCTCAGCGTTTCCCAATACGCGTGCCTGGAAGCTCTCCAGAATGTCTTTCGGAACCTCTCTCCAGGTCCTTGCAGATTCTTCTCCGAGCCTTTCCACGCCCTTCGGGCGCCTCGCTATCCGCGTTTTCCCAGATGGCTCTCTGTGAGCTGGGAGGATTTCAGATAAAGAAGCCGGAGCCGCAGGGCAGCCAGTCCGGCATCCGTCAAGAAACCTGGAGCAGGCTGCTGGAGATCCCAGCGTGTCCTCAAGAAACTGTCCAGAAGGTTTTTCAGAAGCTCTCCAAGTCCTTCCAAGGTTCTTCGACAAGACTTTCCACGCCCTTCGGGAGCCGTGCTCTCCGGGTTTCGGACTCCACAACTGGAGCCCGCAACTTGGCCCGAAAAATACCGACGGACAAATTTACGACATCTTCGTGGTAGAAAAAAAAAGGAAGATGTTAGACTTCATTTTGGGTAGGTGTAATCGTCCGGGCATATTACTCCTGATCGCCATCTCGATCTCAGGTCGATCGGGGCATCTTGAAGGGGAGGGGAACTGACGAGGCGGCAACTCGCACTGAGACCACATGTTTAACGTTCGCTCGGTTACAGATGCGATCCCGAGAGTTAACAAAGTTCTCAGTCACAGCAATCGATTCAGCAGCATCTAAAGCATTGGCTGAGTGCCTGGAGAGGTCTGAGCTCGGTCTCCTATGTGAGCTGTGACAGAAAAACTACTCGCACGCTGCAACAACTCTTTTGTGTTCACGTTCGGCTAACGGATTCGATCTCGAGGTTCTCTAAGTCACATCAACCAATTGAACAAACTCTCGAAAGCGTTGATTTATGGCGTCGTGAGGCCTGGGATCGGTCTTCTACTCGAGCTACCACCAGAAAAGTATGTGCACTCTTCAATTTTCGTTCGTGGTACGCGGTCGGTTCATGGACTTGATCTCGACATTGAGGACAGCTACAACTCTCTTAGCCCCACCATTCGATTCAGCAGCATCGACAGCATTGGTCTAGAGCATCGAGAGGCCAGAGATCGGCTTCGCAATATTTCCTGTTGGCAAGCGTTTTGGTTTACGGACTTCATCACAATATTTCGATGAATTCAGCAGCATCGGAAGCAGTGGTCCAAAACCTCGAGGTGCCTGAGACCAGGAGGCGACCGAACAACTACTCGCACTCTGCAACTGCACTTGGCACATTACTGACTTTGTATCGGTTCCGAACCCTTTGGTTGTGAATATGTAGAGCATCAGGCCAAAAATCGTAAGGTCTTTTTTTTGCGCTCGCAAATGCGCCACGGCTATGTCTGCCGTCATCGATCTGACTGTTGAAGCAGATTCCATATATGCGCACGCTTGTTGTTGGGCTCTCCTGAGCAAGTTCCAGTCTCCACAAGCATCGTCGTAGTAGTTGAACACGAAAATGCATAGCTGCCGTAACAGTCTTGGCAGCGATAGCACTTTCCCACCAAAACAATGCGTTTCTCATGTGTGTTTGTACTGAAAGGACGGACCCACAACATCTTCTCCTTCACCGAAATCCGCGCAGTATCTCGGAGGGCCCCTTTGACAACATGTTCGTCGATCTTTTCAAAATCTCGACGTTTTGGCCCAAGCACCTGTGGCGCGCGCGAGGGCGCGCTCTCATGGAGGAGGACGTGGAGGAGAAGAAGGAGTGAGGAGAAAGCATCTATGGAACAGATTATAGAGTACGAATAGTTTTCTGGTTCCAACTCTGAAAGCGCGACGAGTTCGGGCATTTGGATACAACTAGCGCGTCTGATAAGTTCATCCCGGTTCTGTGCCAAACAGCTCTGTAGCTCTTATGCAGCTCGGGTTGAAAGTTACCATCATATGTCTGAGATTTAGCAGAATACGAATAGTTTTCTGACCCAGCTCAGCTCTGGTAGCAGACCCTATTCATGCGTCTAGATACCTTAGACTGGCTCTTCTGATTTCCTTTCGACTCATGTAACAATCGGCTATGTAACGCATCTCCAGCTCGAGTTAAGTCCAGAAAACCAGCACCATCTCTAAACAGTTAGCAGGGTACGGATAGCTGTTCCAACCCAGCTCTGACAACAGACCGAATTCAGGCGTCTAGATACTTTAGACTAGCGCGCCTGATGATTTCCATCTGATTGCTGTGCCGAAGAATTCTCTAGCTCGTCTGCAGCTCCAGTTTAGTCCGGAAAACCATGACCATCTCTAAAAAATCGCAGAATCCGAATAGTTTTTGTCGGACCCTGCTCCGATAGCAGACCGAGTTTAGGCGTCCAGAAACTTTGAGCTAGCGCGCCTGCTGCTTTCCTTCCGATTGCTGTGAGCTCTGTAGCTCATCTGCAGCTCCGTCACCATCTCCAAAAAATAAACAGAGTGCGAATAGTTGTTCGGACCCAACCAGGATAGCAGACCGAGATCAGGCGTCTAGATACTTTAAACTAGCGCGCCTGATGATTTCCTGCCGATTGCTGCGCCGAACAGCTATGCAGCTCTTCTGCAGCTCGAGTTAAGTCAAGAAACGCATTATCATCTCCCTACAAAAAAAGATTACGAATAGCTTCGCGGAGCTAGCTCTAGTAGCAGACCGAGTTCAGGCGTCTAGATGCTTAAGACTTACGCGCCAGACGATTCTAGATCGATTAGGTGTGCCTGCCAGCTCTGTAGCTATCCTACAGCTCGAGTTAAGTACAGAAAACCGACAGCATCTGCCAGGATGTCCCGAAACAGCCGATCCCGCCCACATGCTTTTTGGCAGTAATAGGTACCCGATCGAGCTGAGGTTAAGATGGCGAGCGGGAATAAGATCGAATATGGGTGGAAAAATACTAGAGCTCTACCGAATGTTCAAATTTCGGGAAATCGGATTCAAACAGGTCAAAAAAGACAAAACTTCCGTCGATACTTTCTTGCCAACTAGCCTCCCAGCGCGCCGGAATTACTCCTCTAGCTTCGCCGCTAACGCTCTTCGGGAAGCTCTACGAGTCACTGCAGCTATAGACCTCAGACGAATGTTCAAATCTCGCAGAATCGTAGCCCAACCGACCCAAAGTTCCCACATTGTCCGTCCGGGCCGGGTGAGCCAACTGGCTGCACCCCGCGCCGGAATTCCTCTAGCTCATCCATGCCGAAGAGCTCTCTCTACGAGGTACTAGCTCCAGCCCGCGCCGGAATCCTCTAGCTCATCGATGCCGGAGAGCTCTACGAGGTGCTAGCTTCACCCCGCGCTGGAATTCCTCTAGCTCATCGCTGCCGAAGAGCTCTACGAGGTACTAGCTGCACCCTGCGCGGGAATTCCTCTAGCTCATCGATGCCGAAGAGCTCTGCGAGATACTCTATAGCTCTCGTCGAGCTCTCCAGAAAACAGTGGAAGCTGGGTAAACCGTCAACTAAGTTTTTTGCGTCTTTGCTGGGACCGTCTTGGCCACTGAGGCCAGGTCCAACGAAGTCTCAGGCGAATCAGAGCCTCTTATTCATCACGCAAGCAGTCAGCTCTTATTTCACATCAGCGAAGCTGTTGGAAAAAAGAGAATCAAAAGCCTGCAATGACACAATCAATCGCAAAGCACACAAATGACAAGCGAAGAACAAATAAACAGCGAAGCTGTAAGAGTATACAAGAAGACAACATATGAGATGAAGCAATGTGCGACTTATCACTGCGAATGATTCAGGAAGGTCTGTACAACCTGTGGGAGCACATCACATATGCGCTCCGCCGCTGATAACTCCGCATCTGTGACCGTGGCACTTGGTGGCAGACACCAAGCCGCAAGATACACATCTTTGAAAGTGATGTCGGTCCGCGAGAAGATATACTTGTTACGCAGACCTATCTGTATCCACACGCCACAGGCACTTCCGCGGCTACGAACACCCCCATCAAAGCCAGCTCTAATAAGGCAAGGAAAATAACACTGAGATTCGAAATCACTGAGGTAAAAGAAATCGGCGTACACATGGCCCTGACGGGCCTGACGGGTCAGTAAGTCAGCCCTCTGGTTCCATTCCCGAAAAGAATGAAAGAAGAAGTCACGGCCAGCCTCTGGAGGCCTCACCGAGGAAGTCTCCTGCATCTCGTCCAACTTATTTATCAGAGTGTCCACCCTTTTCTGCTATACCTGAGCTAATACTTTCCATTTCCCACAGAGCCAGTTAATCACTAGCAGTGAATCCCCCTGGATGTCCAGTGGTATCCCATCCGTTTCAAGGTCCCACTGTGTGCAACGCATGTTATGCAGTGCTAAGTCGATCCCTATATGCAGGTGTATCCTCCCGATCCTGACCAATATGAACCCCTCCATCCTCATCCATATTCAAGAACACAGGCACCCCTGAGGACGCCAAGCCTTTGCATTTCTTCTGGAAATACGTCAGCATACTACTAGAACAAACGCGCGCAGCGAAATCCATGAAATGTTCAAAGCTCCCAACAAAGAACCCCCGCCAGGATAAACCATAAAACGATTCCAAATAATAATACCAAGAACGAAGTCCTACACTCTCCTGTCCCCCACGATGTCGCTTCAGTGAGCTAGCCTCCTTCCATCCCCCCCAACATCTGAGAGCCTCGCTTGAATATGTCCTCGTTCTATCCCACAGCCAGCCAAACGCCAGGCATGAGAAACGAGAATATCTCCAAGCTCTTGTCGAGTTCGCCTCCAGCGCCTCCTGATCTGTGATCAGCCTCTGGGGAAAATCGTGGACGTCGATTGCCCACATCCAGTGCACTCTGAGAAACTTCTGTTCAATACCCACATAATGTCAATCATGAAACTTCTGTCTCGCACGTTCATACCTCCTCGCATTCCACTCCTGATAACTTTCCTCCTCCCTCCGTGCACAACGAGACATGACAGCCAGGCACTTACCCTCAAAGATATGAAGGGCACCCAATGAGCTACAGTCGACCGTACATTTTTCCGCCGCGTAGAGAACAATACTCTGAGACCTCTGTGCATACCTCTCATACTTATCTTTCAGCGGAATGGCCGTGGAGCGGAAGAAGGACGCCTGGCCCCAGAACGCCCTACGAGCAGAGTCAATACTAGCATCCAGATATGGATGCTCATTTACATGTAGTTCAGAACACATATGAGCCCCAAGCACCTCCATCTCCGTCACTCTTCTAAATCGACACATTCCCGAATCCTCCGACCCAATCGAGAGAACAAGATCAGCAGTTCGTAATATTTCCCCTTCCGCATCACGCGGAGGAGCAGCACCGAACACCATGTACAATAGACTGGACTCCTTCCATCTCATACCATAGTCATGTAAGTGTGTAGTTAGACCGTGTAACATGCGCGCGAGTTCCTCCCGACTCCGAGCCAGAACATAGCAGTTGTCCGCCCAGAGGAAGTGATTCATAAACGAAACACAGCTAGTTGAGCCTGTAGTAAACTCAATACGATAACCTAGCCCTAGCACGTCCCATTCTCGAATCGTGGAACTCCACATAGCGGCAACAATAAGATTGAAGGCCAATGGGCCCTCAGGCCCTCCCGTTCGAATACATTTGCCCCACATCACCTCCAAAACCTCAATCCCATCATAATAGACAGTGCCTACACATTCACACAAGGGGTTAAGTAGGGCATACTGTAAGTACAGGGGCACATTTGCATGATCCAACCCACGCCTGACATTGGCCACCGTGCAGTGATCGAACGCCTGGAGGACATCAGCGTTCGCCAAGTGTGCCGTTTCCCCTTTTCCCCAGTGCGCAGCATGTTGACCTATATGTTTGATGCTAGCCGTGATTTCGTGCGTACGACGATGTTCCTGGAACCCACACAACCCCATATGACGAAAAACCCCGTTTCTTTCAACATGGCCCTCAACCAGGAGCACAATACAGGAACTGAACCATCTCGACGCAGCATTCTGCATACACAGCAAACAACCGTCTTTTAACTTAGTAATCCCTGGAATCTTGGGCCTAAAAGAGATAAGGATCTGACGCCACGACTGCGGATAAGGAGTCATGAGCTTGATGATTTTATCGAACAACTTCTGAATCGATCTGAGAGCACACCACGGCAAACTCCTGAGAATCCCGCACGGTATCCCGTCTGGCACAGTAGCCCTCTGGGACTCGGCACAAGAACGTCTCTGCCTGGGCAACCTCCAGACGTTTTAGCGGGCCTTCGCCTCGGGGAGTGAGACTGGACGAAGGGCCGCGAGGCCTGGACGATCCTGGGATCCCCCGAGGTTTTTGTCGGCTTACATTACATCTCGTGTATTGTACGCTGAATTCTTCTTCGTGGTATTGAGATAGTTTCTTGTGTGCTGCACTGTTGTCTATTGTCTGTCTGCATACATCACCTCTCTGTGTATTGCAAGAGTTATTCTTCTTATTGAAGAGAGTTGCAAGCGTTATGCTTCTCTGTCTGTTGTAAGAGTTCTTATTCTTAATCATATTGTGGCAGTTTCTTGTGTGCTGGATTGTTGTTGAAACAACGTCGTACGACAGCCCTGAGGCCCAGCTGGCTTTGAGGAGAGAGATCGGTCTTGAACATTGGGGTGAAAGTACGGAGGAGTGGTTTCGTCGTCAAAAGAATCTGAACATACCCACTGAGGATTATCAGGACGATAGGGTCAACTTTGATTATCTTGAAGAATACCAACCTTGGGATCAGAAAGACTTGCAGGCACTTGAGGGAGCATCAAACAAGCGTCAACGTGAGGACGACAAGAATTGGTTAGATAAATACGGTTTGGACGGTAACATTATTGAGAATATGACTCATGTTGCTGCAGCGGCGGATGCCGAAATGACGGGAGAGAGTGGGATTCGATCGAAACGTGCACGTGGCCCAGAGATTGAGCAGGAGAGGAATTTGATGTTAGCACAGGAGAAGAATCCTTTCAAACAAATGATGATGAAGCACGTTTGGAAAACTGAGGACGCACATGAGGATCTTATACATGTTGTTCAATCGACTAAGACGGACATTAAACGAGTTGATGACACACTTAAGTTGCATACGGAGCGCATGGACAAATCAGATGCACGGACAGATACCCTGGAGAAACAGGTTAAACAAATATTGGCTGGATCTCCTGCCGCATCGGTTTCGACAAGTGTGGGCCCTGGTGGGTCCTCTGGTGGTGGTGTAGGTTCGGCCCCTCGTGTGCAACAAGAGCGACCGAGCCAGTTTACGCCAACTTATCTTGAACTCAAAGGGCGGGTTACGGATTGGTCGAACCAAGAAAGACGGGGAAATCAAATGATACCCTGGGCGGATGCATCACAACTGATATCGAAAATGATAGGAACACTTCAGGGGGAGGAGAGGAATGCATATGACAATGACAAAACTGAACGATTAAACGGAGGTAGATATATGTACGGAAGCGTGAAGATCGGTTTCAAAGAAGGGACATCACGGGACACCCTCTGGAGAATTAAGAAATGGACGGATATGGTCTGTAAGGACCCAGCCGATCGTCTTGCTCCGCCTCCAGGCTATACATATCCAGATGCTGATGTTCTCATTCAAAATATGGACACGCCTATTGATCCCAAAAAGATTTGTACGCTGGTGGAGTGTCCTCCCTGGAAGCGTGATCATGTGAAAGCGGTTGCTCGTTTCTGTGCGACTTGGCGTAGTATGACATCGGCTCATGTTCAAATCGAGATCCGTGGGGAGATGGGGCCACCGAGGAGTCAGATTTGGACTCAAGCTGTTCCGAATCTCAGACCCGTTTGTTTTGCGACATATACGAACGCTACTGGGGCTTGGGTTCTGCATGCTGATGCATGGGCTCGTATTGTATCTATATATCCTGCGCTGACGGTCCCCATGAATGAGATACTTCAGGAGGTGAATCGTAGGCAGTGACGTTCACGATGCCTCATCCGAGGCATACGTTTGGGGAGCTGGAACCTGAACAAAGCAGGTGAGGCTCATTTTAAATGTGCTGAGTTTCTCCATCATATGAGGGCATGTGGTGGGCTCTTTGCATGTCAGGAAACTCAATACCTTGTGCATGGTGAATTTGAACGCTTGGGGTGGCGCATCAAAACTAGTTCGTGTAGTAAAGCAGCTCTCATCTTCGACAGATCTTGGGCGGCTGCTGTCCGTATGGTTCTTTACATGTTTCACGAGGTTTGTTAGCGGCGTCTTTGGGTCAGAAAAGTCACCACTTATTATTGTTTCAGCGTATTTGCCAGACCCTCATGTGGAGGAGTGTGAAGAGATAGCTGCGGAGGTCTATGAGCAGATCACTCGCGCTCGTAATGTACTCCGCACTAAGTTTCCTCAGGCCAGCTTTTGTGTTCTGCTCGATGCAGATGTGCAGATTCCGCCTGGATGCAAATTTACGTATAATGGGGAAGTGTATGAGGCTACTGGAGAGGAGGGCACTCGCATGGAAAGAAGGTGGGAGAGAGGAGGAGACGGTACACAGCAGATTGAGAGGAGGAATCGGAGGAGGAGGCTGAAGGAGCTGCTCTTAGAGTTCATGGAATTGCATGGACTGAAGGCCGCCAACACTTTCAATACTAGGAGGCATACTTGGGAGTCGTGGAGGGAGAACAAGTTCCTGACTTCGAAGAGGGTCCTGGATTACCTACTTGTCCCTTATCGTTGGGAGTTCTCGGATCTGGAGGTGAAATGGTGTTTCAAGAGGGGTGGTAAGAAGCAGGTCAGTAGATTATCAGATCACGCTATCATCACGGCGAGTTTCACGGACCCTGGGAAAGTGATTGTTCGTCGCCCTGACCCCCAGCCTGGTCAAAGTTTTAGGCTGTCCCTGGTCGGATACAAGTGATCCACTTCGGCTGATGAGCATCAGGCTCGGCAGCATGTGGATATGAATCTAGGCGGTGCGGCCTTCGCTCGTTCGGGGTGTCCGTCTGTGCTCAGTCCAGAGTGCTTGCAGAGTACTATGCTGGAGGCGCACGTGTCGCCTGCGGTGGACTTCTCCAACACGAGGGCGGGCAGCCCAAAGGAGCCGTCCAGGCCGGTGCAGCTCGCTAGGGCCGAGGAGGACCTTAAGATATGTCCGAAGGAGGTGGTGGAGAGGTTGAGGAGGTTAAAGAATGAGGCAAATGGTCCACGCAGGAGTTATCGACGTGATATGATTATGTGCAGATGTCCCCCAACAAAACGACAGGTCAGATAGACTATCAAACATTTAGTGGTGGATAAAAGGGAGACGGAGGACCGTGAGGAGTTCAAGAAGGAGCTCGACAAGTTCGTTCGTTTCAAGGTGTCGTCCGAGAAGGTACGCAATTCCACTAACACTATGATGGAGGAGATCAGGATGAGGGCCGAACATGAGGTACGATCCACATCAGTTGTAGGAATTAGTATGGCACTGCTTCTCAGAGCACGGGCTCGGCTGAAGACCCAGAGGGCTACTGGGCCAGATGGGATACCGTGCGAGATTCTCAGGAGTTTGCCGTGGTGTGCTCTCAGATCGATCCAGAAGTTGGTGGATAAAATCATCAAGCTCATGACTTCTTATGCGCAGTCGTGGCGTCAGATCCTTATCTCTTTTATGTCCAAGATTCCAGGGATTACTAAGTTAAAAGTGCACGGTGGCCAATGTCAGGCGTGGGTTGGATCATGCAAATGTGCCCCTGTACTTACAGTACGCCCTACTTAACCCCTTGTGTGAATGTGTAGCCACTCTCTATTATGATGGGATTGAGGTTGTGGAGGTGATGTGGGACAAATGTATTCGGACGGGAGAGCATGAGGGCCCATTGGCATTCAATCTTATTGTTGCCGCTATGTGGAGTTCCACGACTCGAGAATGGGACGTGCTAGGGCTAGGTTATCGTATTGAGTTTGCTACAGGCTCGACTAGCTGTGCTTCGGTTATTAATCACTTCCTCTGGGCGGACAACTGCTATGTTCTGGCACGGAGTCGGGAGGAACTCACGCGCATGTTACACGGTCTAACTACACACTGGGCGCCGGCGGTAAGCCGTCAACCTTTCTTACCGCCAGGGGACTCGCAGAGCTTCCTGACCATATATAAAGTCGAAAAAAAAACAGAGAACGAATAGTTTTTCAGCCCAAGCGATTCCAGACCTCTCGATGCAACAGCCGAACGCCCCTGATGATTCTGGATCGTTTTCTGTGCGTACGAGCTCTGTAGCTCTCCTACAGCCCGAATTACGTGCGAAAACCGACAGCACCCTCAAGGTGACTCGAACAATACGAATAGTTTCGCGAACCTAGCTCGAGTATCAGACCGAGTTCAGACCTCTGAATGCAACAGCCGGACGCGCCTGATGTCTCCGAATCGATTTCTGTGATTACCAGCCCTGCAGCCCCCCTACAGCCCGAGTTAAGTGCAGAAAACCGACAGCACCTCTCAAGATGACTTCAACAATACGAATAGTTTCGCGGACCTAGCTCGGGCAGCAGACCGAGTTCAGACCTCTGAATGCAACAGGCGGATGCGCCTGATGTCTCCGAATCGCTTCCTGTGATTACCAGCCCTGCAGCCCCTCTACAGCCCGAGTTCATTGCAGAAAACCGACAGCACCTCTCAAGATGACTCGAACAATACGAACAGTTTCGCGGACCTAGCTCGAGCAGCAGACCGAGTTAAGAGCTCTGGATGCAAGAGACAAACGCGACTGATGATTCTAAATCGGTTACTGTAAGTATCAGCTCTGTAGCTGTCCTATATCTCGAGTTAAATACAAAAAACCGACAACGCCTGTCGAGATGACTCAAAACGCCCGATCCCGCCCGTGTGCTTTTTGGCAGTAAAAGGTACCCGATCGAGCTGAGATCAAGACGGCGAGCAGGAATAAGATCGAATACCACGGGAAAAAATACTAGAGCTCTACGGACTGGTTGAATTTCGAGAACAAAATTTTCAACCGACCAAAAGTCACCAAAAAGTCCGTCGAGATTTTTCTTGCCAACTAGCTCTCCAGCGCGCCGGAATTACTGGCACCGGCGGTGAACCGTCAACCTGGTCACTTCCGGGAACCTCGTAGAGCTCCTTTCACGTATAAAAGTGCTCAGATTCGAAAGACAGAGCTTCTGGAGGCATTTCTCGAAACATTGAACATTAATTTTTTTCATGTCAAAAAGAAGTTGGCTCCTCCAAGTGTTTCGATAGTAAAAATCCGCCTAGAGAGCTCATATTAAGATGTAGAGACCCTCATAGTCGTCCACAGGTGCGAAAAATCTGGTTTCTGAAAATGAATTGTCAAATATCCTTCAAATCTTAGCAAAACCGACCAAAAGTTACCACATCTTCTTTTCTCACCGGGTCGACCAACTGGCGCCGGCGGTGAACCGTCAACTGGTATTTTTGCGTCTTTTGCGAAGGCCGGTTCGAGCTCCCATGGGAGCAGGCCTAAACACAAAGAACCTAAACAGCGAAGCTGTACAGGAAGACAGCGAGGCTGCAAAGATTAAAGCAGAGGTGCATCAAACAGCGAAGCTGTACAGATATGCACAAGACTGCCAATACACGAGAAGACAAATAAAAATAGAAAGAGGGAAGCAAAGCAGTGCGAGACCATGCAGTAACCACATATAGCGATTACCGTCTCAGCACCACTGAAAATAAAAGCAGTGTAGCGTCGACTAGATCAAGGGCCTACTTTGAGGCACCACGTGACAAATCACGGAAAGTCACGTTCAAAGGTCAATGAGCACTGAGAACACCACTGAGGATGCACAAGAGATTAAAAGTCAGAATGCAAATAAGAAATGCGAATTGAATTATGCACACACAACAGACAAAGTGAATTACAGGCACACACACAACAGGAAAACGGGCGGCATACCAGAGTCAGGCAAGACACCCACCACTCTTTGAGCGGGAGTGGGCAAATGCAAAACTCTTATTCCGAACAAAAGTGAAGAACACGCGGAGCTCTTATACCAACATGCGCGCATGCCCGACACACACACCGCATGGCAAGAGTCAACGCAAACACAAAGTCCGAAGTATGTCGCAACAACAAGCGGTAAGACAAGAGCACAAGCAGACAAGGCAACAAGTACAAAGCAAGCGGCCTGGAAGTACAAGGTAACAAATGCAGCGAGTACAATCAAAGCAAAAGTTGAGCTCAGGAAACGAATACCATCAAATTCACATATGAGCGAGAGTAGCATCTAACTTTGCCGAACGTCTTCCCAGATCCTCGCCCCGTCACGTCTTAGACAAGAAACGACCGACTCAAGAAAATCATTCATGAGCTCTTCATCGTGGAAAGCACCATCCCAGACCTCGCTGCACTGCAAAGCATGCCACACCGTGACCCGATTTTTGCAGCAACTCCTCCACCGTCCACCACATCCCCGCGGAAGTGACTCTATACAGGAAACGGAGTTTACACCGAGCTCCTCAGCCCAGCCCGCTGCAACAAGACATCCCTCAAAGTACGAGATATCCGCATGGGAGTAGCCACTGCCCAGAAGACGTTGAAGCATATTCAACTCTTGGAATGTGCGGGGGTCCGTGTGTATAAGACGTTGACTGTCTGGAGCACTGCTACAGAGCGCCTCGGGATCCAAACCACGTTGCCGCTGTTGCCAGGCGGAGGCAATAGCATGCCTGTCCGTAACAATCGGCCGTTCAAAACAATATTTTCTGATCCGCAAGTTTGTTGGCACGAGCTCCACTGCTGTTTCAACATCAACTATTGCGTCAGGTGCTTGATTGTGCTGCAAGTCATCCTCATCCTCTTCCATCACCTCCTTCTCCTGCACATCCATCTTAGAACTGCTTACCCACGGGATTTAAAGTAATTTAAACCGAGAACTCGGCGCGTATCTTGCAACGTCCATTGGCTGAAATCCTCCTTCCAAAAACTTGCATGAACATGCTCGCCCAGAGTTCTAGGCCCACCTTGCACCACAATGAGGTATTGCAGGATGCCCTCAACAACGGCATCGCGCGTTGCCCTTTGCCTGGTGAAACCGTGAATTCCTGATATTTTCAATCTGGTACACATATAGAACACACCAAAAAGAATGTCGTGATTGAGGCGATCCCCGTAACCGAGCTTCCGGCACTGAGTCTTAGAGGCAACTGGAGTGCCGAACTTTCTGCCCAGACACCTGGCGAGACGAAACACGTTTTGTGACGTGAAGCTCATGCGAAGCATGTCATCTATCAAGTAACTTCGCCCGTGCACTCCAACCTCAACTACGAACTGATCGAACTGCTCCATTTTATCTGGCACCCCTAACATCAGATCGATTCACTCGCGCGCAAGTTGTTGCACTACCAACTGAAGAGACTCGCATTCCAACCTCCGCATCTTGTTCTGCTGAAGAAACTTGCAATCCCACATATGCTGAAGAAACTTGCATTCCCACGTCTGTTGAAGCACTCCCAGAAACGTGCATTCCAACATCTGCTGACGAAACATGCATGCCAACATCTTGTTCTGCTGAAGAAACTTGCATTCCAACATCTGCTGAAGAAACTTGCATTCCAACGCCTGTTGAAGCACTCCCAAAAACGTGCATTTCAACCTCTGCTGAAGAAACATGCATGTCAACATCTTGCTCTGCTGAAGAAACTTGCAATCCAACATTTCCTGAAGAAACTTGCATCCCAACGCCTGTTGAAGCACTCCCAGAAACGCGCCTTCCAACATCTGCTGAAGAAACATGCATGCCAACATCTGCTGAAGAAACTTGCATTCCCACGTCTGCTGAAGAAACTTGCATCGCAATATCTGCTGAAGCACTCCCAAAAACTTGCATTCCAACATCTGCTGGAGAAACCTGAATGCCAACATCTGCAGTAGAAACGTGCATTCCAACAGCTGCCGAAGAAACTGGCGCCCCAACATTTTGCCGAGGGGGAGACTTTGCCAAGCTTGCATAGGGATCTTCCGTCCTGGAACCACTCACTTCATGTTCCTCCTTTCCACAAATGGCATCAAAAAGATAAATCGTACTCCCTGCAGAGAAGCCCGAATGCGCGAGACCACATGAAGCAAATGCCGCCTCCTCCTCCTCCTCCTCCATATCGTCAAAAACAGCAGCTGAGCTACCCTCGGAAGTAGAATCGAGATATCGAAAATATCGGGGAGCATATATCTTCTGCACACAAACGCCCTGCCGCAACTCTGATCCATATTTAATATACCTCGGAGCCACAACTCTGAATTCCAATGCGCCAAACAATGAGAACACGCGCGGCGTCTCTCTGGCTCGCTCCAATTCGGCGACTCTCTTTTGGAGCGTCCTCACTGTTGAGCAAAGCCAATTGACAACTTCTGAAGAAACGACCATATGAGAACAAAGATATACACAAATTCAAACCCGCAGCAAATTATCAGCAGCGGTAAGTACCCGAAGTTATTGGACGGCCCGCACACAAGATGTACAGTAAGAGGAACAAAAGGACACCTCACTGCACTATGCAGCTCGAGACGAGGGGGACCCCAGCGGTGAGGCCAGGCTAAGCAGGAGGTAAGCTCTGCTCAACCTGGTCTTGCGTCTTTTGCGAAGGCCGGTTCGAGCTCCCATGGGAGCAGGCCTAAACACAAAGAACCTAGACAGCGAAGCTGTACAGGAAGACAGCGAAGCTGCAAAGATTAAAGCAGAGGTGCATCAAACAGCGAGGCTGTACAGATATGCACAAGACTGCCCATGCACAAGAATATAACACCAAAACAGTGAAACGCAGCAACCACTGGTTTATACAGCGACCACACGAGAAGCAGTGAGAGACCATACAGTAACCACTGGTTTATACAGCGATTACCGTCTCAACACCACTGAGAATGCACAAGAGATTAAAGGTAAGAATGCAGATAAGATCAAAGGCCTACTTTGAAACACCACGTGACAAATCACGGAAAGTCACGTTCAAAGGTCAATGAGTACTCAAATCAAGGAAGCAACGAATGACCTACTTTGAGGGATCCAGCGAAGCTCTTATTCAACACACGCGCATGCACGACAACACACACAGGCATAAAGAAAGGCAACGCAATGACAAATCAAGCGTGCAGGATCAATCACATGTGCATCATCTGTGCCGTTTCCGATGCTTCTTGCCGCTCCGCGTCAATGCACTCCTGGAAGTAGAACTCTGAGGACCCCCTTGTTGCGAATCATCCTCCTCGGAACTTTCAATTCCCTATTGCAGCCTGTATGCATTAAGAGCCTCAGTCCTACGCTGAAACTCCTGTCTCGGGAGTCGGTGTAGCTCACGCCAAAGAGCACTGACATCGACACCGGCAAGGGCCCAGTCCCTGGCAGCTTGACACTCGTCCTCCGTCACTGCTGAACTCACAACTGCATTAGATAATCTCCCAGTCTCACAACCTGGTCACCGCCGGAGACCTCGTAGAGCTCCTTCCACGCGTAAAATGCTCAGAGTCGAAAGAGAGAGCTTCTCGAGGCATTTCTCGAAAAATTGAACACATTCATTTTTTTCATGTCGACATGAAGTTGGTTCCCAATAATAAATTTGCGTCTACAGAGCTCATATTAAGACGCAGAGGCCCTCATAGTCGTTTATAGGTGCGAAAAATCTGCTTTATCAAAAGAAATGGCCAAATATCTCTCAGATCTTAGCAAAACCGACCAAACTGGGCGCCGGCGGTAAACCGTCAACCTTTCTTACCGCCAGGGGACTCGCAGAGCTTCCTGACCATATATGATGTCGAAAAAATGCAGAGAACGAATAGTTTCAGCCTAAGCCATTTCGGACCTCTCGATGCAACAGCTGAACGCCCCTGATGCTTCTGGATCGTTTTCTGTGCGCACGAGCTCTGTAGCTCTCCTACAGCTCGAGGTACGTGCGAAAATCGACAGCACCTCTCAAGATGACTCGAACAACACGAATAGTTTCGCGAACCGAGCTCGAGTATCAGACCCACTTCAGACCTCTGAGTGCGACAGGCGGACGCGCCTGATGTCTCCGAATCGATTCCTGTGATTACCAGCCCTGCAGCCCCCCCACAGCCCGAGTTAAGTGCAGCAAACCGACAGCACCTCTCAAAATGACTCGAACAATACGAATAGATTTGCGGACGTAGCTCGGGCAGCAGAACGAAGTCCGAGCTCTGGATTCGACAGGCGGACGCGCCTGATTTCTCCAAATCGATTCCTGTGATTACCAGCCCTGCAGCCCCCCCACAGCCCGAGTTGAGCACGGAAACTGACAGCATCTCTCAAGATGACTCGAACAATACGAATAGCTTCGCGAACCTAGCTCGGGCAGCAGGCCGAGTTCAGAGCTCTGGATTCAATAGACAAACGCGACTCGTGATTCTGAACCGGTGGCTGTAAGTATCAGCTCTGTAGCTGTCCTATAGCTCGAGTTAAGTACAAAAAAACCAACAACGCCTGTCGAGATGACTCGAAACGGCCGATCCCGCCTGGGCGCTTTTTGGTAGTAAAACGTACCCGATCGAGCTGAGATCAAGACGGCGAGCGGAAATGAAATCGAATATCACGGGAAATATACTAGAGCTCTAACGAATGGTGGAATTTCGAGAACAAAATTTTCAACCGACTCAAAGTCACCAAAAGGTCCGTCGAAATTTTTCTTGCTAACTAGCTCTCCAGCGCGCCGGAATTACTGGGCGCCAGCGGTAAACCGTCAACCTTTCTTACCGCCGGGGGACTCGTAGAGCTTCCTGACAATATATTATGTTCAAAGAATTAGCAGAGAACGAATGGTTGTTCAGCCCGAGCGCTGATAGCATACTTGCTGTGCGTATAGAAAATACCGTCCGAGAGAAAGTTGCAGAGTACGAATTCTGCACTCAGAATGGACCCAAATCTAGCGTCTAGATTCTTCGCGCCTCACGATGTGCTTCTAATGTTTCGGCCCCTCGAGAACAGTGAAGAAATTCACGATAATTTCGAACAAGTATCGCTCGAAACGAATAGTATTGTAAACCTACCTCGGATAGCAGACTGCAAACGCTTCTGATGCTTCTGGATCCGCTCCTGTACGCACCAGCTCTGTAGCCCCCCTACAGCACAAGTTGAATACATAGAATAGACAACATCTGTCAAAATGACGCGACGAATACAAATAGTTTTGCGGACCTAGCCCGAGTAGCAGACCCAGTTCAGACCTCTGGATAGAACAGACGACGGTCCTGATGATTCTAAATCAGTTTCTGTGCATCTCAGCTCTGTAGCTCTCCTGTAGCCTGGGTTACGTGCGAAAACCGACAGCGGCTCCCAAGATGACTCAAACGATACGAATAGTTTCGCGGCCCTAACCCGAGTCGCAGACCGAGTTCAGACCTCTGAATGCAACGAACGAACGCGCCTGATTATTATGCATCGCTTTCTGTGCGCATCGGCTTTGTAGCTTCCTGGAGCTGCAGTTAAGTACAGAAAACTGACAGTTCCTTGGAGATGGCTCGAGCAATATAGCTCAAGTAGCAGACCGAGTTGAGGCCTCTGTATGCAACAGATGGACGCAACTGATGCCTAAGAATCGGTTTCTGTAATTACCAGCCCTGTAGCCCCCCTACAGCCCGAGTTCAGTACAGAAAACCGACAGCAACTCTCAGGAGGACTCGAACAATACGAACGGTTTCGCGGACCTAGCTCGAGCAGCAGCCCGAGTTCAGACCTCTGCATTCGACCGACAAACGCGCCTGATAATTATGAAGCGGTTTCCGTAAGTATCATCTCTGCAGATCACCTATAGCTCGAGTTATGTTCAGAAAACCGTTACCGCGTGTCAAGATGACCCGAAACGGCCGATCCCGCCGCAACGCTTTTTGGCAGTAGTAAGTACCCGATCGAGCTGAGATTAAGATGGCGAGCGCGACGAAGATCGAATATGGTCAGAAAAAATACTAGAGCTCAAACCGTCAACCTTTCTTACCGCCGGGAGACTCGTAGAGCTTCCTGACAATATATAAGGTCGAAAAAATATTGCAGAGAACGAATAGTTTTTCAGCGCAAGCGATTTCAGACCTCTCGATGCAACAGCCGAACGCCCCCGATGCTTCTGGATTGTCTTCTGCACGAGCTCTGTAGCTCTCCTACCGCCCGAGTTACGTGCGTAAATCGACAGCACCTCTCAAGATGACTCGAACAATAAAAATAGTTTGGCAAACCTAGCTCGAGTATCGGACCGAGTTCAGACCTCTGAATGCGACAGGCAGACGCGCCTGATGTCTCAAAATCGATTCCTCTGATTACCAGCCCTGCAGCCGCCCTACAGCCCGAGTTAAGTGCAGAAAACCGAGAGCACCTCTCAGGATGACTCGAAGAATACGAAGACCTAGCTCGGGCAGCAGACCGAGTCCCGAGCTCTGGATTCGACAGGCGGACGCGCCTGATGTATCCAAATCGATTCCTGTGACTACCAGCACTGTAGCCCTTCTACAGCCCGAGTTAAGTACAGAAAACCGACAGCACCTATGACTCGAACAATACGAATAGTTTCGCGATTCTAGTTCGGGCAGCAGACCGAGTTCAGAGCTCTCGATGGAACAGACAAACGCGACTGATGATTCTGAATCGGTTTCTGTAAGTATCAGCTCTGTAGCTGTAATATAGCTCGAGTTAAGTACAGGAAATCGAGAGCGCCTGTCAAGATGACTCGAATAATACGAATAGGTTTGCGGACCTAGCTCGGCTAGCAGACCGAGTTCAGACCTCTGGATGCAACAGACGAACGCGCCTGATCATTCTGAATCGATGAGGTGTGCTTACCAGCTCTGTAGCTGTCCTGCATCTCGAGTTAAGTCCAATATACCGAGAGCGCGTATCAAGATGACTCGAAACGGCCGATCCCGCCGGGACGCTTTTTGGCAGTAAAAGGTACCCGATCGAGCTGAGATCAAGATGGCGAGCGGGAATAAGATCGAATATCACGGGAAAAAATACTAGAGCTCAAACGACTTGAGGAATTTCGAGAACAAAATGTTCAACCGACCAAAAGTCAGCAAAAGGTCCGTCGAGATTTTTCTTGCCAACTAGCTCTCCAGCGCCCCGGAATTACTCTTAAGCTTCCAGCGATAACTTGCTAAGGGAAGCTCTACGTGTTATTTTGAGAACAAAATTTTCAACCGACGAAAAGTCAGCAAAAGGTCCGTCGAGATTTTTCTTGTCAACTAGCTCTCCAGCGCCCCGGAACTGGCGCCGGCGGTGAACCGTCAACCTGGTCTTTTGCGTCTTTTGCGAAGGCCGGTTCGAGCTCCCATGGGAGCAGGCCTAAACACAAAGAACGTAAACAGCGAAGCTGTACAGGAAGACAGCGAAGCTGCAAAGATTAAAGCAGAGGTGCATCAAACAGCGAGGCGGTACAGATATGCACAAGACTGCCCATACACAAGAATATAACACCAAAACAGTGAAACGCAGTAACCACTGGTTTATACAGCGACCACACGAGAAGCAGTGAGAGACCATACAGTAACCACTGGTTTATACAGCGATTACCGTCTCAACACCACTGAGAATGCACAAGAGATTAAATAAAGGTCAGAATGCAGATAAGATCGAAGGCCTACTTTGAGGCACCACGTGACAAATCACGGAAAGTCACGTTCAGAGGTCAATGAGCACTCAAATCAAGGAAGCAACGAATGACCTACTTTGAGGGATCAAGCGAAGCTCTTATTCAACACACGCGCATGCACGACAACACACACACGCATGAAGAAAGGCAACGCAATGACAAATCAAGCGTGCAGGATCAATCACACGTGCAACATCTGTGCCGTTTCCGATGCTTCTTGCCGCTCCGCGTCAATGCACTCCTGGAAGTAGAACTCTGAGGACCCCCTTGTTGCGAATCATCCTCCACGGAACTTTCAATTCCCAATTGCAGCCTGTATGCATCAAGAGCCTCAGTCCTACGCTGAAACTCCTGTCTCGGGAGTCGGTGTAGCTCACGCCAAAGAGCACTGACACCGACACCGGCAAGGGCCCAGTCCCTGGCAGCTTGACACTCGTCCTCCGTCACTGCTGAACTCACAACTGCATTAGATAAACTCCCAGTCGTTGAACTCCCAGGGTGTGAAGTCATAGAATCTTTAGAATGAGAACAATGCAACTGCTCATTCCGCAACTCCTCATTCTGCAACTCCTCACCCTGCAACTCCTCATCATGCAACTCCTCTTTCAGAACACCTGGATCAACAGAAACAGGAACCACTTCCGATCTTCCACGAATCTCCACATCCTCGTTCTCCTTCTCCACCTCCGAGATATTAACATCAGCTGCCGACTTAACAGGAGCAAAAACAACAGACATGTTATCCTCGCTATCCTTCTCCAACTCCGACATCTCCACATCAGCTGCCGTCTGAGCAGGAACAGGAACGTGCGAACCCACGTGCGCTACCTCATGATCAACACGCTGAGTCTTTAGGGTCTGCCCTACAGGCTCCCCAAGGACAGCATCATGCCCCGACCTGCAACTCATAGTTTTCTTCTTCGGCCTCCTCGATATGGGACGCAGCCTCGCTTGAAGGGGTATCTCATAAGAAACCACTGAAGGCCGATCATCAAACTGGACTCGCCTAGATGAAGAGCTCCCAACATGAAAATCAGAGGCACCATGATCACCACTGGACCTGTGATAACAAGATATATCATGATCAACATCATGATCAGCCTTCTGCAACTCCTCATTCTGCAACTCCTCACCCTGCAACTCCTCATCATGCAACTCCTCTTTCAGAACACCTGGATCAACAGAAACAGGAACCACTTCCGATCTTCCACGAATCTCCACATCCTCGTTCTCCTTCTCCAACTCCGACATCTTCACATCAGCTGCCGTCTGAGCAGGAACAGGAACGTGCGAACCCACGTGCGCTACCTCATGATCAACACGCTGAGTCTTTAGGGTCTGCCCGACAGGCTCCCCAAGGACAGCGTCCTGCCCCGACCTGCACATCATAGTTTTCTTCTTCAGCCTCCTCCGCTGCCGCCGGGAACCGGCCGAACCGGCGGCAGCGGGATCAGGGGCGCCCTGCGCCGGACCAACGCCACACCGCGTCGCCGCCATGACCGAGGCCACGGCAGCCGCGGCGGCTGCGACAGTCCTGCGCGGGGCACCTGCCTGAACAGCAGCGCGGACCTTTGCCTCCACAAGAGATGCAGCCAACGCGGCGCCGCCGTCGTCCCTCATAGTGAGAGCACCGTGTACAGCATGAAGAACCAAAGACTCCTTACTGCACAATGCAGCTCGAGACGAGGGGGGCCCCAGCGGCGAGGCCTGGCCGAGCAGGAGGTAAACTCTGCCCAACCTGGTCACCGCCGGGAACCTCGTACAGCTCCTTCCACGCGTGAGAGTGCTCAGAGTCGAAGGACAGAGCTTCTCGAGAATTTATCAAAAAATTGAACATTCATTTTGTTCATGTCGACATAAAGTTGGTTTCGCCAAGTGTTTTGATAGTAAAAGTCCACCTACAGAGCTCATAATAAGACGCAGAGGCCCTCACAGTCGTCTACAGGTGCGAAAAATCTTGTTTCTCAAAATGAATTGTCAAATATCTTTCAAATCTTAGAAAAACCGACCCAAAGTTGTCACATCTTCTTTTCTGGCCGGATCGACCAACTAGCTCCACCCCGCGCCGGAATTCCTCTCGCTCATCGACTTGGTAGCGTCCAAAACCCGGATAGCAAAGAGGCACTCACACAAACGAGCACACGCACATGAGCACGCACGCACGGGCACACACATACAACACGAGGACACAAAAGCACGCCAGCATGCTCAGCACACACGCAGACACACACACACACACGCACACACACACACACATCCACGCGCAGAGGTCGCAACACACGCGCGAACGCGCACACACACACACACAAACACACAACATCTCACATACACACCCACGGACACGCACACGCACACAAATCACACAAGCACACACACCACGCGCCCCCGGCCTCCCCGCCGGCGCTCCGGAGGGGGGAGGCTGGCTGGCTGGCTGGCAACGACTCTCACGGGCCTGACGGCCCAGTCGCAGTGTCCGTCTCGGCAGAGACTCTTATTTGCATGATCATGCGAGTCAAAACCGTGCCAAACACACGGACAGGTGACAAGAGCGAAGCTCATGATATATCATCCGCATCAAACACGCGAGCAACACAACAACGAACAAGCTCTTATTCATCCGCGTGAGCACAATCTTTCACAATCCACGATCAAGTAAAGTAAGACTCAAACTCACCAAGCAAACGAACAATGTTGTGTACCGTACACTCTGCTGCAGATAGTTCAGCCTGTGTGACTGTGCTCTCTGACGGAATCAACCATGCTTTTTCCCAGACGAGCTGCCAGGACACGGTCGAAAACTTACCCTCTATCCTGTCGGACCTGGATATGAACGCCGCCTCGAGCCATGCACCACATCCTACTCCATCCTCAGATTTACCGCCATCGAAGGACCCCCTCCATGCGATAGGTGTTATATGTCCATATGTGTGTGTCATGCAAAAAGAGCGCTTCCATTCATGTGATCTGCCCTCGCGGGCATCATGTGTGAGTCGATATGCGTGCTCATTTACTTCGCGAAACTCATGCTTAAAAGGATCCCTGCCATTCGAAGGTGCCCGAACTCCATAAATAGCCGTCAAACTGCTCATGATGTCAATGATATAGCCTATTCTTTTTCGATACACGTAGTCCGTTACCGCCCACCTCCCTAGGAGCCAGGATATGATAAGAAGAGAGTCCCCACAGATCTCTACTCCAAAACCATATGGTTTGAAATCCCATTCAGTTGCTCTCACGTTTGTTAGTGCTAGACGTCTGGCAATGATTTCATTATGGACCTCCTCCTCCTCCTTCCTCCTTCGTTTGCGTGTTGCCTCATTTCCACCCTCCTCTTCCATATCATACACTGTGCGTCTTACCCGTGATCCTTTGACCTTTGACTGGAACAAACAGAACTTCTCCTCGCCAACCGTAGATTGTGCAAAACTCTCTCCAGCTTTCAGGCTGGAAATCTCTCCACCACTGATCACCCCAATATTTCTCAAAAGGATAGTGCCATGTATGTAGACCCGTCGCGTCAATCCCTCTTTTCCTTTTGCGGTAGTTGCCCTCCTCTGCCCGTTTTCTTTTTGAATTAAACCTGTGCGTGATATCCCCGAAATTCTGCCGCCATTCATCATATCGGACTCCGTATGCAAGCATTGCCAACCTTGAGTCCCTCCATGCTCTGTCGCTCTGCGGCATATCATGAGGTAGATATTTTGCACATGACACCACATCTAATGCAAGCAACCACTGACGATACAAGAATTCTTGCACCAGCGACTGATACCCGTGATCACGAAAAGCTTTCCTACATCGGCTGCACTTCCGATGTGTATACTCATCCCACGGCTCATCGGGAAGATGTCTCGTTCTCAATATTCTGAGCAAACATTCTCCCTCAAACACATGAAGTCTCTCAATCGAACTTTCATCTGCTGTCACTCCATCTAATCCATGCAATACTGTCGACTGAACAAGCTGCTGATATCTAGAATACTTTTCCCCCAATGGTATACATCTGCTGGTATAGAACTTAATGTCAACATAGAAAGCCTGTCTTCCTTTGCCCAATCTGTACGCTACATCCGCATGATATCGAGGAAATATAGCTGGAATACAAACTCCTAGAAGATGAACCTCAGCCCTTCTGCGAAATATCAACTCACGTTCTGGGTCCTGAAATCCTTTGATCACCAGGTCCATGGTCGGAACGATGTGTTCATTCTCATCATACTCCAGAGGTTCACCGAAAACTAAATACTCCAGGGACGCCTCTTTCCATCGCATACTGTATTTCCCAAGTGAGCGCGTCATTGCCAACATCATCTGAGCCAAATCCGACGCCGAGTTCACCAATACAACGATGTTATCAGCCCATAAGGCATGATTCAAGTAAATCGACGCTGTTTCGACGCTCTCATGTTCGTCTCTCGCACCCGCTCGGAACTCGACCCTATACCCCAACTTCTGTTCGTCCCATTTCTCGAACAGTTCCCCCCACATCGCCACGGCAATACAATTAAAGGCAAACGGTCCTTCAGGTCCGCCCGTACGTATACAGCGATCCCAGGACACCTTTGAGAACTGCTCGAAGTCGAGATTCTCACACGAGATCTCAACATCACTATAAACCACGGATTCCATCATCGCATGTTGGATAACATATGGTATACTACAATATGCCATGGCAGAACTGAAGTTAGCAACCGTACAATGATCAAAAGCTCGATAAACATCAGCGAGAGCAACATGTAATTGATCATCTGCGTGTTGATATGTGCTAGCATTTTGACCTAAATGTTTCAATGCAGTCGTAATCTCATATGGCCTGCGTCCTTTCACACATCCATGCACACCAAATCTACGAAACATCCCCACCTCCCCCATGTAATCCCCCGCTAACTTGACCACACACATAGAATAGAGTTTAGATAACGCGTTTTGAATACACAGTAGTCTCGTTTCCTTTGCATCCGTGGTGTTTTGATTTTTAGGCATCACACTCACTATGATCTCCCTCCAACAATCAGGATACGGAATCTGTCTATGGAACACAGCCTCGAATATCCTTCGCACCTCTCTCAACGTTTTCCACGACAATCGAAGGGGCATCTCTGCAGGCACTCCATGAGTCCCCGTCGCGCGATTACGCTGCATTCTTCCCCTGCAGCAAGGCATATTCGCCAGCGCGATGGTGCACGGTGGAGCCTCCAGCTCCGCAGCCTGTCTGAGAGACTGCAGCACCTCTAGATTGGCAACACGAGTCTGGGCACACGATACCTTATTCATGAACATCTGCCAGATAACTTTATTCCATACCTCTCTATCCTCCACTCCTTCCAAGTTATAGAGACGGTTTCTCCTCCTTTTTCCTTGACGATGGTAAGTCATACTCCAAACGAAGACGGCTGTATAGACGGCGATAGCCACTCAAAACTTTTGTGATCTGTTTTCTTTCTGGCCCAGGTGGGGTTCCCCTACGGAGTTCAATCAACCTTTGGAGTCTATAAGGGCGTACAGGTTGTTTAATACCATTGTCATCTCTTGTCTTATATTCCACCTCATCCCGAGTAAAGCTCTATTTAATCTGTCGTGACAAACAACTGGCCCCCAGAGGATTACCACTTACTGAGGAACACCTGGCATTGTCAACAAACGAGTCCATCGAAGCTCTCGCGATCATCTCATCCCCGAACGTGTTTGGCTCATATCCCACATAGCTTTTATCACTGGGTTTAGCAGAGTACCGAGGACAACGAACAACAGGGGAACGAACACAAACTTCCAGGAGTTTATGATCACTCAGACGGGATCGCTGAGTCTTCCCTCCTCTGTGCAAACGAAAGGATGTCTTACAATCAATAACCTCCCAACCATGAGGAACCAGAACGTAATCTACTAATCGTGGCCGCAACTCTGGTGCCCTAACAAGGCGGCTGTGTGCACGCGCGTAGCTCTCCCACGTCACTGCACGGTCGCCGAAAGTGTTGGCCGCACAGGGCCCGTACAATTGCATAAAGCATTCCAGCGCATGCCTCATCCTCCATCTGTCGTTCTCCTTCCTCCTTTCCGCCGTGCTGTCGCCTCCTTCCTCCTTTCCATCCACACCACTTCCTGTCATTAGGTATTCTACTCCTCGATGAACTCCCGTACCCCTCCCCACCAATTCCACATTGGCATCAACGCAGACAATGATACAAGCACCTGGCAGCTTCGTGGCAATCATCTCCCTGAGGACCATATTGAGGTTGGTCAGGGTTTGCTGCCACATAGCAAAAGCATTCGGGATCGAAACATCTGGAAGGTACATGCTAGTGATCACCAGCCTCGAAGTAGCAGTCTTGAAGCCTCCTACAGCATACGAATTCTTTGATACAGCATTTCCATGCATTGTCGAATACTAGGGCAGCTTTCCCACATGATGGAACTCTCTGGTCCCAACCTAGACGCTCAATCTCTGCCTTGGGAAGAAAATCACTCTCTTGCAACGCGAACAAGCCTCCATGACAACTACGAAGTTGTCCCAAAATTTCAGCTCCTCTACAATTCCTCACTCCTGCCTTCTGGATATTCCAGGAAATGAGAATAAGATTTTTCCGTCGAGCACGTCCTCAGTTTTTACTTAACTCCTCGTTCATTTTCATGATCGCCCCATCTTTGATATCATATTTATCACACATTGTCGTCCATTGTTCTTCGAAAATATCCCCAGATTCGCCGTTCCATTCAGCCAGAAGAAATGGTTTGGAATCTACCGAATGCACATAGATCGAGGAACGTGGGGGGCCCATTTCACCACGCAGAGGAACAAAGCTAGGATGGGCAGGCGTTTTGAAGATACCCTGAAATCGACTGACCTGTTCGATGTGCGGGCGTTTCCACGGGGGAGCATCCACCAAAATCTTGATTTTGCTTGGTACGATTTGCTGGTCCATCCCAGCAAGTATGTTGTCAGCATCTGGGGAGGTGAGCAGCTCATCCAAGTGCTTCTTCCATAACCATAGAATATCACCAGTTGTGCCTGTCCGAACTCCCACCATCCCCTGACCATACAGCGTTCGCCCAGCATTGAGCCTAATAGTACGATCTTTGTCCACGCACATCTTCGTATCCTCTGGTAGGGCATCAACCATATTTGATACCAATGTCTGAAGATCTTTCTGGCCCAACATTTCCTCACTGCGTTTCTTGGGATTGCTCCAGTTTTTCACCCTACCTTTGATTTCTAAGAACTCTGGCTTCCACATTCTCCTCGCCATTTTCATATTCTCAGAATCTCCCGAAAACCTGCGCTCTGACACCTGAGAGACATTCGAGGCATTACCAGGACCCCCAAGACCAGGGGGGGGCTGTGGCGTAGACATCATCATATGTTCCAATTTTTGTATACGTTCATCTTGCGTCTGGACTTTTTCATCAATCTGCGCGAGCTTCTTATCTGTAGCCTCACACTGCTTGACAAGAGACACAGTTCTATCCTCATTCGTGAAACCCAATCGAAGTAGCGCAGCAAGAGATGGGTTCGTTTCTTTCGAAATCAACTCCTCCCTCGCTCTCGTTAACTCATCAACTCGATGCTTTACATTCCGTTCAAAATCCTCCGTTGATACATGTCCAGAACTCGCTGCAGCCGACACTTGAGGATCAACGACCGTCGCCATTTCAACACTCTTTGGGTATTGCGTCGTCTTTTGCGCCAGTTCTTACGTGCCTCACGTATGCACACACGCCAGTAGTGTTCGTCGATTTCCTCAATGAATCGATGCCACCCTTGATCAGGCTCACCTAGATACGACGTGATTGTGAAGAATGAAAGACCGAACAACAATACAAGAAGACGTTCGTCCAGTAATATTCGTCGACTTCCTCAATGAATCGTTTCCTCTCACGATCAGGCTCAACCTGATACGACAATTGTGAAGAAGGAACAACCAATACAAGAAGATATTCGTCCAGTAATATTCACTTCCTCAATGAATCGTTTCTCCCTCGATCAAACTCCCCTTGATACGACAATAGTGAAGAAAGAACATCAATGCGAGAAGGTACCTTACACAATCGTGATAGGTGTGGAGCAAAATTGGAAAGCAGGCACACAAGGTTCGCAGAAGAGGAGGTTCCCCAGGCAGTTTTCTGCGAGCCTTTGGGCGACGCCTTGAGCCGCGACGCCTTGAGCCATTTCGGGGCCGGACCTCCCTCCGCTCCAGCCACTCCGCCCTCGCGGAGCGCCGGAGGGGGGGGAGGAGGGGGAGGGGCAAAGCGCGGGGGTGCCGGCGCCGCGCGCGCACAGGCAGACACACACCCACACACTCACACGCATACACGCGCGCAGAGACACAGAGACACACAGACACACAGACAAAAAGAAACACAGACGCACAGACACACACAGACACAGAGACACACACACGGACACACTGACACACTGACACACAGACACACTCACTCACAGACACAGAGACACATAGACATACAGACACACAGGTACACAGACACACAGACACACAGACACACAAACACACAAACACACCGACGCACAGACACACAGACACACAGACACACAGAGACGCAGACACACAGACACACAGACACACAGACACGCATACACACGGACACACATACACATACACACAGACACACGGACACACGGTCACACAGAACCACAGACACACAGACACACAGACACGCAGACACACTGACACACTGACAAACACTGACACAGTGACACACTGCACTGCCACATTGACACGCTGACACACAGACACACAGACACACAGACACACAGACACCGAGACACACAGGCACACGACACACAGACACACATACTCACATAGGACGCACACAGACACACAGACACACTAACAAAAAGGAACACAGACACACGGACACGCAATCCTCGAAGTCGCCCAGCCTCCACCGCCCACCGACGAGGCCGGCGCCGCCAAGGTCGCGCTGGCCCCCCAGAACCGTCGGCAGCGGCGGCCACTCCCGCACATAGATGCTCACGCCCACACGCAAACACCCGCACACACACACGCACGCAAACACTCACGCAGACACAGACACACGCACACGCACACATACACGCAAACGCACACCAGCGCACACGCATGCCAGACACAGACACACAGACACGCTGACACACAGACACACAGACACACAGACACACAGAAACACGGACACACAGAGACACAGAAACACAGACACACAGACACACAGACACACAGACACAAAGACACACAGGCACACAAGCACACAGTCACACAGACACACGGACACTCAGACACACAAGCGCACGCACACACAGACACAGATACACACAGACACACAGACACGCAGACACGTATACACAGACACACAGACACGCAGACCACAGACACACAGATACACAGCCACACAGACACGCAGATACGCAGACACACAGACACACAGACACACAGACACACAGACACACAGAAACTCAAATACACAGACATACAGACACACAGACACACAGACACACAGACACACAGACACACAGACACACAGACTCACAGACGCACAGACACACAGGCACACACTCAGAGAGCCGCCGTCGAGGCGCAGCACTCAGAGAGCCTCCTCCGACAGCGCCACAATCGTTGGCTCGCTCACCACGTCGCCTCTTTCCGGGCGCAGGCGGCGCAACGTCTGTCGCAGCTTCTCGTCAGTCCACCTGCCGATGCTGACGGGCACGTCCTCTTGGCGCAATCGGAAGGCTCCAGCGAGCTGGCCGAGCAACTCCTGCCGCTCGTTGTGCTCGGCGATGCCCAAGCGCGTCCGCCGTTCTTCAGGATCCTCCTGCCGCGCGCGCTCCTCCGCGGCAGCGGCGGCGATTTCCCTCGCGGTCGCGCGCCCGCCACGCCCCCCGCGCTCGCCACCCGAGGATGACTCCGAAGCCGCATTGGTTGCGCTAGCCCCTCCAGCACCCTCGCCGCCCCCTGTCGGCGCCCTCGCGGCGACGCCATCGCTGCCGGGCACTGCGCCAGCCTCAGCCGCGGGCGCCGCACGCGGGGCCTTCCCTGCGTTCTTCTCCTTGAACACCTTCAACTTTCCCTCCGGGATGGGCCCGTCCACACGCCCATGCCAACCATCTTTGTGCTGCTGCTTGAAATGCAGCCCGCACAGATCCCCGCATCCCTGCTTCTGCGCGCTCTGGCATTGCCCGCCAGCTCCGTTCCCCCACGTCCGAGCCATGCACTTCGCGGGGTCAATGTTTTCTGGCGTAAAGCGCCGCCATTCGTCCCCCGCGAGCGACGCCCCCGCGCCTGGCTGGACTCCAGCAGGCACCGGGTCCGCGGACGGAACGCCAGCGGCCCTGCCAGCGTCGTCGTCCTCGTCGCCCGCGCGGCCCGGAGCTGGCGGCGACAGCCCGCGCTTCTTGCCCCTGCGCGATGGCGGCTGCGGCTGCCCCGAAGCACTGGGGTCCCCGTCGCCAGCGCCAGGATCCCCGCCACCCGCCCGACGCCGCTTGCCCGGTGGCTCGCCGCCCGACGCCTGCTGCCCGGCGGGCGCACTCGGCGGCGCAGACGGCGCGGCAGCGGCGCTGGAAGCAGCGCCGCCGCCGCCGCGCCGCTCCCCGCAGACCCCGCCGCGCGCCCGCCTGCATGCCCGAGAGGCGCAGTCGGCGGAGCCGGCGGCGCACCAGACGGTCCCGCACCAGCGCTGCCGCTGGCGCCCCCCGCAGACCCCGCCGCCGCGCGCCCGCCGCCTCCGCCCCGCGGACCCGCCCTGCGCACATACGCAAACACATAGGCGCCAATGTGCACCTGGTGGTTTCTGGCGATCTGCGCCCAAGTCTGGAGCTGGACAGCACTGTCGTCGAATTTGGCGTATTCGTTCACGCCCACGGATGCATACGCATAATAATGTCCGCTCGTCGCGCTTTCCCCCTGGTGCACCACGACCCCCGAGAAATCGTACTCGCACTCGGAATCCACAGGCCGCAGAATCTGAGGAAAGCGCACAGGGCGTCTGTCGCACCACTGGCCTACCAGCGGCGACCGCTCCCAGCGATTGCCTGTATATACCCTGATGCCTTGACAGACCCCGGCCGCCGCCCTCTGAGCATCATCGAGGTGAGCGTGCGCCGGACATCCTGGCCCTGGCTCACCGACATGCCTTAATCCCAGCCGGATCAAGTCCTCCAGATCGCACGGCCCCCGGTGGTCGGGGCCGAGCAATTCGGAAGGCACCACCTTCAGAAACGTCTTAATTTCCCCCTTGTCCGAACTTGCTGTGCACGCGGCGCATCGCCTCCGCTGCCGAAACGCAATGCCGCAGACGTGCTGCTGGAGCACACTGCGCTGCCCGTGAGCCCCCCTTGCGGTACAAACGGGGTGTTCGGCCTCGGTAACGGCATGGAGGGCGGCCAAGAAGAACTCTGACGCGTCGCATTGCTTCGGTCTCCCTTGCTGATCGAATTCTGTGAATTCTCGCTCACCAAAAAGCCCCGCGCGCGCGGCGACGGTGTCGACCCCCCCGCGGCGCTCGTAGCCAGCGGCGCGTCGGTGTCGACCCCCCCGCCCTGGACAGAGAGAGCCGCGGCCTGAGCTCCGAGCGCGCACGCCGCGCAAGATGCCGCACCCAGAGGGCACCGCTGGTCGTGAACGTAGAGAAGCCGACGGAAGGGAGCCAGGCGCAGCAGCACCTGCGCGACTGCGCTCACGAAGCAAGTACTGCCGAGGTTCGCGATGCCCACGCCAGAGCCGCGGCCGCAGTGCCACTGCAGCTCCCTGGTCACCTCCTCCTGGGACACGCCGTAAGCTGCCATGCACAGATCCCGGTCCAGCGGGCGCAGCTCTGGCGGCTCTGCACCATCGCCAACAGTCGCCGCCGTGCGAAACATGTCCCCCAAAAGATCCCTCGGCACCACGGTGCCCCTACCGGCACCGCGGCCGCCACCCGCGCGCCGTCGCCCCCGCGAAACAGCGCTCCCCGTCGACGATGCCGCCGCCGCATCTCCGGTCCCCGTCGCGTCACCGCCGCGGCCGCGGCCCCTGCCCCGCCCCGCGAGCCCTGCGTCCGGCGCAACGTATGCCGGCGGCACCGTCAGAGCCTGACCCGGGCGCAGCGCGTGCGAGGGCAGAGGCGCATGCACAGACGCCGCAGGGGCCGCCTCGCCGTCCGAAGGAACTGATCCGGCTGCTTCGTCGTCGTCGTCGTCCGCCTCACCGACGCCCGCTGAGGTCCCCGCGGCCCGAGACGGGCCCAGCGGCGACGCCCGTGGCACCACCGGCGGCGCGGGCGCCGAGCTCGACTCCGGGGCCCTCCGCGCGGCGGGCCCATCCCCCACGTCCCAGCCGTACTCCTGCGCCCTCTGCTTGGCGATTTCGAAACTCTCGAGCATCTTTTTTCACAGCGTTGGACACCGTCGCGGACGTACTGGGGCGGGCCCCGCTCCAGAATGTCCCAGGGCGGCAGGTTGTAGACGAGCACGCGGTGGGCCACGCGAACGCGACTGAGCATGACGTACAGGTGCAGCCACCAGTCATCGGCGCCCATGTTCATGGGCTTCTGGAGCACCATGGTGGCCGCATCCATGCCCATGCCCTGCGCAGTCTGCACGGTACGAACTTTCTCTGGCAGCAACGGGATCTGGTACCTCGTAACCTTCACCTTCCGAAGCTTTCGCTCGCCCTCGTCTTCGTAGTGATGGTTCCACTCCCAGGACGCCCTGTGCGGCGCGATCTGCACAACCCCTTTTCCGAACCCAAAGTCCTTCTCGAGGCCATCAAACCTGACGAGGACACCGCGCGGCAAACATTTGCATCGATAATAACCGATCCGGTGGGCGTCGTGAAGCTTCTTTTCGCGCCAATCCGCGTCTGGAGTCTCGAACTCTCGCGGGTGGAACCTCACGTCCACGACTTCCCCCACGGCGTCCTGGACGATCTGGTGCTTCGCCGACAACTTCACGTTCAACCGAACACGCATGCCGATGTACAGCGGGTACATGCCGATGAGGTGACCAGTGTTGTTCACGTTCGGCACCTGCAGCATGGCCTTGTGATGCTCCGCACCGAATGGCCTTGGAGGCAGGTCCACGGCCTGCACGTACAGCAGCATCTGCCCTCTATCCCTGGCCTCTCGCACGGCCCGATACTGCATCTGCCTGTGCACGGCCTCCCAGGCGATGCCCATCTCGAAGCCGTCCTTGACATGGGGGTCCTGCAACCGCTTGTCGTTCTTACCAGGTCGGACAACCCACTTTTGCACCATCCTTTTCTGCTCGGCCGTAAACTTTTTGACCTGCCTCATGGTCTTCAAGAAGCCGGGCATGAAAGGGCAGGGCGCGTGCGGAGTAACGAGACGGTCCTTGAAGCGGTGCGTCTCGTACAGAAACATCGCGTGGGTGAGCCCGTCCAGGAATATGGACTGCCCATTGCAGACGTGAACCGGCGCCTCGGGCGACACTGGCTGCAGCAAGGAAGACCTTCTGCCCTTGCCGCTCACCGGCCCCAACTGATAAAAATCACCCAGGAACACGACAATCGGAACCTTCCCGAACGTGTGGCCCCGCGCCATGTACAGGTTCACATCGCAATAATACTGAGCCTTACAGGCTTTGCACATGCGAAGCGATGCAGCGCCGAGAAGCTGGGGCGGCACCATGGACACCTCCTCCACGATGACGGCCTTGAGGTCGTTCATGCGGTCCACGATGTCATCGACCTTCTGTCTAGACAGCGTTCTGTTGTCCATGGCCTGTTGGCCGCTCAGCCCGAAGCCGCTGTGAATCGTCTCCCCCCCGATGACGCGCGCAGCGCTGTTCGACGAGGCCACGGCGATCTCCGATCCCGCGCCGAACACCTCTCCGTCTTCCCCGCCCCGCCCTCCCCGTGCAACAGGAGAGCCATCTGCTCCACCGGCTTAGGGCTTTTTCCGCTGTCCAGATCTTGGTTGCATGCCACGATGGCCTCCACCTGGCCCACGACCAGGGCGACCACCGCCTTCTGCTCCTGATTGAACGTCACGGGGTTCTCCGCCCTGTTCGCCCACTCCTCAAACAGCCTCTCCGCGATGTCGCGCGCCCGCGGCGGCCGCTTCTCGTCGCCGGCAACCGCGGGCGCCGGCGGCCGACCAGGCACAAGCACGGCAGGCGCCGAACCCGCGAGGCCGCTCCGCCCGTCGCCATCCCCAGCCAAGCCCTCTGCTCCCTTTTTCCTGTATCGGAACGCCTCCTTCTGCTGTGCTTTGCCCTCCTCGAACTGGGAGTCGTCCAACTCGAGACCGCGGAAGCCGGTCTGCATTCCAGTACTCGCGACAGCAGGCTGCGGCTTATGGTCTTTCCATTAGCCGTCAAGGAAGATATTCTTATAGACCAAGCCTTGTGACGACCCACGAATAAGCTCCAACTGGGCCACCGCGGGCACCTCGCTATCCTTCAAGGCGTGCGCGGGCATCTGTCGGTGCGCCGCCCACGCTTCGTCCGCCTCGCCCTCGTCCACCTCCTGAACAAAACCGTCCAGCGCTCCGCCGCCGGCGCCCGCCCCCTCCTCGTCTGCCTCCCCGGCAGGCCGATTCCCCACTGCCTCCAGCTCAGCAGACTGCTCGAAGTCCTTGGCCTCCGGACGGACCTTGGTTCGCGGCCGCCCCTTCGCCTCCGCCTCCACGTCGAGGTTCGTCGCGACCTGGACGGTCCAGCGTGCCGTGAACTCGTCGGCGCTGGGGCGCTGTGCAAAATGGCCCGGGCCATCCTCTGAGCCCCGGTTCAAATCGATGTCCTCGATCGTAAACCACTTTCCAGCTCGCCTCTCGCACTCCTCGTACTGCCTGGACAACGCCAACTGATTGGCCCACCACTCCTCCCAGGCAGGCGCATGCTTCCCAGACGCGTCGACACCGGCCCTGTAGGGCGCCCGGGCCGCAGCCCCCTTCTCAGCAGGCTGCAACGAACGAAAAATCACAGACTTAAACAGCGCGTTCACCTCTGCCTCTTTCTCCTTCGAGGGCATCGTGAAGCCGAAGAACTTGGGCACCCTGAACGGCGCGCCGACGCGGAGCCTCTGCACTCGGAAGGCGGCAGTTGGGTGCGTGTCCGCGAACGCGTACGTCTCGAAGTCCTGCGGGTCGAAGTGGAGTGGGTTGGTCTGCGCCGTGTACACGTACATGGCGTAATGGTACATGCCCATGGACTTCAGGGGCTCCCTGTCGCCGCGATGCAGCCAGTCCATCTTCATGTCGTGGTCCAGCCGCGCCTTGTATTCCACCGCCTGCTGCTGCTCCTGCTCGGGCTTCCCCTCCCCAGCAGTACCGGCGGCCGCGCCCTCCCCGACAACGCCGTCGACGACCTCGGCGTGCAGCGCTGCGCGCCCGTCGCCCAGCACATCCATGATACCGCCCCCCCTCGCCGTCCTCCCCCCGCGGCCGGCTGGTCCACCTCGACGTGGTCTGCGCGCGGGTCGATCCAGAAGTCGTCCATTTTCTGATGAAAGCGGAGCTTGCCTGGAACGCCAGCGCCACGATCCCCTTGCAATACAGAGTCCAGGTGTCATGAGAGCAATAGCACTCGTGGCCATACTGCATCTGAAACATCATCTCGGGCAGCTTCTTCAGGAGCGACCGGTGCGAGCTGGTCGTGAGCTTGATGACAGTTCGCCTGGCAGAGTCGAGCACTCCGCCCCAGCCGCTGCGACGAGCGGCAGCAGCGGCCCGAGCCCCATCGACGTCCTCCTCGCCCTCCGCCTCCGCCGCCTCATCCGCCTCCCGTTCGGCCTTCTGCTGGAGTCGAAGCCACTCCAACGCGGTGCTCTGCGCGTGCAGCACTCCGAGGTCCCCCGCGATCGGCCCCGCCTTGGTCGTGTAGTCCGTCTGGTAGTGGGCCATATTGATGGCATCCATGAACACGGCCTCCAGCGAGTGCAGCACGTGCTCTTGCAGGCTGCCGGGCGGACCGCTGCCGCTCGCGCCAGCAGCTGCGGCGGCGGCTGGCGACGGGGGCGCGCTCGATGCAGGCCTGCCAGACGCCGCCGCGTTCGACGCGGCGCGGCCTGGCGCCCGCGACTTCGGCTCTCTCTGGACGGCTGCCTCCGACAACTCGCGCTCCGCGCGCCGGTCGCTGTAGTAGCCCAGGCCCTGCTCCCCCGTCTTGAACACGAACCCGGGCCGGCTGTCTTCGTAACACGCAGCCGCGCAGAACCTCGCGGTGTCCTGGCCACGTGGCTCTGCTAGCCCGACTGCCTGCTCGACGCCGCGCTGTTCCGCCGTAGGCGGAGGCGGCGGACGCAGGTCATACGCATCGGCCAGATCACACTCGCACGGATCTTCATCGCCCCCACCCTGGTCGGCGCCCCGCCGAGCAAGCCTCCTCCCCTGGGCGGGCCGAGGCGGCGGGCCACGGGCAGGCGCCCCCCCCCCGCCGCAGCCGCGCGCGCCGCCCTCAGGCCCGCCCCGCCCCCGCCCTGCGTTGCGGCCGACACCCCCGAACCTGTGGAACCTCCGCTCTGCCCGGTGCCCTCGTCGCCACCGGTGCCGCCAGTCTCGACGCCAGCCAGCGCTTCCGACGCGTCGGCGACCGGCTCGGCGAACGCAACAAGCTCTGGAGGCGGCGGCACGACCGGGTCGCCGTCGTGCGAACCCCCGACGCTGGCGTCGCCAGGCAGGTCGAGCACCACGCGGTCCAGACACTGGACGTCCAGGTTGCTCCGCAGACACACCTGGCCCACAGGGTTCGTGCTCCCATGGCACGGGTGGTACCGCACCACGTCGACGCGACCAGCTCTGCCGTACCGGTTGCAGCGGTGCGGCCACGGGCCGTACGTGCACTGTTCGTCGAGGACGAGGCGTTCGCCCGGCGGGTTCTGCTGGTCCTCCTGCGGTGGGCCGTACTCGATCCGCGCCCCATCGGGCAAGACCAAGTCCTTTTCTTTGCGCAAGCGCCGCCAGACGAAGGAGGCGGCCGAAGCTTCCTGGACGGGTGGCTGTAGACCGCAGTCTCGCACTTGTGGTAGAAGCCGAGCCGGCACACCTTGCAGTGCTGAGGCACGTCGTCGTTCGTCTTGTGCTTCCAGCACGTGGGACCGCACCTGTGAAGGTGGCTCCGGATGATACACTTGCGTTCGTCCCGCGCGAAGCAGCGCGCCCAGGTGTGCGCCTCCTCCCTCGAGCACTCCGCAAAGTGCATCGCCGCGGAGCCGTCCGCGCGCACGCGGTACGCAGGCTTGCGGCGGCACTGCGGCTGCAGCGTCGCGTGCACACCCGTGAGAGGCTCGCCAAATACCGCCGGGTACAGTGCCCGCTGCTCATGGGGATCGGGCTCTGGATCTGCCAGCGGCGCGAACGGGCGCTGCCGGAGCGGACCCTCTATTGCGGGCTGTTGCCGCTGCAGCATCGCCCGCTCCTCCACGAGATCGACGTCCATCATGGCCGCAACCTGATTCCGCAGCTCTTCTGTGGACAATTTGTTGTCAGCACGGACGGAGCGACGGCCCTCTTCGTACGCCGTCTTGCAAAACTTCCCGAGCTGACGACGCGAGGCGCCAGCGATGATATTGTGCTTCAATTGGAGGTCGCTCTCCTCTCGCTTCCCGTCCGCGAACGCGAGTCGTCGATCCCGCGGGCCGAGCAGAAGCGGCGGCAGCCGGTCCGGCCCGTCCAAGCCCAGCTGCCGGCCCACCTCCTCCGCCGCGTCGAACTGCACGCTGCCGACGATGGCGAGCACGGCCTCCCTCCTCTTCCTCAAACGCTCCTCGAGGCCTTCGACGTCCCCCGCGCGCAGCCTCGCGAGGAACGCGCCAGTCATCGGGTGCAGGCGCCACAGGTGGATGCGCGGATGGATGCCGCCGCGCCCCTGCGACTCCACGGGTCCGAAGAACGCGCGGACGAGCCCGAACGCTCCACACGCCCGCGTGGCGGCAACGCCGTCGGAGACGCCCGTGGCCCCGCGCTGCGGCGTGACGCCGACGACATGCTCCAGGAACAGTTCCAGCATGAGGTTCGTGACCATGGCCTGCGACACCGGGTCAGCGGCCACCCGCCGCAGCATGTCCCGCGTCGAAGGCATCACGGGAGCAGTCCCCTCCAGCAGCCGCCATTGCTGCACGGAGGCGCCCTCGTACATCAGGGACACCATCAGGTTCCGAGTGTCCGCGAAGTTCGGCGTCGCGAACACCAGGGGCGAACCGAAGAGCCGGGTGTAGCCAGTACTGATGTGCCGCAGCGTGGTCCGGTGCGCGTCGGAGCCGACAACATCACGGTTGCTGAGCAGCATGCTGCGCAGCGCGCTCTCGACGTTCCGGGGCACGCCCTCGTGGCCCAGGGCCTCCTTGATGCCCGCCCCCCTGCCGAGCACGGCCACGACCTGCGCCAGCTCCTCTGGCGTCAGTGCGGCGAGGTCCGCGATGTACTCCCCCAAGCGCTGCTCGCGCACGAATAACCTGGCCGACTGAATGATAGCCTTTCTGCGCCAGAGGCAGTACTGGGCCGTGAGAAGGTCAGCGTGGCGACGCCAGCGCGGCACGGGCGAGTCAGACGCGGCGGGCGCCCACGCGGCGTCGGGCGCGGGCGCCCGCGCAGCGTCGGGTGCCGAGACGTCGTCGGCGACCTCGTACTCGACCTCCTCGCGAGCCATGAGGCACCTGCACCACTAGTCGTACGTCAACTTCGCCTCCCTCTCGAGTCCGAAGACGCCGTCGCCGCACGGAAACGCGACGGGGTCGAAAGCACTCCAGAAACTGCGGTAGAACATGCTGACAGGCTCGGTTCCAGTGGGCACAACGACCCGGACCGCACGCCTCGCCCCCCCGCCCTCAGCGCCCCCGGCCGGCGCGCCGCCGCCGCCGCCGCCACCGGCCGCGCTCTTCCCGGCAACTCCCGGAGGAGGCCGCGTGGCCTGAATCTTCTGCTCCGTCTGCTCCAGCTTCTTCGTGAGTGCCTCCTTCTTGCAGTTGGTGAGCAATTTCGCAGCCTTGTGGGCCTCTTTCGCAGCCTCCGCCAAGCGCCGGTCGGAATCTCGGTCCTGGAAATTCTCCATGCCGTCGCACTGCCGCGTTAGTGCCTCCGCACGCTGCTTCTCGCGCACAATCACCTCCGCCCCCTGGAGGCTGAGGTGCACGTTCTGCCACTGCTTGTCCAGATCGGCCAGCATGTCGGCGTCCGCGACTGCAGCGCAGTACTCGCCCTCTTCGACACCCTCGCCGCCCCCTCCCTCACCGGCCTTGCCCTCGTCGCCCTCTGAGTCCTCCCCGCCAGCGCCCGCAGCGCCCTCACCGGTGGGGTCCCCGCCCCAGCCCCCTGCCTCGCCCCCGCCGTCAGCCGCCGCGTTCGCTTCGCCCTCCGCGCCCGCAGCGCCTGCACTCGTCCGCTTCGGCGGGGCCGAGCCCGCGCCGGGCTGCACGGCATCGGCCGTGCCCTCCTGGCGAGCGTCGCCGCCCTTACCCCCCACGGCCACGCACGCCGCGAGACAGCGAGGCAGGCCCAGGAGCGCGGAGCCGTCGCCATCGCCGTCGCCCCCGGGGTCCGCAAAGTTTCGCGCGGCCTCTTCACCCCACCGCACCGCAGCGCACTGCTCGTTCGTGTCGCGGAGGTACTCGTAAGCGCGCCTGAAACCGGCGAGGGGCACGCCGAGCTCCTCCAATAGCGCCTTCTGCAGGGTGGCGGGGTCGGACCCCGCGAAGACAATCTGCACGAACTCGACGAGGTCGCTCTCCCGCGGCGGCAGCGACAGCACCTGCCGACCGCCGTCCGCCTGCGGGAACGCCACGAAGTTCCCCACGTACGCCTTGATCTTCTGGTCGATTGGAGCCCACTCGCCAGAATCGGCCTTGCAGTTGAACCGCCGCACGATGCCCCGCGCGATGGGCAGCAGAAGCTTCGCGCCCAGCGTGAGATTCCGCAGCGGCAGTGGCAGCCGCCCGATCCAGAGGTCGTTGGCCAGCGCGCAGGTCGGCATCGTGGGCAACCTCTTGGTGAGCGCGCCGTGACACCCTGCACAGATGGGCACCTTCTGCTTCGCGTCGGCCACGAGCACCCCGTCTGACTGGCGCCTGTCAATCGTGAAGCACTTCTTGTGCAAGAGCCACAGCTTCCCGTCTGGGCCAGGGTCGCGCACTGCGGACGCCTCCAGCTCCTCGAGGGGGATGCCGCCCGGGCGCTCGACGCCGTCGGGGCCCTCGCGCACGAAGCGCCACCGGGCATGGTACCGTGCCGGGTCCAGCAGCGCGTGGGCGCGCTGCCGCTGCGTCAGGCGCATGGCCTGCGCCTGCGCGCCTGCGGCCTCGGATGCCTCTCCCCTCGCCGCCTCGAGCTCGGCGCGCGCGGGCCGCTTCGGCACCTCGTCGCAGAGCAGCGAACGCTCCCCGGCGCCGTCCGGCTGCTGCCAGAAGTGCACGCGCTGCAGCTCGTCCGCCCAGTGGAGACGAGCGCAGACGCAGCAGGCGACCCTCGAGCGCACGGCGCGGCGACTCTGCCCAGGCTCGGGCCCCTCGGCGTCCGACGCCGCCGGAGCAGCGCCCAGCGCGTCCAAGTCCACGGGCGGCATGTCCACGCCCGCGGGCGGCACGGCCCCGTCCGCGCCTGGCGGCTTCCACCAGGCGCGCGGCGCGTCCGGCGCGGCAGCGGCGGCGGCGGCGTCCCCCGAGACGTCGGCGGGCGCTGCGCAGGCCGGCCAGTCGTGAGACCCCGTGACGAGGTGCTCAGAGAAGGCCTCCACGCACTGCCGCCACTCCTGGGGCCTCACGGGCCACACGTCTCCGTCCTTCTCCGGCCACTGCTCGGCCAGGTAGAACAGGCGCTTCCTGTACTCCGGCCACCCGTGGTGTTTTTTTTGCACGTGCGTCATGAAGCCGGCATGCGTGGCGAAGTTCTGGTCGCAAAGGCGGCACGGGAACGGCGGGAGAGCCTCCGGGGCCTCTTTGAACGCCCGCAGAGGGTGGCGCTCGTCACGCGGCAGAGGCACATACTTCGGCTGGAGCCTGGGCACGCGCGCCTTGCGAGCGGCAGCGATGGCCGGGGTAGGCACGGGCGGGGCGCCGCCGGCCTGCGTCTCGCGCAACCGCGCCTCCTTCACGGCCAAGCCGTACCGTTCCGGACACTCGCGCGTCAGGGAGCTGTGGCGCTTGTCCGGGTCCCACAGCCCGAAGGGTCGCTGCTCGGGACTGCCGTGGCTCCCACAGAACACTCCCTGACCCTTGCTGCCAGAGAACGCATCCGCCCTTGTACGGGCGCCAGACGCGCGCGACGCACCTGCCCGCGGCGCGCGGCGCGGGGTCCAGGAGCCAGGCCAGCAAGATGCCCTCCTCGCTCACGTGAGGGTCATCCAGAGACACGTTCACCTCCACGTCCCCTGCCCTCACTGTCTTCCCTGCGAGGCGCTCCTCCTCTTCCTTCCGCAGCCGCTCCTGCTGCAACCGCTCCTGGTCCCTTCTCGCCGTCCCGCGAGTCCGCGGCCCTGGCCCCTCGGGAGCTGGCCTCTTGGGTCCGCCGCCGAGCAGCCGACCCGCACCCCCGCCCGCGCACCCCTCGCCGTCGCCGCCCGCGCCACCGTCGCCCGGCCCCTGCGCACCAGAGTTCGACCCCGACGCTGGTCCACCGCCCGCACCGCTGCCCGAAGAGGACCCGCCGCCGCCGCCGCCGCCCCCGGAAGAGTCGTCGCCGCCGGCCCCTCCTCCCACCACCTCATCCCCGCACCCCGCCAGCCGCAGCCATTCGCGGCATGTCCGGTCCAACCAGATGCGCACGAATTCCTGCGAATACTTCTTCGCCACCCTTGCAACACCCCGCGCGAGTTTCGCTTCCTTGAAATCGGGCTGCCCGCGCCGATCGGCGAACGCGTCCGGCCAGACACCGCCGTGACGGGCACGGAACTGGTTGAGGGCAATCAGAACGCCCTTCTCCGTCTCTGCAGCCGCGGCGTCCTTCTCCACCGCGGCGAGCAACGCGGGGTCCCTCTCGAGCGCGGCGAGCAGGCGCTGCTGGTCCAGGTCCCAGTGCCCCGCGGCGAGGTTCCACGTGAACCCCACGCCCGCCCGCTCCTGGCGCACGAAAGTCGCCACCTGCCGCGCCGCCTGAGGCTTCAGCTTGAGGAGCTGCTGCCACACGGGCCACTCGGGGATCGCCTGCGGCTTCAGGTCCGCCAAATACACGGGCGGGACATCACAGGAGGCCTGCCACGCGCACTCCCCGGCCTCCAACCTGCACATGATGTCGCGGTCGCCCTCGAGCTGCTGCAAGCGCGCGGCCTGGGCGCCACCCACGCGAGCGACGCCGCCGCGCGCGCGGCACCAGGCCCGCAACAGCCAGAGCTCCGCGGACACGTCGCCCGGCTCGCCCGTGCAGTAGCCGCGCCACCCCTGGGGGAACGTGTCGGCGGCGAAGCCCGACTCCACGGCCTCAGAGAAGAACGCGCCGCCATGGCCAGCCCACGATTTCGGGATGCCGAAGACGCGCGGCCACGGCGCCAGCCTGCTCCCGTCGGGCCCCGCGCGCTGGCACCAGGGCTCCAGGGCGCGTCGCTGGTCGAGCTGCACGCTCGCTTCGCAAGTGTCCTGGCGGAAGCACTCGACCTCCAGCAGGAGGCGACGGAACTCAGAGAATCCGTTCTCCCCCCTCGCCGCGCACCGGGCCGCCCGCGCGCGCTTCCTGGCGCGGGCGCGCTCCGCCTCCACCGCCTCGCGCTTCACCGCCTGGCTAGGCAGCTTCTTCGGCGCGAAATGCAACCTCTTACACCAACCATCGACCTCTCCGTCGGTCAGCTCCCGCGCGCCCTCGAAATCCTGCCGGCACTTGTAGCACCGGAAATCGGAGGCCAGGCGCAGGAGCACGCCGCCGTGCACCGGGGCGCCAGCAGCGCCGTCCCGCCGCGCCTGCTCTGCGCACCGCGCCTGCCGCGTCGCCTCGCGCACCTCACCCGGCCTCCAGACCTCTCCCTCGGCGGCGTCCAGCGACGGCAGCAGCGGCGCGCGGACCGGCCCGGGCTTGCCGCCGTCGCGGAGCGACGCGTGCCAGCGCAGCGGCTCGGGGCGGCAGCAGACCCAGACCTCGCGCTCCACGCCCTCCTGCTCGAGCCGTTGGAGCAGGCGCTGCCACTGCTCCCAAGGCTCCCGCACGTCCGACTTGGGCACGGGCGCGCGGCGCAGCAGCTCGGGGTCGGCCTGGCGCAGGCGCCGGATCGCCTGCGACCGCGCCACGTTGTCCTGCGCCGTGGCCGCGTCGAGCCCCAGGGCGACGTCCCGCAGCCGCTCCAGCTCCGCCACCTGCCGCTGCAGCTCCGCGTCCGGGGCCTCCCCCGCGAAGAACCTGGGCGCAACGGGCACCGACGACAGCATGCAGGTCGCCAGCACGTACCGCACGAAATCCTTGTGCTCCTCGCCGATGCCCGTGGGCAGCTCCTCCTCGTCCGCCATGCCCTACGGCTCTTCCCCCGCGTCCGCCATCACTGCGTCTCCCTCCTCCTGCTCCCTCCGCTCCTCGTCGCCCCTCTCCTGCTCCTGCTCTTCCTGCTCCTGCTTCTCCTCTTCCTGCTCCTCTTTCTCCTGCCCCTGTTCTTCCTCCTCCTCATCCTTCTCCCCGAGCGCCTCGCGGCGCGGCACTTCGGCCGCCGGGGCAGCCATGGCTTCGCGGACCCGCCTGTCTTTGGCCAGGGCAGCGAAGACGTCGAGCCCGAGCGGGGCGCCCTGCAGCGCGTCCACGCACGACAACAGGGCGACCACGAGCGCGGACTTCACCCGCCGAGCGAGCGCCCTGTCTGCCCTCTGGAACCTAGCGAACATATCCGGCGTGACCTCCGCGCGCCGCTCGAACGCCTTCACCTCGAGCACGCGCTCCTGCGCCGTCCGCCGCTGCCACGCACGCCTGTCCACCAAACGATCGAACCTCTCCTTGTTGTCATCATCCAGCTCGTGGTGGCCAGTGCAGACATTGTTGATCCAACGCGCAAGCTTTGCCTCCTCCTCGTCGTCTGCCCCTTGCCTCGGCAGCTCGTCGAGCACCTCCACGTGCTCCCCGATGCGGTCCAGCGTCGCGCGGGCGCGCGCACGCCTCTCCTCCCGCCGGTCCACGAGCCCGTCGAACCGCGCGCGCCGCTCGGGGGTCAGCGCCACCTCCCCAGAACTCACGTGATCAACCCATTTTCCGAGCGCGGACTCACGCACGCGCGGCAAACGGACGTGCTCCTCCACGTGCCTCGCCAGCTCGCCCAGCATCTCCTCCGAGTGGTCCCGCGATCGCGCCTCCGCGCCAGCATGCTGGACACCGCTCATGTCGATGCCCAGGTGCTCCGCGAGCGCAGCCCAGTGCGCATCGGCCTCCAATCGAACCCGCTTCTGTTGCTGAACATTCCATTGCAGCGAGGATGGCGCGTCTTCGTCGCCCTCCGCCAACACCTCCGCGTCCACACCGTCGCGCGCGCCCCCGCGCGCGCCCTGCGCCCCTGCGGCACACTGCTCCACGCGGCGCTTCGGCGCCCCGCCCCTCAGCGCGCCACGCCCCGCACCCGCTCGCGGCGACCGCGACGCCGAGCTCGAACGCCCGCGAGCGACGACGCGACACCACGGCGCGCTCTCGGCTTCCCCCCACTCTACATCTCCAGAACCCACCCACTCCTCCACCGCGCACACGTGGCCGCCGTCGAGCCACAGCAGAGCACCAGCGCAGAAGCCCGCCGCGCCCCCCAGCGCCCACGCCACACTCCTTCCTTCCTGCGCTTCGAACGCTTCCGCAGATTCCGCAGAGAACACGCGCAAGTGCAGGAAGCGGGAGCGCAAGTGCTGGACCACGACCTCCAAATTCCAGCGCTGCAACAGCGACCCACAAGCGCCCGAACCCTCGTGGTTCTGACACGCGCGACCGAAATGCCGCGCGGCGTCGCCCCCCACGAGATCAGCCACTGCGCTCTGCAGGCACTTCCCACGCCACTCGACGGGAGAACTGGCGCGCGCGCGGCGGTTCCCCCGCCCATGTCCGCCGCGCGGCCGCGGGCGCGGTGGGCGCGCGGCACCGAATGCACCCGCAGACATGGGCGCGGCGCCGTCCTGCGTCGCCGCGCTGAGTCCCGCCGGACACGCTCCGAGAGCGATCATGGCACAGGCAGCGCGCACGGCCAGGTCCCCGACGAAGCCCTTGGACTCCCGCGCAGTCGTGCACTTCGCCCCGCCGATGCCCACGCCCGGCGAGGAACGGCACGCACAGACGCGGCGGCCGCCACACGTCCGCGCCGAGAGCCCGTAGAGCGCGCAAAAGAACCACCTGGCAGTTACGACCGCGGCTGCACCATCGGCCAGCTCGGGCGCGTCCGGGAGCTCCCGCGCGAACACATCCCGCTGCCGCCACCAGCGCGCCACTGCGATCTTCCTCGTCATCACCACTCTGCTGTCTGGCTCTGCTGGGCACACGCTGAGAGCAACGAGAACGCAGGCAGCGCGCACGGCCGAATCGCCCACGGTCCACGACGACGCGTCCAGCGCAGCCGCGGCGGCGGCTCACTCGGGTCGACGGCACGGGCCGCGCGCGCGGTAAGAAACTGCTCCAATCGCCCGTTCTTGCAAGCCGCCCCCCGCGCGCTCCGGCCAGACGAGACCCGCTCTGGCGACGCGTCGCGCAGCAGAGAGCAGAGCACGACGGGGAGCAACACACGGTGTGCAAGCTGCTCGTTCCGCTCGGTCGCCCTCTCCGTCCGCTGCGCCCACTCTGCCTCCCGCCGCGCACACCGAGACCGCGGGCACGACGCGCGGCGCGCTTTCCGGACCGATTTCTGCTCGCGCTCTGCCGCCTCCAACGGAATCATCGACGACCTCCTCATGGATCATACTCTGCGCGCTGACACTCCTGCACCCGCTGGTCCCATGCACGCGACTCCCCGACCGGCGCTCTCCCCGCACGACCCGCAGTCACCGGAACCGCTCCCCGCCCGGGTACCGTCCCCGTCTGCGCCCCGAACTCCCGGCTAGCACTCCGGCACGGCTGTGCTATTGGATCCACCAGTCGCCACTCGCCCCCGCCCGAGACGACAAAGGGCCCGGCACGGCTCCCGATGTCGCCCTCCAAGGTCTCCATAGCACCCTGGTAGGGCTGTGCTATAGAAGTCCGAGGAGGTAAAAAGAGAGAACTCTGGACCGGAGTGAGGAGGTGCGCGTGCGCGCGTGCTGCGTGTGTGCGTGTGTGCGCGTGTGTGCGGCTGCGCGCGCGCGCGTGTGTGCGCGCGCCGTGGCCGCCCAAGCGGCCTGCCCGGCGCGTCCCCGGCCGCGCGCGCGGGCTCCGGGGGCGGGGCGGGGCGCTGCGTGAGCCGGCGACGCGGGCGTTCGTCGTTCTCGTCGTCGCCGCCGCCGCCGTTTCTTTCGCCTCCCACCGTTGTCTTGTTTTCTCTTCCCTTTCTTTTCTCTGTTTTTTCTCTCTTCCGGTTCCCTTATTCCTTTTGCTCTCTGCTGTTTCTTCTCTCTGTTCTGCCTTCTTTCTTCCCGCTTCCCCCATTGTCACCCTCGAGCAGTTTAACGACCTGCTCCGGTCGAGCTTTAACGCTTTACTAGAATGGCACCGGCGGTGAACCGTCAACCTGGTCACCGCCGGAAACCTCGTAGAGCTCCTTCCACGCGTGAGAGTGCTCAGAGTCGAATGAGAGAGCTTATGGAGGCATTTCTCAAAAAAATGAAGATTCATTTTTTCATGTAGACATAAAGTTGGTTGCGCCAAGTGTTTTGATAGTAAAAATGCGCCTACAGAGCTCATATTAAGACGCAGAGGCTCTCACAGTCGTCAACAGGTGCGAAAAAATCAGGATTCGCAAAATGAATTGTTAAACATCTTAAATCTTCGGAAAAAAAACCACCCAAAGTTATCACATCTTCTTTTCTGGCCGGGTCGACCAACTAGCTCCACCCCGCGCCGGAATTCCTCTAGCTCATCGATGCTGGGAACCGGCGGTAAACCGTCAACCAGGTTACCGCCAGGCACCTCGTAGAGCTCTTTTGTTGCACAGCGCTCCTGGGAATACATGAAGGAAGCTTCTGAAGCAAGAGCAGAAAAACTAAAAAAACACGATTTTTCGGTTTTCATCCAAAGTCGGTTCCCTCAAGTCTTTCGATAGTAATACTGCAGCTACGCACCTGAGAATTTTACTGGCAGACGCGGCATAACCCACTACAGGTGGGAAAAATCTGGTTTCTTAAAATGAATTATCAAATATCTTTCAAATCTTAGGAAAACCGACCCAAAGTTGTCACATTGTCTCTTCTCGTCGGGTCCACCAACTGGGCGCCGGCGGTAAACCGTCAACCTTTCTTTTTGCGCATTGCGTGCCGCCACAGCAGGGTCGGGTCACCGCCCAGGCGATAGCCACACAAGGAGGCCTAGTATCCTGCCAAATGCAGGCATTCCTCCACTCCCAAAAGGAGTTGTCGGGCAGACTCTAACTCAGCTGCAGTGATAGTGCTCGAGGGGGGAAGGAGGAAAGAGGAAGAGGCCACGTTGGGCTCCCACACGCCACTCGGAAGAGTGACAGGATATTCAGCAACAGAAGAGGAGCACAAATGAAAATCAATCTGCCAGCCACAGCCTACGCCCAGATAGGATCTTCCACCATCGAAGCTTCCCCGAATGGCGTCGATCAGAATAGCGTTAGCTTTAACATGGGATAGGAAATCATGCCTAAAACGTGTTCTACAAATGCCCTGCCTAGCTCTGTGTGTTAACTCATCCGCAGCAGTATTGTCCTCTCTGTATACCCACTTGAAGATATGTCTCCCAAGACAGGCCGCCTGCACACCACATCTCTTAGCTAGAATGTCTAACTTATTCTGAATGCCGCCCACAATCTTGTCATAATGCACATTGGCAGTAAAATACAAGCCTTGGATCCACCGCACAACGCATTGAGAGTCTCCCTTCAGTTCAATGGCAATCCTTCCCACCTGGAACTCCCACTCCGTGTAATCCTCCAATATCTTAGCATACCGTTTGGACAACACCTCCTCCTTCTTCCTGCTAAGCTCCTCCGAAAGTACCTCCTCCTCCCTCTCTTCCATAGGCTTCCAAGGAATAGGATCTTTAAGAACCAGGAAATCAGAAACACCAGGAACCTGAAGAAGCATAAAAACTTGACGAGCGAACTTGACCCAGGCCTCCTCTGACCATTCCAGAACATGGTACCAGTACTTCCCTCCCACAAGCTCAAAAGGTGTTCTCCACGGGCGCATGCCGATAGGAGCTCCGCCAGTCCTCACACGAGTCCCAGCACGTCCAGCCTGGCTTCCTAAAGATAGTATCAGATCATCCCGCCTGGATTCCCACTCCCCTCCTCCGTGCAACATGGACAGTCGTGCCTGCAGGTAGCCGTTGACAGCAGTGCCCGTGTCCACCACCGTGGGCTGATTGTAATAGCGGGTTGGGTCCTCGAACCTGTCTCTGAGTCTCGCCGTGTTCTGAGAAAGTTGGGTCCTCTGACGTTTGGCCTCATTCATGCACAACGTTTTTCTTTTCCGTCGGTTCATGGGCTCGGAGGGCGTCGTATCATCAGCAGGAGCACCAGGAGCATACGAGGGAGGCGGCACCAATTGTGAGCCACCCACCACAGAAATCTCCTCCACGCCTCCTCCGTCTCTGCCAAAACAAGACAATGCAATATCCTTCGCCCATTTCCACTGCCGATATAGGAAGACCTGTGCGAGTGGAGGTCTGCCAGCTTCATAAAAAGCTTGCCTCCCTCTTTTGTACATGCGCGACATGACTACAGCCCACCCCTCCTCCTCCCTCCAGCCCATCAACCTTTCTTACCGCCGAGGGACTCGTAGAGCTTCCTGACAATATATCATGTCGAAAAATGCAGAGAACGAATAATATTCCAGCCCAACGGAACGCCCTGGATGCTTCTGAATTGTCTTCTGTACGAGCTCTGTAGCTCTCCTACAGTCCGAGTTACGTGCGTAACTCCACAGCACCTCTCAAGATGACTCGAACAGTACGAATAGTTTGGCAAACCTAGCTCGAGTATCAGACCGAGTTCAGAGCTCTGGATTCGACAGGCGGACGTGCCTGATGTCTCCGAATCGATTCCTGTGATTACCAGCCCTGCAGCCCCTCTACAGCCCGAGTTAAGTGCAGAAAACCGACAGCTCTCAGGATGACTCGAACAATACGAATAGTTTCGGGCAGCAGACCCAGTTTCGAGCTCTCGATTAGACAGGGGGACGCGCCTGATGTCTCCAAATCGATTCCTGTGACTACCAGGTAGCCCCCCTGCAGCCCGAGTTAAGTACAGAAAACCGACAGCACCTCTCAAGATGACTCGAAGAATACGAATATTTTTGCGATTCTAGATCTGGCAGCAGACCGATTTCAGAGCCCTCTATTCAACAAACAAACGCGACTGATGATTCCGAATCGGATTCTGTAAGTATCAGCTCTGCAGCTGTCGTATAGCTCGAGTTAAGTACAGAAAACCGGGAGCGCCTGTCAAGATGACTCGAATAATACGAATAGCTTTGCGGACCTAGCTCGGCTAGCAGACCGAGTTCAGACCTCTGGATGCAACAGGCAAACGCGCCTGATCATTCTGAATCGATAAGGTGTGCTTACAGCTCTGTAGCTGTCCTGTATCTCGAGTTGAGTCCAATTTACCGAGAACGCGTATCAAGATGACTCGAAACGGCCGATCCCGCCCGTGTGTTTTTTGGTAGTGAAAGGTACCCGATCGAGCTGAGATCAAGATGGCGAGCGGAAATGAGATCGAATACCATGGGGAAAAAAACTCGAGCTCTAACGAATGGTTGAATTTCGAGAAAAAATTTCAACCGACCAAAGGTCACCAAAAGGTCCGTCGAGATTTTTCTTGCCAACTAGCTCTCCAGCGCCCCGGAATTACTCTTAGGCTTCAATAACTGGCACCGGCGGTGAACCGTCAACCTGGTCACCGCCGGGAACCTCGTAGAGCTCCTTGCATCCGTAAGACAGCTCAGGATCGAAGCGGAGAGAACTTTCTAGAGAAGCGTTAAATTGAGATTTTTTGAGTGAAGATGAAGCCGGTTCTGGGAAGTCAACTGATACTGAAACTAGCCATACAGAGCTGAGCTGCTCAGCGAACAAAGTTTATATGCCAATGCTTGGCGTAAAAATCTGCTTTCTTAAAATGAATTGTCAAATATCTCTCAAATCTGAGCAAAACCGACCCACAGTCACCACTTTGTCCTTTCTGATCGGGTCGACCAACTGGGAACCGGCGGTGAACCGTCAACCAGGTTTTTGCGGACTTTGCGGTCGACTGTGCAGGCTTTCCAGCCTAGTCGGAAGCAAGGAGCGGGCGCATCGGGAGTAGGCGGAAGCCTCACCGATCCAAACGATCAGGGGCGAAAGCCAACTCTTATTAGGAGGATGAGAGGTCAAGCACACACACACGACAAACGAAGGCATGGCGTGAGTGAGCACAATCAAGATCACATCATATCCTGTCCGAAATACGCTTGTACAACACGCGGCAAGATCATAATCGCATGCTCAACGGCCGAGACCTCGGCATCAGTCACTGTTGAAGTTGGATCAATCGAGAGTGCCGCACTGTACACCTCCGTCCAAATAATATCATGGCTGAGTGGCTGCGTTGAGAGCCTCGATACACGTCCAACATCTATCCAGCACCCGACTCCCACGCCGTTGCAAGAGACACCACCATCGAATCCAGCTCTGATGGCACAAACGCGAAACACCTGTTGTAACTGAGGGGCGTGAAGCCCTATCCTATCTCGAATCACTGGTGGCCCGACACGGGCCGTATGAGTGAGTACATCTGCACGCGTGTTCCATTCCCTATATGTGTGGTCTACAATTTCCCTCCCGTGACAGGCAGGCCTAATTCCATACCTTTGACACATGTTGTCGAGTTGGTTAATCATTCTGTTGATCCTATCCTGATAGGTACGATTAAGCACCCTCCAGACACCCTGCAGCCAAGACACCACCAGAAGACTGTCCCCAGAAATGTACACAGGGATCCCAAATGAGTCGAGGTCGTACTCAACCTCCTTCATATTTTGTAACGCAATACGTTTGGCCAGTTTGTCGTTGAACGCCGCAGTGCCCTCTTGGGCCCCATAGGTGTGTAGGTCGTTTTGTGTGATGGTAAGTACCTCCTGCGGGGCCCCACCTGTTGTACCGTACCCTTTTCTTTTCTGAAAATAACTCAGCATCGTCCGTGTACACATGTGTTCGCGAACTGAACATACGAAGCATCTGTCGGCACAAAGGACTCCCACCATTTGAGTCCGTAGAATTCGCAGAAAGAAAATAGCCAGCATCTCTGGCCGACAGCTCGACCTGAACTAACATGTCTCCTTTTTAGCTGCGAAGCCTCTTGGAAGTGAAACATACCCCGCAAGCACTCAGACGCATCCGTCCTGAGTCTGTCCCACAGTGGGCCATACGCAACCGTAGTCATGTGGTGATCTCTCCACGTACGTTGCGTCGAAGATATTTCCTCATGAGAAGCAGTACACAACATAGAAATGAAATCAGCAGCATCCTTAGCGGAGTTCCACACCATACGAAGAAATCGCTGCACCAAACTCGCAAATCCATAAGATCGAAATTGCTCTCTGGCCTCGTGGTACCGTCGTCGGTTCCAGTCCGCCATAGTCTCCTCCTCTCTCCTCGGCCGTCGAAACATACGGCACAAACACCATCCCTCGAAGGCATTGAGCATGTGTAGCGAGGAAGTATCAGCAGTACATGTCTCTAGACAATACAACGCCATACTCTGCACCTTGTCTTGATAACGACAAAACTTATCACGAACAGCTACCGCTCTGTTACGAAAGAAATTCGACTGTCCAATGAAACAAGCACGAGCCTCCTTGATGCGATATTCCACATCAGGATGAGCGGGCACTAAGTAGGTGGAGAAAATCTCATGACCCAATACTTTCATTCTGCAAACACGTCGAAGTCTAAAGTCCTGATATCTCGAGCACGCAGGTATACACAAATCCTCGCTGGTAAGTATATGTCCGTCACCGTCCACTTTCGCATTTTCCCCACATGTAATGTACAACAGGCTGCTATCCTTCCATCTCATCCCCCAGTCATGTAGTGGTAGTGTTAGATCGTGCATCATCTGAGCCAACACAGTTGGGGAGGCAGAGACAAGGTAGCAGTTGTCCGCCCACACAAAGTGGTTCACTATTGTCCGTCGCTCATACTCACCACAGATGCCCTCCAGCACATACCCCACTCCTCTACTGTCCCAATCCCGAAATGTAGGTCCCCACATGGCACATATGATAAGATTAAAGAGAAGAGGCCCCTCAGGGCCGCCCGTCCGTATGCAGACGTCCCAGTTGATGTCGTGAATGGCCATACCCGCGACAACTAACGACCCCGTAGTGAAAACCAGCGGTGATAGCAAAGCATACTGGAGATAGGCTGGAATATTGGCATGGCACATAGCTCGCTTGGCGTTTTGAAGGCTGCAGTGGTCGAACGCTTGTTTGATATCGGCGTTAGCGATATGGACCGTCTGATCCTTTCCCCAGATGTCCCCATGTTGAGCCAGAGCCTTGAGGGCCCCCACAATTTCCACCGTCTTACGTCCCTCCTGGAAGCCGTAGATGCCCAGGGGTCCCATGAGGCCAGCCCGAGACACAAATTGTTCGACCAAGATCACCACACAAGCAGAATACCAACGGCTGAGACTGTTTTGCAGACAGAGGTACCGTGCATCTGTCAGCGATGTCAAGCTCGGCAGCTTGGGCATGAAGGCGATCAAAATTTTCCTCCAGTCCTACGGATACTGCCGTGCCAAGCGAAATACCTCATCAAACATCCGAGCAACGCCACGCAAAGTCGCCCACGGCAATGCCTTGAGTATTTCACAAGGCAGCCTGTCGGGGCCAGTGGCACGCTTGGACTTGAGACGTGACCGTGCCTGGCATACCACCGCCATTGTCAGTCCCTCAGTGCAGTACCCGTCACATAGGTTCTGTTGTGCATCCCTCCTCAACTCCTCCAACATCGCCATATCCCGTCCTCTGACCTCCTCCGAAGTATACCTCTGTCTGGTATGTGCTCTGATCTCCTCCACCCACCCCTCCCTGTCCTCAGATATCCGCCCCTGCACAATGAGGTGCTTGATACCATGACGCTCTTTGCGCCTGGAGGCAGGAGAGGTCCACGCGGCCAACGCCGCACGATACTCCCTCCGCAGTCCGTTGGCACGTCTGCGCAGGCCGGGCACATCCACTGACGCTGGCAGAGGCTTCCGTCGCAAAATCTCCTGGCAGGCCGTGAGCCCTGCAGGCCTAATTGGCGGTAGTCCCCGTCCCGTGGTGGCAGTCGTGAATTTGATTCCCTCCTGCTCAGTAAAGGCCCGAATAGTGGTCGACACAAGGTCCCCTGGAGAACAAGTAGTATTGGCATCTCCCAAGACCCGATCGATTTCCTTTCGCGCCATATTGAGGTCCCCCCAATTCACCGTCTTATAACCCACCAAACTCTTTTCACGAGCTGCCGTCGGGATACTACGTTTGACCAGCTCAGCGCCCGTGTCACTAAAAGTCCCCTGAAGCAGGCCATGGTCGCTGAGACGACTACGATTTGTCTCCCCCCCATTACTCATGATTGTTTCGACCGCCATCTCATCGATCTCCCACGTCCTGGGAACAAAAATGTAATCAAGAACCTTCTTACACGTCCCCCACCGAGATACTCCGTAGCTCTCCCATGTGTGTAGTCGTCGTGGCAAGAACGAATTGGCAGCCCTCATCCCCAGGCGCCCTAGAAAGCACAGAACACGCTCGCGCAACTGTTGTCGTACGTCCCTCCTCACCCGCTGTGCACCTCCCTCCTCGCAAGTCCTCCTCTCCTCCTTGGTAGCACTTCCCACCGCCCCATAGACAGTCCCAGTGCGTGAGCACTGCAGCTGAGTTGATGGGGATAGCTCAACGTTGGCATCGAGCAGCACAGAGACAGTCGCCCCCTTCCAGCGGCTGCGCAGAGTGAGAATAACTGACTCGAGCGCGCCCAACACCACGCACTGCACATCTACGGCGTTCTCGACGCCGGGGTCGGGAAGATACGCAGAGGCAACTATCACAGGGGCACTTCCACTACCAAAGACCACCACACAGAACCGTTCATATTGACATATTGATTCACGCACACACGTACTCCACTCTTTGTTAAATAATAACCCACACTTACCGTCACAACTCACACGATATGAAAGACCACACCGTCTGATATATGCATCGAATTTGCTTCCAAAAAGATTCTGGCATTCCTGAACACCCCAGATGCAATCTCGCATTGAAAGGCACCTCAGAATCTCATTCCCCTTGAAATTGGCCGACCCCGCCCGATTGAGGTTCCAGCTACCCAGTCGGATCCCCTTGAACGGTGTTCGGCGTCGTCGTCGTCACACCCTCCTGTTGACTTCCGTCTCGATATCAGCCTTCGTCTTAGTAAACGCAGGTATGAGTTGATGCAACCTGTCGACAGTCTCACTCGATACCTCCCATGTCGCCCGCGTCGCGGTACACTCGGCCAGAAGCATTGGCCTCGGAACGGCCGTCGCGGGCACTGTCCATATAGTCGATTTGGGCGGTCCCATTTCCCCTCGCACAGCAATAACCTCGATACCAATATGTGTACACATGCTCCGAATAGTGCCGCAGAATCTCCCCACCGCCTTAACGTGGTCCCTCTTCCACTCTGGGCACTCGACACTGACTTTGATCGACTCAGGGTTGATAACCTGCTTCATATTCTCAATGAGGCACTGTGGTGCAGCGATCTGGATTCCTGGAGGAGGCGCGGGGCGTTTAGCAGGGGGTACCGTCACAAGGTCGATGCACCGTTTGACCCTCCAAATAATATCCCTGTCGGTCCCTGGCTTGAATTTGATTTTGGCCGATCCGAACATGTAACGGCCAGCGTTAATGCGCTCAGTACCGTCAACACACACGTGCACACGATCATCCTCCGAAAGACAATGATTTGTAATGTTATCTATGAGCACCTTCACATCCTCCCACATGAGCATCTCCTGAGACCTCCTATCCCTATCACTCCAGTTGGTGACCCATCCCTTGAGTTCGACATACGTTGGAGAGAAGTAGGTAGTTCCAGGAGCCTGGTATCTTCCCGTCCTGGTATTATCAGGCCTCGTCGAAGCGTCACTGGCAACTGAACCCGCACGAACCTGTCCCTGGAGTCCCTGGACGATCGTCTCGAGTCGATTATGTTTAGTCTCAAGCCCCTGGACGCTCGTCTCCAGATTAGAAATCGTAACACCCTGCTTCTGGACCTGGGCCTGAACGTTGTCGATTTTGGTCCCCTGAACTCCTATGGCATCCTGGATCCTTTCAGTGTTATCATCCATCTTGTGCATAATCTGCAATAGTAAACTCTGCATACCGTCCTTCCCCTCCAAGGCGGCCTTCCTTTCAGCAAGAACCTCCTCACGATTACGCTTCACAGGGGGGGCTCCGCCATCCACCGTCATGTTATCTGCATGCTCAGGCATTGTGTCAATACACTGAGGTCCGTACCCCCACGAGTGCAACCACTGTCGTGTCACCGTCCGTTCACAGAGAGGTACAACAGATTCACTATCTGGAGTGGAGTCGGCAGTATTCAATCTTCCGTCCAGTGGGTAGTCACCTGGGGTCTTCTCAATATCCTGAAGTTGTCTTTTACGAGAAGCTCTCTCGACAGCAGTATCTGGCTTCTGACCGTAATCCTGTGAGTACTGCAAATATGGCACTGTCGGCGATATATCCTCCAGCTGAAACCTTCTCGCGAGAACCGAAAAGTCGTATCCGTCCGTCTTCACACACGTACAACAAAAGATAACAAGCGCAGCAAACAAAGGAAGCAGCCTAGCTGACCTCGAAGATGCCGCACCCGTCGATGGCAGCGATGGCTGCCGCGCCGTCTCCCCGCGACGCCGACACCCCCTGAGCCCCAGTGGGATCCTGGAGCCCTGGAGCCGAGATGACCTTGAGCCGGGCCCCTCGTAGAGCTCTTTTCTCACACGGCACTCCTCAGGGAGCGTGAAGAAAGCATCTAGAGCAAGACCTAAGAAACTCGAAAAATCACGTTTTTCTGTGTTTATCCAACGTCGGTTCCCCCAAGTGTTTTGAGAGTAATACTCCAGCTACGGATCTGGAAATTTTACTGGCAGACGCGCCTTAACCCATTACAGGTGCGAATAATCTGCTTTCTCGAAATGAATAGTCAATGGAACCGGCGGTAAACCGTCAACCAGATTACCGCTGGGGCCCTCATAGAGCTCTTTTCTCGCACAGCGCTGCGAGGTTCACATAAAGGAAAGGTATGGAGCAAGACAAAACACGAAAAATCACGCTTTTATGTTTTTATCCGGAGACGTATCCGCCAAGTGTTTTGATAGTGATACTGCATCTACGGACCTAAAAATTTGACTGGCAGACGCGGCATAACTCACCACAGGTGCGAAAAATCTGGTTTCTCAAAATGAATACTCAAATATCTTTCAAATTTTCGCAAAACCCACCGAAAGCGACCACATCTTCTTTTCTGGTCGGGTCGACCAACTAGCTCCACCCCGCGCCGGAATTCCTCTAGCTCATCGATGCCGAAGAGCTCTACGAGTAATATCTTTGATTTTTTCGCAACCGACCAAAAGTTGTCACATTGTCCGTTCTGGTCGGGTCGACCAACTAGCTCCAGCCCGCGCCGGAGTTCCTCTAGCTCGTCGATAACTGGGAACCGGTGGTAAACCGTCAACCAGGTACCGCAGGGGCCCTCGTAGAGCTCTTTTTCTCACACGGCGCTCATCGGTAAGCATGAAGAAAGCGTCTAGAGCAAGACCTGAGAAGCTCGAAAAATCACGTTTTTCTGTTTTTATCTAACGTTGGTTCCTCCAAGTGTTTTGATAATAATACTACAGCTACGGACCTGAAAACTTTACTGGCGTCTTAACCACTACAAGTGCGAAGAATCTGCTTTCTCAAAATGAATTGTCAAATATCTTTCAAACTGGCTCCGGCGGTGAACCGTCAACCTGGTCACCGCCGGGAACCTCGTAGAGCTCCTCCCACGCGTAAGAGTGCTCAGAGTCGAAGGAGAAGAGACCTTCTAGAGGCATTTTTCAAAAAATTGAACAGGTTTTTTTTTCGTCGACATGAAGTTTGGTTCCCCCAAGTGTTTTGATAGTAAATGTGCGCCTACAGAGCTCATACTGGCGCCGGCGGTGAACCTCGTAGAGCTCTTTTCACGCGTGAGAGAGCTCAGAGTCGGAAGAGAGAGCTTCTGGAGGCATTTCTCGAAAACTCAACATTGTTTTTTTTTCATGTCGAGATGGAGTTGGTTGCTCCAAGTGTTTTGATGGGAAATGTGCGCCTACAGAGCTCATATTAAGACTCAGAGGCCCTCATAATCGTTTACAGGTGCGAAAATCTGTTTTTTTTTTATTTTTTTTTTTTTTTTAAAAAAAAAAAAAAAAAAAAAAAAAAAAAAAAAAAAAAAAAAAAAAAAAAAAAAAAAAAAAAAAAAAAAAAAACTTTGTCCTTTCTGGCCGGGTCGACCAACTAGCTCCACCCCGCGCCGGAATTCCACTAGCTCGTCGATGACGAAGAGCTCCACGAGGTATTAAGACGCACAGGCCCTCACATTCGTCTACAGGTGCGAAAAATCTGCTTCCTCAAAATGAATCGTCAAATCTCTTCCATATAATGGCAAAACCAACCAAAAGTTAACACTTTGTCCTTTCTGGCCGGCTGGGCCAACTGGCGCCGGCGGTGAACCGTCAACCTAGTCACCGCCAGGAACCTCGTAGAGCTCCTTTCACGCGTGAGAGAGCTCAGAGTCGAAAAATAGAGCTTCTGGAGGCATTTCTCGTCGAGATTTTGCTTGCCAACTAGCTCTCCAGCGCCCGGAATTACTCTTAAGCTTCCAGCAATAACTGGGCGCCAGCGGTAAACCGTCAACCTTTCTTACCGCCGGGGGACTCGTAGAGCTTCCTGACAATATATAATGTCGAAAAAAATTGCAGAGAACGACTAGTTTTTCAGCCCAAGCGATTTCAGACCTCTCGATGCAACAGCCAAACGCCCCCGATGCTTCTGGATTGCCTTCTGCACGAGCTCTGTAGCTCTCCTGCAGCCCGAGTTACGTGCGTGAATCGACAGCAACCCTGAAGATGACTCGAAAAATACGAACAGTTTGGCAAACCTAGCTCGAGTATCAGACCAAGTTCAGGCCTCTGAATGCGACAGGCGGACGCGTTTGATGTCTCCGAAACGATTCCTGTGATTACCAGCCCTGCAGCCCCCCTACAGCCCGAGTTAAGTGCAGAAAACCGACACTCGACAATACGAATAGTGTCGCGGACCCAGTTCGGGCAGCAGACCGAATTCCGCGCCCTGGATTTGACAGCTGGACGCGCCTGATGTCTCTGAATCGATTCCTGTAACTACCAGCACTGTAGCTTCCCACAACCCGAGTTAAGTACAGAAAACCGACAGCACCTCTCAAGATGACTCGAACAATACGAATAATAGTTTCGCGATTCTAGAGCGGGCAGCAGACCGAGTTCAGAGCTCTGGATTCAACAGAAAAACGCGACTAATGACTCGGATCGGTTTCTGTAATTATCAGTTCTGTAGTTGTCATATAGCTCGAGTTAAGTACATAAAACCGAGAGCGCCTGTCAAGATGACTGAAATAATACGAATAGGTTTGCGGACCTAGCTCGGCTAGCAGACCGAGTTCAGACCTCTGAATGCAACAGACAAACGCGCCAAATCATTCAGAATCGGTAAGGTGTGCTTATCAGCTCTGTAGCTGTCCTGTATCTCATGTCAAGTACCTCGTAGAGCTCTTCGTCATCGATGAGCTAGAGGAATTCCGGCGCGGGGTGGAGCTAGTTGGTCGACCCGGCCAGAAAGGACAATGTGGTAACTTTTGGGTGGTTTTGCGAATATTTGAAAGGCATTTGACAATTCATTTTGAGAAAGCTGATTTTTCGCACCTGTAGTGGGTTAAGACGTGTCTGCCAGTGAAATTTTCAGGTCCGTAGATGCAGTATTACTATCGAAACACTTGGAGGAACCGACGTTGAATAAAAACAGAAAAACGTAATTTTTCGATTTTTTCATTTCTCGCTCCAGAAGCTTTCTTCATGTGTTCCGAGAAGCGCGATATGAGAAAAGAGCTCTACGAGGGTCCCGGCGGTAACCTGGTTGACGGTTTACCGCCGGTTCCCAGTCCAATATACCGACAGCGCGTATCAAGATGACTTGAAACGGTCAATCCCGACTGGACGCTTTTTGGCAGTAAAAGGTACCCGATCGAGCTGAGATCATGATAGCGAGCGGGAATAAGATCGAATATCACGAGAAGAAATACTGGGCGCCGGCGGTAAAACGTCAACATTTGTTTTTTTTTTTTTTGGGGGGAGGCTGACCAGGCACCGAGCGCCCCAGCGCCCGTTAAGTGCCTACCTAGTCTCTCTGCAGCTGGAGGTCTTGGGCCACCTGGACTGCGGCCCGCAAGAGGCCCTCGAGACCCGAAAGCTCAGCGTCAGTGATACTGCTATGGGAGGGGAGTGCCTGTGCACAACGCCCTACTATTTCCCATATGATTGGACAAGGAGAGGAGGCTTGGGGGAAGAGGGAGACTACACGAGCTCTCTTATCTCTATGCTCAGGGTCAGGGTAAGGGTCATGGAATCGAGGAATATATCCAATCTGCAGAAACCAGCCAACGCCCACACCTTGGGCACACACTCCGCCGTCGAAGGATCCGCGGAGGCCAATAACTCGAAAGTTGTCTCGGACATCAGAACGAAAGATATGGTGGTGGAACAGCTCTCTGAATATCTGGCCTTCCCGTGCTAAGTGGGTAAGTTCATCAGCTACTGTGTTACTCTCTCGATATATGTGTCGAATGAAGTCGTTGCCCCATGAGGGGGGTCGTATTCCTTCCTCCTCCAACTCTTCCAAAAGAGAAATAATATTTGCCACCCGCCTACGATAAGAAGCCCCATCTCCTCCTTCTCCTCCCTCAACCTTCCAGAGACCATTGATCCAGTTACAGATAAGAAGCGAATCGCCCGTCAGCTCGAGACCGATCCCATCATCACTCAGATCCCAAGTCGGCTCCTGTTCATTGTTCGAGGCCAATCTCTGGGCCAGCTTCTCGGACTCCTTCGCCGACAACGGACGAGCCAACATCTCCTCCCCCCTCTCCTTTATGTAGTCTCCTCTCCCTCCAGTTCCTCCACGGACAACAAACAAGTCAAACAGAGACCCCAAAGTACAAGCTTCCAGGAACTGCCTGCAATACTGAACGAAGTCAGAGTAAGAGAAAGAGCACGCCCTCCACCACCGATCCTCCAGATTCACAAACGAGGGAAATATCGTCTGGAACATGAAACACCAAGGATGTTCACCCGTCGCCTGCCCCTTAGTACTGCCTAATCGTGTCAGTTTCGAGGCCTCCTTCCACTTCCACTGTGAACGCCAATATTTTGACTCCAGTGTCCTTTTCTCCTCCCACCTCGGGGTACAGCACATCAGAAGCCGGCGTGCGTCACGATGCGCACGAGGATACACCGTCTGTTGTCCAGGTCCAGGAACAGCCACCCTCCGACGTTTCGGGGGGGGCCTGGGGGAATCCCTAGGCCCCCCCCGCTCACAGGGAACTTCAACATCTCGAGAAGAAGAGGCCCTATCAGAGGGCATAGCAGAAGAGACCATCCCATGCATATCTGAAGAGACAGCGCCCATCCCATTCGTATCTGAGGAGACTGCGCCCATCCCATTAGTAACTGCAGAGACAGCACCCATCCCACTGGTAACTGAAGAGACTCCCACCATCCCATTAGTAACTGAAGAGACCACACCCATCCCACTGGTAACTGGAGAGACCATCCCATGCATATCAGAGACAGCACCCATCCCACTGGTAACTGAAGAGACTCCCACCATCCCACCAGTAACTGAAGAGACCACATCCATCCCACTGGTAACTGGAGAGACCATCCCATGCATATCAGAAGAGACCACACCCATCCCATTCATATCTGAAGAGACTGCACCCATCCCACTAGTAACTGAAGAGACAGCCCCCATCCCATTGGTAACTGAAGAGACCTCCCCCATCCCATTGGTAACTAGAGAGCCCGCGACCATTCCTGGGCTCAGCTCCGACTCAGGAATCTGATATCCGCTGTCGACATTAGCTCCAAAATATGATGCTATGTCAGCTCCAAGCTGCCACAAGGAATAAAGAACTCTCTGCACTGCACTCTGGCACTTTGCTTCAAAGAACATCCGTCTAGCAATTCTGAGTCGAGCTGGCTTCCAAACAACCCAACTTTCGGAGGCTGGCTTTTGGGGTGACGTCATCTGGTAAAGACAATTTCCCTCAACAGCTTCCTGACAACATGTAATGTCGAAAAAAAATACACAGAAAACAAGTTTTTCAGCCCAAGCAATTTCAGACCTCTCGGATGCAACAGCCGAACGCCCCCGATGCTTCTGGATTGTCTTCTGTACGAGCTCTGTAGCTCTCCTACAGCCCGAGTTACGTGCGTAAATCGACAGCACCTCTCAAGATGACTCGAACAATACGAATAGTTTGGCAAACCTAGCTCGAGTATCAGACCGAGTTCAGACCTCTGCATACGCGTCTGATGTCTCTGAATCGATTCCTGTGATTACCAGCCCTGCAGCCCCCCCTACAGCCCGAGCTAAGTGCAGGAAACCCACAGCACCTCTCAGGATGACTCGAACAATACGAATAGTTTCGCGGACCTAGTTCGGGCAGCAGACAGAGTTCGGAGCTCTGGATTCGAGTTAAGTGCAGAGAACCGACAGCATCTCTCAAGATGACTCGAACAATACGAATAGTTTCGCGATTCTAGATCGGGCAGCAGACCGAGTTCAGAGCTCTGGACTCAACAGACAACGGCCACTGATGATTCTGAATCAGATTCTGTACGTAGCAGCTCTGTAGCTGTCCTGTAGCTCGAGTTAAGTACAGAAAACCGAGAGCGTCTGTCAAGATGACTCGAATAATACGAATAGGTTTGCGGACCTAGCTCGGCTAGCAGACCGAGTTCAGACCTCTGGGTTCAGCGGGCGAACGCGCCTGATCATTCTGAATCGATTAGCTGTGCTTACCAGCTCTGCAGCTGTCCTGAAGCTGGAGTTATCTTGAGAAAACCGACAGCGCGTGAGAAGATGACTCGAAACGGCCGATCCCGCCAGTGTGCTTTTTGGCAATAAAAGGTACCCGATCGAGCTGAGATCAAGATGGCGAGCGGGAATAAGATCGAATATCACAGGAAAAAATACTAGAGCTCAAACGAATTGAGGAATTTCGAGAACAAAATTTTCAACCGACCAAAAGTCGCGAAAAGGTCCGTCGAGATTTTTCTTACCAACTAGCTCTCCAGCGCCCCGGAATTACTCTTAAGCTTCCAGCAATAGCTTGCTAAGGGAAGCTCTACGAGTTACTAGAGCTCTAACGAATGGTTGAATTTCGAGAACAAAATTTCCAACCGACCAAAAGTCATCAAAAGGTCCGTCGAAATTTTTCTTGCCAACTAGCTCTCCAGCGCCCTGGAACTGGGCGCCGGCGGTAAACCGTCAACCTTTGTTACTGCCGGGGGACTCGTAGAGCTTCCTGACAACATGTAATGTCGAAAAAAAATACACAGAAAAAAAAAGTTTTTCAGCCCAAGCAATTTCAGACCTCTCGGATGCAACAGCCGAACGCCCCCGATGCTTCTGGATTGTCTTCTGCACGAGCTCTCTAGCTCTCCTACAGCCCGAGTTACGTGCGTAAATCGACAGCACCTCTCAAGATGACTCGAACAATACGAATAGTTTGGCAAACCTAGCTCATGTATCAGACCGAGTTCAGACCTCTGCATACGCGTCTGATGTCTCTGAATCGATTCCTGTGATTACCAGCCCTGCAGCCCCCCCCACAGCCCGAGCTAAGTGCAGGAAACCCACAGCACCTCTCAGGATGACTCGAACAATACGAATAGTTTCGCGGACCTAGTTTGGGCAGAAGACAGAATTCGGAGCTCTCTGGATTCGACAGGCGGACGCGCATGATATCTCCGAATCGATTCCAGTGATTACCAGCCATGCAGCCCCCCTACAGCCCGAGTTAAGTGCAGAGAACCGACAGCATCACTCAAGATGACTCGAACAATACGAATAGTTTCGCGATTCTAGATCGGGCAGCAGACCGAGTTCAGAGCTCTGGATTCAACAGAGAGCGGCCACTGATGATTCTGAATCAGATTCTGTACGTATCAGTTCTGTAGCTGTCCTGTAGCTCGAGTTAAATACAGAAAATCGAGAGCGTCTGTCAAGATGACTCGAATAATACGAATAGGTTTGCGGACCTAACTCGGCTAGCAGACCGACTTCAGACCTCTAGATGCAACAGGCGGACGCGCCTGCTCATTCTGAATCGATCAGCTGTACTAATCAGCTCTGTGGCTGTCCTGAAGCTGGAGTTATCGTGAGAAAACCGACAGCACGTGAGAAGATGACAAACGAATTGGGCAATTTCGAGGACGAAATGTTCAACCGACCAAAACTTATCAAAAGGTCTGTCGAGATTTGTCTGCCAACTAGCTCTCCAGCGCCCCGGAACTGGCGCCGGCGGTAGGAGGTCGACCTTTCCTACCGCCAGGGATTCGTAGAGCTTTCTGACAATGTGTAATGTCGGGAAAAAACACAGAGAACGCATAGTGTTTCAGCCCAAGCGATTTGAGATCACTCGATGCAACACCCAAACGCCCCCCAATGCTTCTGGAGTGTCTTCTCTACGAGCTCTGTAGCTCTGCTACAGCCCGAGATGTGCGTATATCGGCAGCACCTCAAAAAAAAAAAAAAAAAAAAAAAAAAAAACTCTATGAGCCTGAGATCAGACCTCTGAATGCGACAGAGGGACGCGTCTGACGACTTCGAATCGATTACTATGACAGCTACATCGCTGATACTTACAGAATCATTAGTCGCGCTTGTTCGTTGAATCTAGAGCTTTGAACTCGATCTGCTGCCCGCTCTAGAATCGCAAAATTGTTCGTATTGTTCGAGTCATCTTGAGAGCTGCTTTCAGTCTTCTGCACTTCTCTCGGGCTGTAGGGGAGCGCTCGAGTTAGAAACAGAAAACTGAGAGCGCCTGTCAAGATGACTGGCGCCGGCGGTGAACCCTCAACCTGGTTTTTTGGGTTTTCGGACCGATGTTCCAGCTGGGTCAACTGGCGGCCAGAATCTGCTGCGCCAAATGCACAACAGCGCTAGTAAGCGCCTCAGCAGCACTAAGTTCGGCGTCGGTTATCGTAGCACCTTCCAGGCACCACGCGGCTTCGCACACATCCCTCCAAACGAGAGGCATATTAGAGGACACGGAGTAGGGGGAGGAGGAGGGGAGAGGAGAACACGAGACACTCTTATTACAATCATATCTATGATTGATGAAACCCACTTGAAGCCAAAAGCCGCACCCCGTCCCTTTGCTGCAAACTCCCCCATCGTATCCACCACGACAGGCGATAGGTTGTAGAAAGTCCTCAAAGCTAAACATGTACTCATACTGGATGTAGAAGCCGTGGCCCTCGCGGGCCAAATGTGTAAGTTCATCAGCCCGTGTGTTGTCTTCCCTGAATTCATGCCTATATAAATCTTTCCCCAATCCAGAACTTCGAATACCCAGATCCCCCGCAGCACGATCTAGAACGTTAAATGCATCGGTCCACACGTCTCTGGTATTGTTTATTGTCGCATCGCCATCGTCCCGTCAGCCAGTTATTCACAAGTAAACTATCCCCTTTGATTTCTACCCCGAATCCTGGACTTACAATGTCCCACACCGTCTGCCTCTCGTAGATAATCGCCAACCTCTTAGCAAGTTTTTGTGTATCTTTCTCACTCGGTATACGCTCAGTATCCCCCACCATCTCGGGAGGTGTATAGTACGCCGCTGTGCCCTTCCAGTTCTGAACAAAATACAGGAATACCTTTGGTTTATCGTACATGCACAAAAGATTCTGCCACATCTCCAGGAAAGAACGATAGCTCGTCTCGACACTCGACCACCAGGAGCTGCCATATGTAAGAATGTATGGATACTGCCAGCTACGCTGGCCCACTCTCTCTGGACCAGCCCTCAACCTCTTGATCGTGGATGCCTGAGTACGGTTGCCGTGTAGTCGGCAACATTCTGCCATAATGTCCCTGCGCGTTGTCCACTCAACATTGTACATGAGCAATCCCCTTCTGCTGTCCACGAAAGCTCTGTTATCAGGACTGCAGTGATCAATATCATGAGCTGGGAGGGAGAGTGTGGGCAGTAGAGCCGCCGACCCACTCCCTGAATCAATATTCTCAGAAGCCAAAGAATCACCGCCAAACCCTTGTCGTAGCCCCTGCAGTCGTCGTCTCTTCAAGGTCTGCCTGTTGAAGCTGGCGTCCTGGGTCGCAATGTGCCTGGCGAGCTCCTGTGAAACATCCTCCAGCCTATCACTCAATGCAATACTCTCAGCAACAACTTGTGAGATGACTCCCGCGAAAGATTGCGAGGGTGTATCAGCAAATCGTACTCTCTTCTGGGAAGGCCCAGGATCAGCAGCAAACGTGGCGACGTGTGCCTGGGGTGTTCCCTCGCATTCGGGGCTTCCCCAGGACTTGCGTCCTGACGCCTCCTGCAAAATTTGGCGACGTTGCCTGAGGTGTTCCCTCGCACTCGGGGCTTCCTCAGGACTTGCGCTCTGACGCCATTGAACATGTCGACGGTGACAATCTGACAAGATATACTCCTTGATACTTCTCATCATCGTCCAGCTCTTCCAAGCAATCATCTGTACAGCTGATGGGAAATTGGCCTCAGCGAAATGCTGTCGCACCTTGTGGAGCATCTCAGGGCGCCAGACACCCCATGTTAGCGAAGACGGCTTGCGACGGCACCACATACGCAGCAGACACATGCCCTCAAAAGCATGTATGGTTCGCACCGCCTCAGCATCAAGCGTGAACATCTCTCCCGCATATAGCAGACGCGATTGGACCTGAGCTTGATAACGACGATATTTGTGTTTCAGCGGTACCGATCTGCATCCAAAATATGATATCTGAGCGAAAAAGGATCCTCTGGCGCATTTAAGTCGATGTGCTAGGTCCTCGTGTCCCTCAAGAAAGCTTTTACAGACAACGCAGCCCAGAATAGAAAGCGACTCCACCGGTGTGAAGGCAACTCGTTGATCTCCGACTTGGGCCAAAATCGGCGTAGGGTCCTGGGTCCCGCATACGAGTATCTGCAAGGATGATGACTTCCAACTCATTCCCCAGTCTGCTAAAGCAATGGTGAAAACATCAACGATCTTCTGGATTTCCTTAGCATTCCTCCCCACAAGGTACAGATTATCAGCCCAGAGCGCATGGTTGTACGTGTGGTAGGTAGCGGGGTTGTGGGGGTCGGGGATCTCGTACCCTATGTTCTGAGCGTCCAAAGAGGCAACTACAGAGGCCCACATGGCGATAACCACGATGTTGAAAGCAAGCGGGCTCTCAGTCCCACCCGTCCTCAAGCTCTTATCCCAAGAAACCCCATCCAGTTGGATCCCCTCGAAGACGATGGTGCAATTTGTAACAGCGAGCGGCTCGATAAGTGCATATTGTAAGCGTGCTGGGATCTCTAGTTTATCCATAGCGCGTGCAAGCATACTGAGCGTGACATTGTCGAATGCTCGTGCAATATCTGCCGATGCAATATGTGCGCTCTGATCTTTGCCCCATATAGAAGCGTGCTGTGCAATACCTTTAAGTGCGGCCGCGATCTCCCATGTGTGCCGTCCCCCTGCGAAGCCGTAGATTCCCAACTTACTTTTCCAGAGAGCCAGCCTGTCCTCGATAAGAATAGTGACTGCCGTGAGGTACCACTTGCCTAGAGTGTTGGAAACTATCAAGTTCCTGGTGTCATCCAGGGACTCCATGTTGGACATCTTCGGCATGAGATTCAAATACACATCACACCATGAGCTGGGAGTGCGCCGACGACCCGAATATATTTCCTGAAACACAGCAGTGATCCTGCGCATCGAGCGCCATGGCAGAGCTTTGAGTAACTCAATGCTAACACCATCGGGTCCACAAGCTTTCCCGCTACGAAGGCGGGCGCGAGCTCGATATATGACGGAAGGCGTGAGTGTGGGGCCAACTGCTTGGCTGTCAAGTGCTGCGCGACGGAGACGTGTAACAAGCTGTGCATTACGCTCACGCTCAGCAGAACATGTCACGGTACGTACAGCATGTGCCTGCACCTCCTCCTCCCAGGCCTCCCTGTCCTCCGTAACAATACCATCCACCTTCAGCTTACGAACTCTCGTCCTCTTCCCCCTCCTCGTCGGTGCTATTGAATATTCAGCTTTCTGTCGATTGTATTCGTCTTGCAATGGTCGGAGTTGCCGTCTAAGTTCACGCTGTGCTTGCCGGTTGCCTTTATGTTCACGAACTTGCTTCTCAAGTAGGGCATGCTGTGGGGTCCTCGCAGGGGGTGACCTCTGGTGTCCAGGAGCACTCAGCAGGGGCAGTGCGTGATCCCGAATTGTTCTTGCCATCTCCTCTGGGCCTACTACAGGCACCTGGATATCCACCAAAGCTCGAAACATATCCTCCTCCCTATGGCTCTCGAACTGCTTATGGGCAGTATGATGCCTAGGTGCAGGACGGTAACGTGATGTAGGCTTCGCTGCAACATTCATCTCAACACGAACGAGAGCATGGTCGCTGAATCGGCTGTCGTGAGCCTCATACAACATGTCCACTCTACCGTCTACAATCATGTCAGACCAACTGGTGGGCACCATGATGTAATCAAGCACACGGGGAGCCGTCTGCCTGCCTAAAGGTTCAAAAGTAGGCACCCTCTGAGTCCCTAGTGTATTTGTCGCGCAGAGCCGCATCCGCTGCATGAAGCCCTCCATCTCCTCCCTCATGTGATCTTCCCTCCACCTCCTCTGCTCATGATCCCCCTTCACACCGTACCCTCTATGCATAGCAATGGACAGAGCTTGGCCTGTGTGGACCCCGTACCTGGTCTCCAGTCCAGGCGTCAACTCCACTTGGCAGTCCCCCGCCAGCACAAGTCTGTACTCGGACCCATTCTGCGAACAAAAGTGTGCAAACGTCTGCCTAATATAACTAAGCATACTCTTCTGAACATCAAGTGCATCATCACGATCGCAATGCGGGAAATACGCTGACACCAAGAAAACACACGGGCGCCTAAACACAAGTATTGAAATACGGTCTGTCGAAAAACTGGCTTTGATATGATGACGTTGTTGCCCTCTGATCACAACGCCAGCCTGCTTGCAAGTAGAGAGATAAGATTCCCATCCCAACTTTCTAAAACTGATCGAATTATGTGAGAGGTTCTGGCACTCCTGCAGACACACGATATTTACCCCCAGTGTCGACAGTAGGCGCATGCAACTAAATCCCCTGTCCTGACTCTTGCCGATCTTATTCACATTCAAAGTCCCAAGCTGCATGAGTAGGGAGTCAGGCGACCCACTCTTAGGACCCGTTGAGCCCCGTCAACGACTTGAATTGAGAGCGGCCGTGAAATCATCATACGTGCATGTGATGTTTGTGTTGTGTTTAATCGTGCCATCCCATATGTCACGATGTACTTCCCAGTTGCCCGTCGTCACCTTGAATACAGCAACCTCAACCGGTCTAGTAGAGCTCCTTGCATCCGTGAGAAAGCTCAGCATCAAAGCGGGCGCTTCTGGGAGCTTTTCTAGAAAAATTTCAAGTTGAGATTTTTCGGAGTCAACATGAAGTCGGTTCCTCCAAGTGAACTGTTACTGAAAATGACTCTAGAGAGCTGAACTGCTCAGGGAACAGAGTTTATATCTCAATGCTTGGAGTAAAAATCTGTTTTTTCAAAATAAATTGTCACAAATCTTCAAAAAAATGGAAAATCAAAAGTTGTCACAGTGTCCGCCTCGGCCGGCTGGGCCAACTAGCTCCACCCCGCGCCGGAATTCCTCTAGCTCATCGATACCGAAGAGTACGAATAGGTTTGCGGATATAGCTCGGCAAACAGACTGAGTTCAGACCTCTTCTTGGAACAGCCGAAATCAAGACGAATCGAAACGGCCGATTCCGACAGTGTGCTTTTTAGCAGTAGAAGGTACCCGATCGAGCTGAGATTAAGAGGGCGAGCGGGAATAAGATCAAACTTGATGGAGAAACGTAGCGTCCACTTGTAAGCGTCCAAAACCCGGATAGCGAAGCCAAGCGCGGAACGTCGCACTGGGCGCCAGCGATAAACCGTCAACCTTTCTTACCGCCGGGGGACTCGTAGAGCTTCCTGACAATATATAATTTGGAAAAGAATTTCAGGGAACGACTAGTTTTTCAGCCGAAGCGATTATAGACCTGGCAAGATGACTCTAACAAAACAAACGAAGAGTTTTCCAATCGAGCTCGAGTATGAAACCGAGTTCAGACCTCTGAATGCGACAGGCGAACGCGTCTGATGCGGACCGATTCCTGTGATTACCAGCTCTGCAGCCTGAGTTAAGTGCAGAAAACCGAGAGTGCCTCTCAGGATGACTCGAATAATTCAACAGTTTCGCGGATCTCGTTCGAGCAGCAGACCGAGTTCCGAGCTCTCGGCTCGACAAACAGACGCGCCTGATGTCTCGAAATCGATTCCTGTGACCAGCAGCACTGTAGCCCTCCCCCAGCACGATTTAAGTACAGAAAACCGAGAGCACTTCTCAAGATGACTCGAACAATACCAATAGGTGCGAACCTAGCTCGGGGAGCAGGCCGAGTTCAGAGCTATTCATTCGACGGACCGAACGCGCCTGATAATTCTCAGTCGATATTTCTGATTATCAGCTCTCTGGCTGCTTTACAGATCGAGTTAGTACGAAAACCCGAGAGCGTATGCTAGAATGACTCGAATAATACGAATAGGTTTGCGACCCTAGCTTGGCTAGCAGACCGAGTTCAGACCTCTGAATTCAACAGACAAACGCGCCTCATCATTCTGAATGCATTAGCTGTGCTGACCAGCTCTGTAGGTGTCCTCAAGCTCGAGTAATCTTGAGAAAACCGACAGCGCATATCAAGATGACTCGAACGGCCGTTCCCGCCCGCCTGCTGTTTGGCCTTCAAAGTTACCCGATCGAGCTGAGATCAAGATGGCAAGCGGGAATAAGATCGAATATTATAGGAAAAATACTAGAGCTCTAACAAATATTCAAATTTTGAGAACAAAATTTTCAACCGACCAAAAGTCACTAAAAGGTCCGTCGAGATTTTTCTTGTCAACTAGCTTTCCAGCTCCCCCGAATTACCCTTAAGCTTCCAGCAATAACTTACTAAGGGAAGATCTACGAGTTACTGTGATTAACAGCTCTGTAACTGTCCTAAAGCTCGAGTTATCTCGAGAAAAGCGTCACTGCGTGACAAGATGACTCGAAACGGCCGATCCCGCCCGCGTGCTTTTTGGCAATAAAAGGTACCCGATCGAGCTGAGATCAAGATGGCGAGCGGGAATAAGATCGAATATCACAGGAAAAAATACTAGAGCTCAAACGAATTGAGGAATTTCGAGAACAAAATTTTCAACCGACCAAAAGTCGCCAAAAGGTCCGTCGAGATTTTTCTTACCAACTAGCTCTCCAGCGCCCCGGAATTACTCTTAAGCTTCCAGCAATAGCTTGCTAAGGGAAGCTCTACGAGTTACTAGAGCTCTAACGAATGGTTGAATTTCGAGAACAAAATTTCCAACCGACCAAAAGTCATCAAAAGGTCCGTCGAAATTTTTCTTGCCAACTAGCTCTCCAGCGCCCTGGAACTGGGCGCCGGCGGTAAACCGTCAACCATTGTTACTGCCGGGGGACTCGTAGAGCTTCCTGACAACATGTAATGTCGAAAAAAATACACAGAAACAATCAGTTTTTCAGCCCAAGCAATTTCAGACCTCTCGGATGCAACAGCCGAACGCCCCCGATGCTTCTGGATTGTCTTCTGCACGAGCTCTCTAGCTCTCCTACAGCCCGAGTTACGTGCGTAAATCGACAGCACCTCTCAAGATGACTCGAACAATACGAATAGTTTGGCAAACCTAGCTCATGTATCAGACCGAGTTCAGACCTCTGCATACGCGTCTGATGTCTCTGAATCGATTCCTGTGATTACCAGCCCTGCAGCCCCCCCCACAGCCCGAGCTAAGTGCAGGAAACCCACAGCACCTCTCAGGATGACTCGAACAATACGAATAGTTTCGCGGACCTAGTTTGGGCAGAAGACAGAATTCGGAGCTCTCTGGATTCGACAGGCGGACGCGCATGATATCTCCGAATCGATTCCAGTGATTACCAGCCATGCAGCCCCCCTACAGCCCGAGTTAAGTGCAGAGAACCGACAGCATCACTCAAGATGACTCGAACAATACGAATAGTTTCGCGATTCTAGATCGGGCAGCAGACCGAGTTCAGAGCTCTGGATTCAACAGAGAGCGGCCACTGATGATTCTGAATCAGATTCTGTACGTATCAGTTCTGTAGCTGTCCTGTAGCTCGAGTTAAATACAGAAAATCGAGAGCGTCTGTCAAGATGACTCGAATAATACGAATAGGTTTGCGGACCTAACGCGGCTAGCAGACCGACTTCAGACCTCTAGATGCAACAGGCGGACGCGCCTGCTCATTCTGAATCGATCAGCTGTACTAATCAGCTCTGTGGCTGTCCTGAAGCTGGAGTTATCGTGAGAAAACCGACAGCACGTGAGAAGATGACAAACGAATTGGGCAATTTCGAGGACGAAATGTTCAACCGACCAAAAATTATCAAAAGGTCTGTCGAGATTTGTCTGCCCACTAGCTCTCCAGCGCCCCGGAACTGGCGCCGGCGGTAGGAGGTCGACCTTTCCTGCCGCCAGGGATTCGTAGAGCTTTCTGACAATGTGTAATGTCGGGAAAAAACACAGAGAACGCATAGTGTTTCAGCCCAAGCGATTTGAGATCACTCGATGCAACACCCAAACGCCCCCCAATGCTTCTGGAGCGTCTTCTCTACGAGCTCTGTAGCTCTGCTACAGCCCGAGATGTGCGTATATCGACAGCACCTCTCAACATAACTCGAACAAAACCAAAACATTTTTTTTTAAACAAAAAAAAAAAAAACTCTATGAGCCTGAGATCAGACCTATGAATGCGACAGAGGGACGCGTCTGACGACTTCGAATCGATTACTATGACAGCTACATCGCTGATACTTACAGAATCATTAGTCGCGCTTGTTCGTTGAATCTAGAGCTTTGAACTCGATCTGCTGCCCGCTCTAGAATCGCAAAATTGTTCGTATTGTTCGAGTCATCTTGAGAGCTGCTTTCAGTCTTCTGCACTTCTCTCGGGCTGTAGGGGAGCGCTCGAGTTAGAAACAGAAAACTGAGAGCGCCTGTCAAGATGACTGGCGCCGGCGGTGAACCCTCAACCTGGTCGCCGCCGGGAACCTCGTAGAGCTCCTTGCATCCGTGAGAAAGCTCAGCATCAAAGCGGGCGCTTCTGGGAGCTTTTCTAGAAAAATTTCAAGTTGAGATTTTTCGGAGTCAACACGAAGTCGGTTCCTCCAAGTGAACTGTTACTGAAAATGACTCTAGAGAGCTGAACTGCTCAGGGAACAGAGTTTATATCTCAATGCTTGGAGTAAAAATCTGTTTTTTCAAAATAAATTGTCACAAATCTTCAAAAAATTGGAAAATCAAAAGTTGTCACATTGTCCGCCTCGGCCGGCTGGGCCAACTAGCTCCACCCCGCGCCCGAATTCCTCTAGCTCATCGATACCGAAGAGTACGAATAGGTTTGCGGATATAGCTCGGCAAACAGACTGAGTTCAGACCTCTTCTTGGAACAGCCGAAATCAAGACGAATCGAAACGGCCGATTCCGACAGTGTGCTTTTTAGCAGTAGAAGGTACCCGATCGAGCTGAGATTAAGAGGGCGAGCGGGAATAAGATCAAACTTGATGGAGAAACGTAGCGTCCACTTGTAAGCGTCCAAAACCCGGATAGCGAAGCCAAGCGCGGAACGTCGCACTGGGCGCCAGCGATAAACCGTCAACCTTTCTTACCGCCGGGGGACTCGTAGAGCTTCCTGACAATATAAAATTTGGAAAAGAATTTCAGGGAACGACTAGTTTTTCAGCCGAAGCGATTATAGACCTGGCAAGATGACTCTAACAAAACAAACGAAGAGTTTTCCAATCGAGCTCGAGTATGAAACCGAGTTCAGACCTCTGAATGCGACAGGCGAACGCGTCTGATGCGGACCGATTCCTGTGATTACCAGCTCTGCAGCCTGAGTTAAGTGCAGAAAACCGAGAGTGCCTCTCAGGATGACTCGAATAATTCAACAGTTTCGCGGATCTCGTTCGAGCAGCAGACCGAGTTCCGAGCTCTCGGCTCGACAAACAGACGCGCCTGATGTCTCGAAATCGATTCCTGTGACCAGCAGCACTGTAGCCCTCCCCCAGCACGATTTAAGTACAGAAAACCGAGAGCATGCTAGAATGACTCGAATAATACGAATAGGTTTGCGACCCTAGCTTGGCTAGCAGACCGAGTTCAGACCTCTGAATTCAACAGACAAACGCGCCTCATCATTCTGAATGCATTAGCTGTGCTGACCAGCTCTGTAGGTGTCCTCAAGCTCGAGTTATCTTGAGAAAACCGACAGCGCATATCAAGATGACTCGAACGGCCGTTCCCGCCCGCCTGCTGTTTGGCCTTCAAAGCTACCCGATCGAGCTGAGATCAAGATGGCAAGCGGTAATAAGATCGAATATTATGGAAAAAAATACTAGAGCTCTAACAAATATTCAAATTTTGAGAACAAAATTTTCAACCGACCAAAAGTCACTAAAAGGTCCGTCGAGATTTTTCTTGTCAACTAGCTTTCCAGCTCCCCCGAATTACCCTTAAGCTTCCAGCAATAACTTACTAAGGGAAGATCTACGAGTTACTGTGATTAACAGCTCTGTAACTGTCCTAAAGCTCGAGTTATCTCGAGAAAAGCGTCACTGCGTGACAAGATGACTCGAAACGGCCGATCCCGCCCGCGTGCTTTTTGGCAGTAAAAGGTACCCGATCGAGCTGAGACGGCGAGCGGGAATCAGATCGAATATTACGGGAAACAATACTAGAGTTCTAATAAATATTCAAATCTTGAGAACAAAATTTTCAACCGACCAAAAGTCACCAAAAGGTTCGCAAAGATTTTTCTTGCCAACTAGCTCTCCAGCGCGCCGGAATTACTCTTAAGCTTCCAGCAATACTGGCGCCGGCGGTAAACCGTCAACCTGGTCACCGCCGGAACCTCGTAGAGCTCCTTCCACGCGAAAGAGTGCTCAGAGTCGAAAGGGATAGCTTCTCGAAGCATTTCTGAACAAAAGAGAAAAATGAATGTTTTCGTGGCAACATCAAGATGGTTGCTCCAAGTGTTTTGACAGTAAAAGTGCGCCTAGAAAGCTCATACTAAGACAGAGAGACCGTCGTAGCCGTTCACAGGTGCGAAAAATCTGCTTTCTCAAAATAAACTGGAACCGGCGGTAAACCGTCAACCTGGTCACCGCCGGGAACCTCGTAGAGCTCTTTTCTTGCACAGCGATCGTCGGAACACATTGAGAAAGCTTCTGAGGCGAGAAACGAAAAAATCGAAAAATTGTGTTTTTCTGTTTTTATACAACCTCGGTTCCGCCAAGTGTTTTGATAGGAATACTGCATCTATGGACCTGAAAATTTTACTGGCGGACGCGCCATAACCCACTACAGGTGCGAAAAATCTGCTTTCTCAAAATAAATCGTCAAATATCTTTCAAATATTCGCAAAACCACCGAAAAGTTGTCACATTGTCCGTTCTGGTCGGGTCGACCAACTAGCTCCACCCCGCGCCGGGATTCCTCTAGCTCATCGATGCCGAAGAGCTCTACGAGGTATGGTCAAATATCTTTCAAAAAATTGCATTGTAAGCGTCCAAAACCCGGATAGCAAAGCCAAGCGCGGAACGCCGCACGGGGACCTCTGCCAGGCTGCCTGAAACGATACGCGGGACGCTGGAAACCTCGCAGGAGACGCTTGCAGGGGCGCCGTTTAAGATGCGTCGGGCCCTGCAAAGCGCGCAAGGAAGATCTGCCTAGGAGCCTGGAAGAACTGCCGAAGCTCTTCCGAAGCTCTGCCCAAGCGCTTCGCGCACCCTGGAGCCACGCGTATTGGGAAACGCTAGGAAGCCACGCTCCCGGACACGCTACGAACTCCGGCAACCTGCTCCGGGGATCGTGGACCGGCGGAGATGGGCGTGGGCTCCTCACCACCCACCGTCGGCCTCTTATCTGAAACCCTCAGCTCTCCAAGGAGCTATCCGGGAAAAACCACCCAAAAGTTATCACTTTCTCCGCCTGGGGACCTCTGCCACGGCGCCTGAAACGAAGCTCAGCTCTCCAAGGAGTATCCGGGAAAAACCACCCAAAAGTTATCACTTTCTCCGCCTCGGCCGGTTCGACCAACTGGGCGCCGGCGGTAAACCGTCAACCTTTCTTACCGCCAGGGGACTCGTAGAGCTTCCTGACAATTTATAATGTGGGAAAGAATTTCAGAGAACGACTAGTTTTGCAGCCCAAGCGATTATAGACCTCTCAAGATGACTCAACAAAACAAACAAACAGTTTTCTAATCGAGCTCGGGTATGAAACCGAGTTCAGACCTCTGAATGCGACAGACGGACGCGTCTGATGTCTGCAGATCGATTCCTGTGATTAACAGCTCTGCGGCCCCCCATACAGCCTGAGTTAAGTGCAGAAAACCGAGAGTACCTCTCAGAATGACTCGAATAATACAACAGTTTCGCGGACCTCGTTCGAGAAGCAGACCGAGTTTGGAGCTCTCGGTTCGACGAACGGACACTCTAGCCATCCCCCAGCACGATTTAAGTACAGAAAACCGAGAGCACTTCTCAAGATAACTCGAACAATACCAATAGGTTTGCGACGCTAGCAGACCGAGTTCAGACCTCTGGATTCAACAGGCGAACGCGCCTGATCATTCTGAATGCATTAGCCGTGCTGACCAGCTCTGTAGCTGTCCTGAAGCTCGAGTTATCTTAAGAAAACCGACAGCGCGTATCAAGATGACTCAAAATGGCTGTTCCCGCCTGCCTGCTTTTTGGCCTTCAAAGTTACCCGATCGAGCTGAGATCAAGATGGCGAGCGGGAATGAGATCGAATATCATGGGAAAAAATACTAGAGCTCTAACGAATGGTCAAATTTTGAGAACCAAATTTTCAACCGACCAAAAGTCAGCAAAGGATCCGTCGAGATTTTTCTTGCCAACTAGCTCTCCAGCGCTCCGGAACTGGAACCGACGGTAAACCGTCAACCTGGTTTTTTGAGTTTGAGTCAGGGCGCGGACAGCTGTGACAGCTGAGCCCTAAGACTCCCAAACGGAGCACAGGGTAGCTGGAGAGGGCAACTCTTATCATCACACTGCCGAGCCACTGAGGCATAGGCAACGGAATAGGATGCAGGAACAAGGAAAAGGATGCAATACAACATGTGAAAATGTAAAGGTGTTGGAGAGCTCCAAGCAAGATGAAATGAGTCAGCTGCTTGGATGAAAGATGCTACCCAAAATGTGCTCCACGGCCATACAGAGCCGTTGTGCTGCAATCATCTCACAAAACATGACAGAAGCAGAGGCATCAAGCGAGACAGCTTCCTCCGCCACCAACTGCCACGTCCCGTGTACACACAAATCTATACACCATCCTGCAGCACATCCCTCCACAGAGCGACCTCCGTCGAAGAATCCACGGAGGCCGTCTAGTTTTGTTTTACTCGCATGTTCAATAAGTGAGGTATGGAACGTAACGTAACTATTTTTGGTTCTGGCCAACCATGTCAGCCTGTCAGCTCTTTCGTTTCCTTCTCGATAGATCCACCTGAACATATTGTGGCCCCAACTCGGAGGCCTCATACCATACAACACAGAGATATGCTCCAGCCTATTTTGAATGTCGCCAAGAATGTGCTTGTAGATAATATTGGATGTTGCCCAGAGACCGTTAATCCAATTCACCCCTGTGGCGGAGTCCCCAATCAATTCCATCGGTATCGAGTCCCGAGGCTCCGCATTCCACTCCGATGCATGTTCATTAATGTACGCAAGTCGTTTCTCCATCTTCTCGTCCTCCTTCCTTTGCTGCTCCTCCGTCTTCTCCCTCTCCTCCTCCTCCCTAGCATATCCCGCAGGTTGTGCATGTTTAAAGTAACAGTACCCCCACGCCTCCTCCATGTTAGTAACATCCAGTGCCCGCTTCAGAAATTCTTTCCATCCCTGACGTGAAAAGGATAACGTGTGATACCAATCCTTCCCTGATACCAACTCGAAAATGTAATGGAAGTTTCTCAACGCCAGTGGTCTCCCCCCCTCATGCCGACGCGTCATTAATGGGCGTTCTTTCCAAGGCAGCGATGCAATGAAGGCCTGCCGTCGGTCAGTCCACTCCCCCGACCATGCAAAAATACATTCTCTAGCCTGCATATGCGAGTCCCCTGTACTACGATGCTGAGGTGGAGCCACCCGTCGCCGCTTGTTTGCAGCGATTTCCTGCGACGGCAACTCAACAGAGGAACGCTTTTGCGACAGAGAATCCTGAGATGGATGGAATGTCTTTGCACGCTTATGCATCTGGGAAATCAGATTGCGCCGATGCGCGGGTAATTGTGTCTGAGAACCAGGGAGCTCAAAGGAATCAACAGCATGCATCGTCTCACACACGTCAGGATGACATCCCATTGATGTCGAGCACGCAATACTTGGTAGCACATACATGGGTTCATCCTGACGTTGTCTCTTGGCCGGCGGTGGCTCACACGCAGCAAAGACGTTGGGGCCAGGCTTGCCTGAAGAATCAAAAGTACCTGGAGGAATCTGTGCGGGTGTTGGGTTCAGGCGTTTCACAGTAAACGTACAGTCCTGAGCCCACTGCCACTGACGAAACAAGAATAGCTGCACAAGAGACGGCCGTCCCAATTCCAGGAGCATACGCCGCCCACGTTTGTACAAGTTGCATAAGTATATACTCCAATCCATGTCGGCAGGTTTCGGGCGGCGTACCATAGAACACAATATTTTACCTTCCCACGTGTGCAACTGTTTCAAAGTGTGGTGGTCCGCTGGCATGCCTTCAACACCGAAAAGTACAAAACTACGCAACCTAGATTCATAATGCTTGATTTTCTTCTGGAAGGGTACAGCACGATTCGTATAAAACTTGCGGAACTGGTTAAATCGCTTCCAACCCCGAGCCAATTTCCAAGCCACATCATGGTGTTTGTCAGTCTTGGTCGTGACCAGGCAACCCAGGCACTCCATTTCAGAGCATCGCGGAAGACACAGGGTACCGAGATCGTTCACCTGGACAACGAGGTTCCCCGTCGAGGCGCCTTCAGAGTCCTCCCCAAAGGCAAGATAGTGTAGTGAGGAATCTTTCCATCTGAAACCGTGCGTATACAGCTGAGCCGAGAAGTCCCCCACCATACGTGTGAGCTCAGTCTTTGATTTCGAGAAAAGCAAAATGTTATCGGCCCAGAGCGCATGAGTAAGATACCTCCCACCAGCCTCCACCCCCAAATCGTACCCCAACTTCTCCTCCTCCCAATTCAGTACAATCCTATCCCACATCAGTAGTGTCACACACTTCCACAGGAAGGGGGCCTCCACACTACCAGTACGTACACATGCATCCCAGGGAATACCCGTCGCCGTGGAGTCCTGAAAGGTAAAGTCCGCTGTGTCCAGGATACTGGGAGCGAGTAGCGCCAACGCAAGGTCATTGGGGAACCCAGGGATGGCATCCAAGGCCCGACTGGCCTTCTCAACCGTGACGTTATCAAAGGCAGTCTGCACATCTAATGACGCGAGGTGCAGGGTCTCATCTTTCCCCCACTCCAGAGCGTGTGTGGTGGCATGCTTAAGCATGGCAGTGATCTCGTGCGTGCGCCTTCCCTTGCAAAATCCGTAGTTATGTAGATATTGTGGGACCCTTTTCAGATAACCTTCAGCAATCTCAACCAAACATGAAGTATACCATTTGCTTAGGCTGCTAAGTAAGACGAGAGCACGAGTATCAGACAACTTAGTGATATCTTTAGCTTTCGGCATCAACACCACAAGCAACTCAGACCAAATCCGAGGAGTAGGATACCGTTGAAGATACAGGTCTTGGAATAACCGAAGAATATGACGCAAACCTACCCACGTGATACGTTTCAACATAGAAGGAGAAACTCCGTCCTTACCCACCGCCTTACCACACTTTAAGCGTGATCGTGCCTGTAACAATACGGACATGGAAATGGGGGAGACGTCCACTGTGTTCGTGTCCTGCAACCTCCTCCTCCTCCTCTCCTCGATACACTCCACGTTACGTATCCCTTGCGCAGCACAGTGGTACTTGGCGAACCCGTGAGCATAGAGCGCCTTCTCCCACAACTCCCTATCCTCCGTGAGCACATCGTCATAACTCAATTTGTCCACCACCGTCCGAGCGAGCTTCCCGTCACGATGATCGTATTCGAGTCGACGACGAGTGTGTGCACGCATCTCCTTCCTTCTCTCTTTCTTAACCCTGATGAGCTCCTCCTCCTCCCCTCCTTCACGACGCAGTCGGCGATATTCATCATCAAGTTCCTTATGACGATCTGTCTTTTTGGGGATCTGCATTTTCTTTGGGACATTGGTGTATGACTCCTTGTCCTGTGTACATGCATTCAAGATAACAGGAGCCAATTCATCCGGGCAGAGACCAGATGGGTAACGAGCTGCAGCATGCAAACGACGATCAAGGTTAGCCGAAACTTGCAATTCCGAGGCTTCGTCGCAGCACCAATGAGTGAACGTTTGTCGTGGCTTCGTTCTCCAACGTCGAGTCGGAGCGGCCGATTCGGGGACAAGCAAGGTGAGCAGGGCATGGTCCGACAGGCGGGTCTTTCTGGGGTCCACGGAGCCCCTGAGTGTTGGCCTTAACCACGACACCTCCCACTGAGGCCTTTCCCAGGAGCTCGGAATACACAGGTAATCAAGAACCTTGTCCTCCTCCTCCGTCTCCTCCCTGGCCTTCCAGGGAACCTCGTAGAGCTCTTTTCTCGCACAGCGATCGTCGAGACACATAGAGAAAGCTTCTGAGGCGAGAAACAAAAAACTCTGAAAATTGTGTTTTTCTGTTTTTATACAACCTCGGTTCCTCCAAGTGTTTTAATAGTAATACTGCATCTATGGGCCTGAAAATTTTACTAGCGGACGCGCCTTAACCCACTACAGGTGCGAAAAATATGCTTTCTCAAAATGAATTGTCAAATATCTTTCAAATGTTTGCAAAACCACCCAAAAGTTATCACTTTGTCCGTTCTGACCGGGTCGGCCAACTAGCTCCACCCCGCGCCGGAATTGCTCTAGCTCATCGATGCCGAAGAGCTCTACGAGGTATTACTCTTAAGCTTCCAGCAATAACTGGCAAAGGGAAGCTCTACGAGTTACTAGCTCCACCCTGCGCCGGAATGCCTCAAGCTCATCGATGCCGAAGAGCTCTGAGGTACTTGCTAAGGGAGTTTCGATCTCGTTCGAGCAGCAGACCGAGTTCGGAGCTCTCGGTTCGACGAACGGACGCGCCTGATGTCTCGAACTCGATTCCTGTCTAGCAGCACTCTAGCCTCCCCCACGATTTAAGTACAGAAAACCGAGAGCACTTCTCAACATAACTCGAACAATACCAATAGGTTTGCGACCCTAGCTCGGCTAGCAGACCGAGTTCAGACCTCTGGATTCAACAGGCGAACGCGCCTGATCATTCTGAATGCATTAGCTGTGCTGACCAGCTCTATAGCTGTCCTGAAGCTCGAGTTATCTTAAGAAAACCGACAGCGCGTATCGAGATGACTCGAAACGGCCGTTCCCGCCTGCCTGTTTTTTGGCCTTCAAAGTCACCCGATCGAGCTGAGATCAAGATGGCGAGCGGGAATGAGATCGAATATCATGGGAAAAAATACTAGAGCTCTAACGAATGGTCAAATTTTGAGAACCAAATTTTCAACCGAGCAAAAGTCACCAAAAGGTCCGTGGAGATTTTTCTTGCCAACTACCTCTACAGCGCTCCGTAACTGGCGCCGGCGGTGAACCGTCAACCTGGTCACCGCCGGAAACCTCGTAGAGCTTCTCTCACTGGTTAGAGTGCAGAGAATCGACGCAGAATCAAAAGAATGAGATTTTTCGAAAATCTTCAAATTCGTTTTTTTCGATCTTCATATTCGCTCAGTTCCTGGAAGTCGACTCATGCAAAAAATGCATCCAGAGAGCTGAGCTGCTGGTAGAGAGGAGTTTATATGCCAATGCTCGGCGTAAAAATATGATTTCTCAAAATAAATGGTCGAAAATCTTTCAAAACTGGGCGCCGGCGGTAACCGTCAACCTTGGTTACCGCCGGGGAACTCGTAGAGCTTCCTAACTCGACTTAAGTTGAGAAAACAGACGGTACTTACCAACAATCTGACTTATAGTGAATAGTTTTTGACCTCTAAATGCGACAGACGGACGCATCTGATGTCTGCGAATCGACTCCTGTCATTACCAGCCCTGCAGCCCACCCACAGCCGGAGTTAAGTGCAGAAACCCGACAGCATCTCTCAGGATGACTCGAATAATAGGAACAGCTTCGCGGACCTAGTTCGGGCAGCAGACAGAGTTCAGAGCTCTGTATTCGACATGCGGACGCGTCTGATGTCTTCGAATCGATCCCAGTGATTACCAGCCATGCAGCCCCCCCTACAGCCCGAGTTAAGTCCAGATAACCGACATTATCTTGCAAGCGACTCGAACGATACGCATAGTTTCACGATTCTAGATCGGGCAGCAGGCCGAGTTCAGAGCTCTGGAGTCGACAGACAAACGCAACTGATGATTCTGAATTGGTGCCTCTCAATATCAGCTCTGTAGCTGTCCTACAGCTCGAGTTAAGTGCAGAAAACCCAGCGTTTCTGTCAAAATGACTCGAATCATACGAACAGGTTTGTGGCCCTAGCTCGGCTAGCAGACCGAGTTCAGACCTCTGGATCCAACAGACAAACGCGCCTGATCATTCTGCATGCATTAGCTGGGCTTACCAGCTCTGTATCTGCCCTAGAGCTGGAGTTATGTTTAGAAAACCGTCAGCGCATATCAAGCTGACTCAAAACGGCCGATCCCGCCAGAGTGCTTTTCGATAGTAATATTCACCCGATCGAGCTGAGATCAAGATGGCGAGCGGGAATAAGATCGAATATCACGGGAAAAAATACTAGAGCTCTAACGAATGTTCAAATTTTGAGAACATAATTTTCAACCGAGCAAAAGTTGTCAAAAGTTCAGTCGAGATTTTTCGAGCCAACTAGCTGTGGGGCGCGCCGGAATTACTCTTAGCTCCCAGCAATAACTTGCTAAGGGAAGCTCTACGAGTTATTTTGCAAAGCCACCCAAAAATTACCACATTGTCCGCCTCCGCCGGCTGAGCCAACTGGCGCCGGCGGTAAACCGTCAACCTGGTGACCGCCGGGAACCTCGTAGAGCTCCTGTTACAAGTAAGAGTGCAGAGAATTGACATAAAATCAAAAAAATGGAGATTTTTCGAAAATCTTGAAATTTGATTTTTTCGATGTTCATATTCGCTCAGTTCCCGGAAGTCAGCTCATGCAAAAATGCATCGAGAGAGCTGAGCTGCTCTCAGAGAGAAGTTCATATGCCAATGCTCGGCGTAAAAATCTGCTTTTTCAAAATAAATGGTCAAATATCTTTCAAATTTTCGTAAAACCACCCAAAAGTTACCACATTGTCCGTTCTGGCCGGGTCGACCAACTATCCACCCCGCGCCGGAATTTCTCTAGCTCATCGATGCCGAAGAGCTCTACGAGGTAATAGCTCCACCCCGCGCCGGAATTCCTCTAGCTCATCGATGCCGAAGAGCTCTACGAGGTACTGGGCGCCGGCGGTAAACCGTCAACCTTTCTTACCGCCGGGGGACTCGTAGAGCTTCCTGACAATATATGATGTGAAAAAGAATTTCAGAGAACGACTAGTTTTTCAGCCCAAGCGATTATAGACCTCTGAAGATGACTCTAACAAAACAAACGAACAGTTTTCCAATCGAGCTCGAGTATGAAACCGAGTTCAGACCTCTGAATGCGACAGGCGGACGCGTCTGATGTCTGCGGATCGATTCCTGTGATTACCAGCTCTGCAGCCCCCCATACAGCCTGAGTTAAGTGCAGAAAACCGAGAGTACCTCTCAGGATGACTCGAATAATACAACAGTTTCGCGGATCTCGTTCGAGCAGCAGACCGAGTTCCGAGCTCTCGGTTCGACGAACGGACGCGCCTGATGTCTCGAAATCGATTCCTGTGACCAGCAGCACTGTAGCCCCCTCCAGCACGATTCAAGTACAGAAAACCGAGAGCACTTCTCAAGACGACTCGAACAATACCAATAGGTTTGCGAACCTAGCTCGGGGAGCAGGCCGAGTTCAGAGTTCTTGATTCAACAGACGAGCGCCAGATAATTCTCAATCGATTTCTGTGATTATCAGCTCTGTGGCTGCCCTACATATCGAGTTCAGCACGAAAAACCGAGAGCGTCGGCTACAATGACTCGAATAATACGAATAGGTTTGCGACTCTAGCTTGGCCAGCAGACCGAGTTCAGACCTCTGGATTGAACAGGCAAACGCGCCTGATCATTCTGAATGCATTAGCTCTGTAGATGTCCTGAAGCTCTGTAGATGTCCTGAAGCTCGAGTTATCTTGAGAAAACCGACAGCGCGTATCAAGATGACTCGAAACGGCCGTTCCCGCCTGCCTGCTTTTTGGCCTTCAAAGTTACCCGATCGAGCTGAGATCAAGATGGCGAGCGGGAATAAGATCGAATATCATGGGAAAAAATACTAGAGCTCTAACGAATGGTCAAATTTCGAGAACGAAATTTTCAACCGACCAAAAGTCAGCAAAAGGTCCGTCGAGATTTTTCTTGCCAACTAGCTCTCCAGCTCCCCGGAATTACTCTTAAGCTTCCAGCAATAACTTGCTGAGGGAAGCTCTACGAATTATTACTCTTAAGCTTCCGGCAATAACCTGCTAAGGGAAGCTCTACGAGTTACGGGGACCTCTGTCACGACGCCTGAAACGATGCGCGGGACGCTGGAAACCTCGCAGGAGACTTGCAGGGGCGCCGTTTACGATGCGTGGGGCCCTACAAAGCGCGCAAGGAAGATCTGCCTAGGAGCCTTGAGGAACTGCCGAAGCTCTTCCGAGGCTCTGCCGAAGCGCTTCGCGCACCCTGGAGCCACGCGTATTGGGAAACGCTAGGAAGCCACGCTCCCGGACTCGCTGCGAACTCGCTCCGGGGATCGTGGACCGGCGAGCGTGGGCGTGTCCTCCCCACACCCACCTCCGGCTTCTTCTCTGCAACCCTTAGCTCTCCAAGGAGCTATCCGGGAAGAATCCGGAGAGCCGTGCGAGCCGTGCAGCAGCTTTCCTGAAGGGCTGCTGCAGCGCTGCCCGAAACACTTCCACGCGTGCCTGCACGGCATCGATGAGCAGAGGAATTCCGGCGCGGGGTGGAGCTAGTTCGCCGACCCGACCAAAAGAGACAATGTGGTGACTTTTCGGTGGTTTTGCAATTTTTTGAAAGATATTTCACAATTCATTTTGAGAAAGCAGATTTTTCGCACCTGTAAACGACTATGAGGGCCTCTCTGTCTTAGTATGAGCTCTGTAGGCGCACTTTTTCTATCAAAACACTTGGCGGAACCAACTTCATGTCGACACGAAAAAAAATAATGTTTCTCTTTTTCGAGAAATGCTTCCAGACGCTCTCTCTTTCGACTCTGAGCACTGGGCGCCGGCGGTAAACCGTCAACCTTTGTTACCGCCGGGGGACTCGTAGAGCTTCCTGACAACATATAATGTCGAAGAAAATTGTAGAGAACGAATAGTTTTTCAGCCCAACTCGAGCATCAGACCGAGTTCGGACCTCTGAATGCAGCAGACAGAGGCGTCTGATGTCTCCGAATCGATTCCTCTGATTACCCGCCCTGCAGCCCCCCTACAGCCCGAGCTAAGTGCAGAACGCCGACAGTAGCTCTCAAGCTGACTGGAAGAATACGAACAGTTTCGTGATTCTAGATCGCGCAGCAGACCGAGTTCAGAGCTCTGGATTCAACAGGCGAACGCGCCTGATTATTCTGAGTGCGATAGGCGTGCTTACCAGCACTGTAGCTGCCCTACAGCTCGATTTAAGTAGAGAATACCGACAAAGCGTATCAAGTTGACACGAATAATACGAATAGGTTTGCGGACCTAGCTCGGCTAACAGACCGATTTCAGACCTATGAATTCAACAGGCGAACGCGCCTGATTATTCTGAGTGCGATAGGTGTGCTTACCAGCACTGTAGCTGCCCTACAGCGCGAGTTAAGTAGAAAATACCGACAACGCGTATCAAGTCGACTCGAATAATACGAATAGGTTTGCGGACCTAGCTCGCCTAGCAGACCGAGTTCAGACCTATCGATTCAACAGGCGAACGCGCCTGATTATTCTGAGTGCGATAGGTGTGCTTACCAGCACTGTAGCTGCCCTACAGCTCGAGTTAAGTAGAAAATGCCGACAACGCGTATCAAGCTCACTCGAATAATACGAATAGGTTTGCGGACCTAGCTCGCCTAGCAGACCGAGTTCAGACCTATCAATTCAACAGGCGACCGCGCCTGATCATTCTGCGAGCGATAGGCGTGCTTACCAGCACTGTAGCTGCCCTACAGCTCGAGTTAAGTAGAAAATACCGACAACGCGTATCAAGTTGACTCGAATAATACGAATAGGTTTCCGGACCTAGCTCGGCTGCCAGACCGAGTTCAGACCTCTGGATTCAACAGGCGAACGCGTCTGCTGATTCTGAGTGCGATAGCTGTGCTGGCCAGCTCTGTAGCTGCCCTACAGCTCGAGTTAAGTACAAAATACCGACAGCGCATATCAAGATGACTCAAAACGGCCGTTACCGCCACTGTGCTTTTTGGCCTTCAAAGTTACCCGATCGAGCTGAGATCAAGATGGCGAGCGGGAATAAGATCGAATATCACGGGAAAAAATACTAGAGCTCTAACGAATGGTCAAATTTTGAGAACAAATTTTCAACCGAGCAAAAGTTGTCAAAAGTTCAGTCGAGATTTTTTTCGAGCCAACTAGCTGTGGGGCGCGCCGGAATTACTCTTAGCTTCCAGCTATAACCAGCGAGTTATTTTAACATCAAAAGTTCCGTCTAAGGGAAGCTCTACGAGTTATTTTCAACCGAGCAAAAGTTGTGAAAAGTTCCGTTGAGATTTTTCGAGCCAACTGGGCGCCGGCGGTAAACCGTCAATTGTAGAGAACGAATAGTTTTTCAGCCCAACTCGAGCATCAGACCGAGTTCGGACCTCTGTATGCAGCAGACAGAGGCGTCTGATGTCTCCGAATCGATTCCTCTGATTACCCGCCCTGCAGCCCCCCTACAGCCCGAGCTAAGTGCAGAACGCCAACAGTAGCTCTCAAGCTGACTGGAAGAATACGAACAGTTTCGTGATTCTAGATCGCGCAGCAGACCGAGTTCAGAGCTCTGGATTCAACAGGCGAACGCGCCTGATTATTCTGAGTGCGATAGGCGTGCTTACCAGCACTGTAGCTGCCCTACAGCTCGATTTAAGTAGAGAATACCGACAAAGCGTATCAAGTTGACTCGAATAATACGAATAGGTTTGCGGACCTAGCTCGGCTAACAGACCGATTTCAGACCTATGAATTCAACAGGCGAACGCGCCTGATTATTCTGAGTGCGATAGGTGTGCTTACCAGCACTGTAGCTGCCCTACAGCGAGAGTTAAGTAGAAAATACCGACAACGCGTATCAAGTGGACTCGAATAATACGAATAGGTTTGCGGACCTAGCTCGCCTAGCAGACCGAGTTCAGACCTATCGATTCAACAGGCGAACGCGCCTGATTATTCTGAGTGCGATAGGTGTGCTTACCAGCACTGTAGCTGCCTACAGCTCGAGTTAAGTAGAAAATGCCGACAACGCGTATCAAGCTCACTCGAATAATACGAATAGGTTTGCGGACCTAGCTCGGCTGCCAGACCGAGTTCAGACCTATCAATTCAACAGGCGACCGCGCCTGATCATTCTGCGAGCGATAGGCGTGCTTACCAGCACTGTAGCTGCCCTACAGCTCGAGATAAGTAGAAAATACCGACAACGCGTATCAAGTTGACTCGAATAATACGAATAGGTTTCCGGACCTAGCTCGGCTGCCAGACCGAGTTCAGACCTCTGGATTGAACAGGCGAACGCGTCTGCTGATTCTGAGTGCAATAGCTGTGCTGGCCAGCTCTGTAGCTGCCCTACAGCTCGAGTTAAGTACAAAATACCGACAGCGCATATCAAAATGACTCGAAACGGCCGTTCCCGCCACCGTGCTTTTTGGCCTTCAAAGTTACCCGATCGAGCTGAGATAAAGATGGCGAGCGGGAATAAGATCGAATATCATGGGAAAAAATACTAGAGCTCTAACGAATGGTCAAATTTCGAGAACAAAATTTTCAACCGAGCAAAAGTTGTCAAAAGTTCAGTTCTTTTTTTTCGAGCCAACTAGCTGTGGGGCGCGCCGGAATTACTCTTAGCTTCCAGCTATAACTAGCTAAGGGAAGCTCTACGAGTTACTGGGCGCCGGCGGTAAACCGTCAACCTTTCTTACCGCCGGGGGACTCGTAGAGCTTCCTGAAAATATAAAGTGTGGGAAAAAAACTCCAAAGAACGACTAGTTTTTCAGCCCAAGCGATTCCAGACCTATCAAGATAACGTTAACAAAAAACAAACAGTTTCGCAACCGAGTTCGGGTATCAAACGAGTTCAGACCTCTGAATGCGACAGGCGGCCGCGTCTGATGTCTGCCAATCCACTCATGTGATTCCCAGCCCTGCAGCCCCCCTACAGCCCGAGTTAAGTGCAGAAAACCGACAGTATCGACTCGAATAATAGAATAGTTTCCCGATCTAGTTCGAGCAGCAGACCGAGTTCCGAGCTCTGGAATCGATCGACAAACACGCCTGATGTGTGCAAATCGATATATGTGACCCGCAGCACTGTAGCCCGCCCAAACACGAGTTAAGTGCAGAAGACAGAGAGCACTTCTCAAGATCATTCAACAATACGAATAGTTTCGCAAATCTAGCTCGGGCAGCAGGCCGAGTTCAGAGCTCTCGGTTCAGTAGACAAACGCGACTGATGATTCCCCATCGATGTCTGTGACAAAGAGCCCTCTAGCTGCCCTACGCTCAGTTAAGTACAGAAAAAACCGAGGAGCGTCTGTCCAGATGACTGCGAATAATACGAATAGGTTTGCGGACCTAGCTTCGCGATAGCAGACCGATTCAGACCTCTGATTGAACAGAGCGACACGCGCCTTTCTGAACGCGATAGCTGGCTTACCAGCACTGTACCCGCGGCCTGCCCTAGACCTCGGTTGCCCTAGAAAATAACGGACAAAACGTATCAAGTGACTCGGGATTAATACGAATAGTTGCGGACCTAGCTCGGCTAGCAGACGGAGTTAAGACCTCCAGAATTCTGGATTCGACAGCGAACGCGGCCTGATGATTCTTGGTGCGATGAGTGCGACAGTGTGCTTACCAGCACTGTAGCTGCCTACACCTCGATTTAAGGGAAATACCGGACAAACGCGTATCAAGTTGACTCGAATAATTACGAATAGGTTTGCGGACCTAGCCGGTAGCAGACCGAGTTCAGACCTCTGGATTGAACAGGCGAACGCGCCTGATGATTCTGAGTGCGATAGCTGTGCTTACAGGCACTGTAGCTGCCCTACAGCTCGAGTTAAGTTGAAAATACCGACAGCCCGTAGCAAGATGACTCGAAACGGCCGTTCCCGCCTGCCTGCTTTTTGGCCTTCAAAGTTACCCGATCGAGCTGAGATCAAGATGGCGAGCGGGAATAAGATCGAATATCATGGAAAAAATACTAGAGCTCTAACGAATTGTCAAATTTCGAGAACAAAATTTTCAACCGACCAAAAGTCACCAAAAGGTCCGTCGATTTTTCTTGCCAACTAGCTCTCCAGCTCCCCGGAATTACTTGGCGCCGGCGGTAAACCGTCAACCTGGTTACCGCCGGGGACCTCGTAGAGCTCTTTTCTTGCCCAGCTCCTCGGAACACGTGAAGCAAGCTTAAGCGAGAGCCAAAAAACTCTAAAAAATCGATCGCATACAAATAGTTTTGCGGACTTAGCTCGAGAAGCAGACTCTGTGCAGAGCTCTAGATGCTTCAGCCAAACGCCCTTGATGATTCTGGATCGGTTTCTGTGCGTACCACCTCTGTAGCTGCGCTACAGCTAGAGTTAAGTGCAGAATACCGACAGCGCCTCTAAAGAGAACTTGAGAAATACGAATAGTGTTGTGGACCTAGCTCGACTAGCAGAACGAGTTCAGGCCTCTCGATGCAACAGACGCAAGCGCCTGGTGAGACTGAATCAGTTTATGTGCGCACCAGCTCTGTAGCTCCTCTGAATCTTGAGTTGAATACAGAAAACCGGCATCACTGGTGAAGATGACTTTTACGGACCTAGCTCGAGTAGCAGACCGAGTTCAGGCCTCTGGATGCAACAGGCGAACGCGCCTGATCATTCTGAATCGGTTTCTGTAAGTATCAGCTCTGTAGCTCTCGGAATCTCGAGTTAAGTACAGAAAACCGTGAACGCGTGTCAAGATGACTCGGAACGCAGTGGGTTCCAGCAAGTCTTTTGATAGTAATATTGCAGCTACGGACCTGAGAATTTAACTGGCAGACGCGGCATAACCCACTACACGTGAGAATAATACCGACTCTCAAAATGAATTGTCAAATATCTTTCAAATCAAAGCAAAACCGACCCAAGGTTCTCACATTGTCTCTTTTTGTCGGGTCGGCCAACTAGCTCCACCCCGAGCCGGAATTCCTCTGGCTCATCGATGCCGAAGAGCTCTACGAAGTATTTTTGGACTGCCAACGTGAAGTCGGTCCCTGGCTTCGCTCGGGAGAATTTTTCGACGGAATGGACTAAGAACTGGGCGCCGGCGGTAAACCGTCAACCTTTCTTACCGCCGGGGGACTCGTAGAGCTTCCTGACAATATATAATGTGGAAAAGAATTTCAGAGAACGGCTAGTTTTTCAGCCCAAGCGATTATAGACCTCCCAAGATGACTCTAACAAAACAAACGAACAGTTTTCCAATCGAGCTCGAGTATGAAATCGAGTTCAGACCTCTGAATGCGACAGGCGAAAGCGTCTGCTGTCTGCGGATCGATTCCTGTGATCACCAGCTCTGCAGCCCCCGATACGGCCTGAGTTAAGTTCAGAAAACCGGAAGTACCTCTCAAAATGAGTCGAATAATACATCAGTTTCGCGGATCTCGTTCGAGCAGCAGACCGAGTTCCGAGCTCTCGGTTCGACGAACGGACGCGCCTGATGTCTCGAAATCGATTTCTGTGACCAGCAGCACTGTAGCCCTCCCCCAGCACGATTTAAGTTCAGAAAACCGAGAGCACTTCTCAAGATGACTCGAACAATACGAATAGGTTCGCGAACCTAGCTCGAGGAGCAGGCCGAGTTCAGAGCTTTTGATTCCACAGACGAACGCGCCTGATAATTCTCAATCGATTTATGTGATTAACAGCTCTGTGGCTGCCCTACAGATCGAGTTAAGTACGAAAAATCGAGAGCATCTGCTACAATCACTCGAATAATATGAATAGGTTTGCGACCCTAGCTCGGCTAGCAGACCGAGTTCAGACCTCTGGATTCAACAGGCGAACGCGCCTGATCATTCTGAGTGCATTAGCTGTGCTGACCAGCTCTGTAGCTGCCCTGAAGCTCGAGTTATCTTGAGAAAACCGACTGCGCGTCTCAAGATGACTCGAAACAGCCGTTCCCGCCTGCCTGCTTTTTGGCCTTCAAAGTTACCCGATCGAGCTGAGATCAAGATGGCGAGCGGGAATAAGATCGAATATCATGGGAAAAAATACTAGAGCTCTAACGAATGTCAAATTTCGAGAACAAAATTTCAACCGAGCAAACGTCACCAAAAGTTCCGTCGAGATTTTTCTTGCCAACTAGCTCTGGGGCGCGCCGAAATTACTCTTAGCTTCCAGCTATAACTAGCTAAGGGAAGCTCTACGAGTTATTCCAGCTATAACTAGCTAAGGGAAGCTCTACGAGTTATTTCTGAGGTAACTTCTGTAATGCCAAGCTTCGCTCTGCGCAAAAAGCAGCCCAAACGAATTGTTAGAACTGCAAAATCGGATAACCAGGCCGCGGAAGGTATGATCGCGTCCCTTTTCGACATTTCGCCAACTAGCACCACCCTGTCGCCGAATTCTTCTAGCTCTTCTACCCTCAGAGCTCTACGAGGCACTAGAAGTGCAAGCAGACGCCTGAGAGAACTAGAAGTGCAAGCAGATAGCTTCTGATGGCATTTTCTGCAAAACTGGAAAATGACATTTTTTTGACTGCCAGCGTGAAGTCGGTCCCTGGCTTCGCTCGGGAGAATTCGGCGGAAATGAACTTAAGAATTGAGAGGTAACTTCTGGTAATGCCAAGCTTCGCTCCTGCGCAAATAGCAGCCCAAACGGATTTGTTAGAACTTGCAAAATCGGCTGAGCAGGCCGGCGGAAGGTATGAATTCGCGTCCCTTTCGACCCACTGGGCGCTGGCGGTAAACCGTCAACCTTTCTTACCGCCGGGGGACTCGTAGAGCTTCCTGACAATATATAATGTGGAAAAGAATTTCAGAGAACGACTAGTTTTTCAGCCCAAGCGATTATAGACCTATCAAGATGATTCTAACAAAACAAACGATCAGTTTTCCAATCGAGCTCGAGTATGAAACCGAGTTCAGACCTCTGAATGCGACAGGCGGACGCGTCTGATGTCTGCGGATCGATTCCTGTGATTACCAGCTCTGCAGCCCCCATACAGCCTGAGTTAAGTGCAGAAAACCGAGAGTATCTCTCAAGATGACTCGAATAATACAACAGTTTCGCAGATCTCGTTCGAGCAGCAGACCAAGTTCCGAGCTCTCGGTGCGACGAACGGACGCGCTTGATGTCTCGAAATCGATTCCTGTGACCAGCAACACTGTAGCCCTCCCCCAGCACGATTTTTTAAATTAAGAAAGAAAAAAACCGAGAGCACTTCTCAAGATGACTCGAACAATACCAATAGGTTCGCGAACCTAGCTCGGGGAGCAGGCCGAGTTCAGAGCTCTTGATTCAACCGACGAACGCGCCTGATAATTCCCAATCGAGTTCTGTGATTATCAGCTCTGTGGCTGCTCTACAGATCGAGTTAAGTACGAAAAACCGAGAGCGTCTGCTACAATGACTCGAATAATACGAATAGGGTTTGCGGACCCTAGCTCGGCTAGCAGACCGAGGTTCAACACCTCTGGATTCAACAGGCGAACGCGTCTGCTGATTCTGAGTGCGATAGCTGTGCTGGCCAGCTCTGTAGCTGCCCTACAGCTCGAGTTAAGTACAAAATACCGACAGCGCATATCAAGATGACTCAAAACGGCCGTTGCCGCCACTGTGCTTTTGGCCTTCAAAGTTACCCGATCGAG